>JAUIMM010000178.1:30360000-30745000 GCA_031769625.1 Taudactylus pleione | reverse complement strand
TGACAATGCCATTAATATTGTAAGAGCATTAAAGCTTGGCGAATTCCAACACATCCTAAGTTTTTCTCACAAAATCAACTTGGTGGTGTAATTTTTTTTTTTAAAATGACAGGGACATGCAGGAGATGCTCTCTGTGGCCTGAAAAATTGGACATTTTCAACATTCAACAGGCGCATGTAGTAGATTGCAGTACCTGCAAGAATTGGTGAATTTGCCCTGCCACCAGCTGAAGCAAGAGGTAGTTACAAAGTAGAACTCCACCCTTTATTTGCTTCACTGGATGGAAGAACAGCAAAAAGCCATCCAAAGCTACACAGTAAACTATGACATAGTAAAAGGAGGGGGAATACACTTTACTCAAGCTCAGTGGAAAACTCTTTCTGTGTTGTGAAAAGTGCAGAAACTCTTCTAAGTAGTCACCTGTGAAGTGAGTTCAGATCAGATACTGCCAGCTTCAGTTAGGTAATTCCCTTAATTAGACTGTTGGAAAAGCAACTTGAGAAACTGAAGGAGGAGCTGAAATTAAGCAATTCTGCAAAGTACGTTGGACTTCTATTCACTTCACCAGGATCCAAGGGTTGTCAGGACCTTCCAATCAGATCAATACATTTTGGCGACCATGCTGGATCCTAGGTTTAAGTCATATGCTGTGTCTTTCTTCCCAACAAACACAGATCTGAAGAGATGCAAAGACCTGTTGGTAAGCAAATTGTCAGCAAAAGTGGCATGTGATGCAGTGATGGCTCCTCTTTCAGATTCTCCAGCAGTGCAGCTGCCAAAAAAACCCTAAACTTTCCCAAAACAACCAAGTCTCAACACTTGGTCGGGTCTAAAAGAATTGCCTACAATTAAATTAACGAGACCTCTACTGTGACTCCATCTCATACGGTCACCATTCAAAGAAAGCTTGAGGACTATTTTTAATTATAGCATCAAAATAGGGATATCATACAGTCTGTTTGACTACTAGCAGTAAAAAAGGCAATTTGTAGGCCCTTGAAAATACTGGCCTTGCTTTACTTGAGCTGCCCATCCTCCAGTGTGTACTCAAAAAGAGTTTTTAGCACAGCCAGGAACCTTGTCAGCGTTTGGAGTAGGAGGCTTCTTCCTCAAAATGTAGAAAAGATGCCAAAAGGAAGACCTTTATCATTAATTGTGTCCAAAAATTACAGAGGCACATGTAATGGTGGATTCCAGCGGGGACAAATTAATATTGTGTGAAAAAGATGATGTAGACAGACACTAATGAGGGTGTGGAGTTGGATAATGATGGTGACAACATATTGCCTCTGTAAAGCCAGTTTGGTAGTTTGTCTTCTGGGGGTCCAAACAAACCACTACATGATTGAGGATATAGTTGATGAAGGTGTTGATGGTGAAGATGCCAGGTGCTTGGATCTAGCAGAGAGAAGGGAGCTAGCTAATGCTGGACTGCTTGTTGTTACTTTTTTAGCCAACATTTCTGAATTTTACAAAAACTTTTTGGATGTATGTTCTGCAGATGATGTAACAGGGAGGAGGTTCCTAGATGTTTAAGGTCCCTACCTATACTTAGTCTGGCTTTGCAAAGGATAAAGATGGCTTGACAATTGTTGTCCAGACTTGGGTAGAAATAATTCCACACATAAGAAGTGGATTTTTTTGTCTTATGCCCAAACATGACAATGGGCTTTTCCTTATCATTGGTAACAACTGTTTATTCCACTGGTGCCTGATTTACAGAAACAACATAATCATCATCAGCATACTTATTCTCAACATCCATATTATCGTCAGCTACACAACTATCCTCCTCATCCTGGTGCACTTCCACAGAAGCATCCTCAATTTCTATGTCAGCATGTTCACTTGTGGTTAAATCATCATAAGAGGCAGAATCACCAGTCATAAATAAAGGCCAAGACCTTCTACTTTCCTTTCCATTTCGTGTGGTGAAAGGCATATTGCCAATTTTATGTTTTTCTGCAGCTAACTTTTGCTTTGATGTTTTTTTCTTTACCACTGTAAAAGATTGCTTCTTTGATTTTAGATGCCCTGACTTAAGCCCTGTATGCCCTTTGACATCAGCTTTAGTAGATAACATAGACGGACTAGTATCATCATGACTGGTAGCACTGGCAGCAGCTCCACCACTAGTATGTGATTCCTGTTCTCCTCTCAACTGATAATTTTCCATAGTAACAAACACGAACAAAGTGGGGTACAGCACAAACGTCAATTTGTACCAATTTTAAATACTACACTGTGGTATCAATGACCTACAGTGTCACAAGATTTTTTATGAATAATACACTGTGTTTCCACTTACAGTGTCACAATATTTTTATGAATAATACACTGCTTTTCCAATTACAGTGTCACAATATTTTTTTACGAATAAGAATAACACACTGCACTATGACTTATAGTGTCACAATACATGGATGATGAACTGTGCTCTGTCCGGCAGTGCCAACGAACAATAATAAGGTATCTAGCACAGAAAAGAAAAACTGAAAACAAAATATATATTTTTTTGTGGAATGTTAATTTTATTTAACTTTTATTTTTTTTACACTGGGGAAGAGCGTCCATGGATTGACAGAGCACCCCTGGACGACACAGCACCCTTTTATGTACTGCAGCCCTAGCCCCTTTATGGACAACATAGCAGCACCCCTTTATGTACTGCAGCTCCAGCCCTTTTATGTACTGCAGCCACAGTCCCTTTATAGACAACACAGCAGCACCCATTTATGTACTGCAGCCCCAGCCTCTTGATGATACTGCAGTCCCAGCCCCTTGATGGATAAGACAACACAGCAGCACCTCTTTAAGTACTGCAGCCCCCCTTTATGTACTGCAGCACCAGACAATTTATGGACAACACATCAGCAGTTCATACTGCAGCCATAGCCCCTTGATGGTACTGCAGCCCCAACCCCTTGATTGACAGGAGAACAGCCCCAGCCTGACAACCCTGCACCCTTGAGAAGTTGAGAACGTGTGCACTGACAGAGCAGCAAAGAGAACGTTTGTTCTGTACACGCTCCACAGCCAGAGTGAAAATGGCGGTGGTCACCAGGACCTTTATAGAATCCAAAACCCGCGAGAATCTGACAGCGGGATGATGACGTTTTGTCTCATTTTGGATTCCGAGTTAGGCGGGAAAACCAGAGCCAGACTCGGATACTACTTGCAACCCTTATTTATATATATATATATATATTAGGGGTGAGCGGGTTCGGATTTCTGAAATCCGAACCCCCCCGAGCCCCCCCGATCCGAGTCCGATCCGAGTCAGGCTCGACTTTTCCCGCCTGACTCGGATCTGACATCGAGGCAAAACGTCATCATCCCGCCTTCCGAGTCTCGCGGGTTTTGGATCCTATATAAGGTACCCGCGTCGGCGCCATTTTCTCACTCGGCTGTGGACAGTGAAGAGGGAGGGTGGGAGTTAGTGCTGTGTAGTGTAGTGTAGTGTAGTGCTGCTGTTGTCCACTACTTCAAAGTCCATAGGGGCTGGCTGTGTTGTGCTGTGCTGCTGTTGTTAATAGGGGCTGTGTCCACTACTTCAAAGTCCATAGGGGCTGGCTGGACTGTGTTGTGCAGTCAGTTCTCCATAGGGGCTGTGTCCACTCCAAAGTCCTGTGCAGTGTCCCAGTCCTAAAGGGGTGCTGTAGTGTTGTCCAGGGGGTGCTCTGTCCATCAGGGGTGCTCCCCCCAAGTGCTAAAAAAATAATATATTTTCTGTGTTTGTGAATTGTGTGCGCAGTAGCCGCACGTGCATCAACAAAGTAGTGCCAAGCGTGCGCCTGTGTCATAAGTAAAGGGCCGGCTGGCTTGACCGTTAAAGGGTGCTGTAACCCCCGAAAGTACACTCCAGTCCAAACCAAAAAAAAATTATTTTCTGTGTTTGTGAATTGTGTGCGCAGTAGCCGCACGTGCATCAACAAAGTAGTGCCAAGCGTGCGCCTGTGTCATAAGTAAAGGGCCGGCTGGCTTGACCGTTAAGGGTGCTGTAACCCCCGAAAGTACACTCCAGTCCAAACCAAAAAAAAAATTATTTTCTGTGTTTGTGAATTGTGTGCGCAGTAGCCGCACGTGCATCAACAAAGTAGTGCCAAGCGTGCGCCTGTGTCATAAGTAAAGGGCCGGCTGGCTTGATCGTTAAGGGTGCTGTAACCCCCGAAAGTACACTCCAGTCCAAACCAAAAAAAAAATTATTTTCTGTGTTTGTGAATTGTGTGCGCAGTAGCCGCACGTGCATCAACAAAGTAGTGCCAAACGTGCGCCTGTGTCATAAGTAAAGGGCCGGCTGGCTTTGACCGTTAAGGGTGCTGTAACCCCCGAAAGTACACTCCAGTCCAAACCAAAAAAAAAATTATTTTCTGTGTTTGTGAATTGTGTGCGCAGTAGCCGCACGTGCATCAACAAAGTAGTGCCAAACGTGCGCCTGTGTCATAAGTAAAGGGCCGGCTGGCTTGACCGTTAAGGGTGCTGTAACCCCCGAAAGTACACTCCAGTCCAAACCCAAAAAAAAATTATTTTCTGTGTTTGTGAATTGTGTGCGCAGTAGCCGCACGTGCATCAACAAAGTAGTGCCAAGCGTGCGCCTGTGTCATAAGTAAAGGGCCGGCTGGCTTGACCGTTAAGGGTGCTGTAACCCCCGAAAGTACACTCCAGTCCAAACCAAAAAAAAAATTATTTTCTGTGTTTGTGAATTGTGTGCGCAGTAGCCGCACGTGCATCAACAAAGTAGTGCCAAGCGTGCGCCTGTGTCATAAGTAAAGGGCCGGCTGGCTTGACCGTTAAGGGTGCTGTAACCCCCGAAAGTACACTCCAGTCCAAACCTAAAAAAAAATTATTTTCTGTGTTTGTGAATTGTGTGCGCAGTAGCCGCACGTGCATCAACAAAGTAGTGCCAAGAGTGCGCCTGTGTCATAAGTAAAGGGTCGGCTGGCTTGACCGTTAAAGGGTGCTGTAACCCCCGAAAGTACACTCCAGTCCAAACCAAAAAAAAATTATTTTCTGTGTTTGTGAATTGTGTGCGCAGTAGCCGCACGTGCATCAACAAAGTAGTGCCAAGCGTGCGCCTGTGTCATAAGTAAAGGGCCAGCTGGCTTGACCGTTAAAGGGTGCTGTAACCCCTGAAAGTACACTCCAGTCCAAACCAAAAAAAAATTATTTTCTGTGTTTGTGAATTGTGTGCGCAGTAGCCGCACGTGCATCAACAAAGTAGTGCCAAGCGTGCGCCTGTGTCATAAGTAAAGGGCCGGCTGGCTTGACCGTTAAGGGTGCTGTAACCCCCGAAAGTACACTCCAGTCCAAACCAAAAAAAAAATTATTTTCTGTGTTTGTGAATTGTGTGCGCAGTAGCCGCACGTGCATCAACAAAGTAGTGCCAAGCGTGCGCCTGTGTCATAAGTAAAGGGCCGGCTGGCTTGACCGTTAAGGGTGCTGTAACCCCCGAAAGTACACTCCAGTCCAAACCTAAAAAAAAATTATTTTCTGTGTTTGTGAATTGTGTGCGCAGTAGCCGCACGTGCATCAACAAAGTAGTGCCAAGCGTGCGCCTGTGTCATAAGTAAAGGGCCGGCTGGCTTGACCGTTAAAGGGTGCTGTAACCCCCGAAAGTACACTCCAGTCCAAACCAAAAAAAAATTATTTTCTGTGTTTGTGAATTGTGTGCGCAGTAGCCGCACGTGCATCAACAAAGTAGTGCCAAGCGTGCGCCTGTGTCATAAGTAAAGGGCCGGCTGGCTTGACCGTTAAAGGGTGCTGTAACCCCCGAAAGTACACTCCAGTCCAAACCAAAAAAAAATTATTTTCTGTGTTTGTGAATTGTGTGCGCAGTAGCCGCACGTGCATCAACAAAGTAGTGCCAAGCGTGCGCCTGTGTCATAAGTAAAGGGCCGGCTGGCTTGACCGTTAAAGGGTGCTGTAACCCCCAAAGTACACTCCAGTCCAAACCAAAAAAAAATTATTTTCTGTGTTTGTGAATTGTGTGCGCAGTAGCCGCACGTGCATCAACAAAGTAGTGCCAAGAGTGCGCCTGTGTCATAAGTAAAGGGCCGGCTGGCTTGACCGTTAAAGGGTGCTGTAACCCACAAAGTACACTCCAGTCCAAACCAAAAAAAAAATTATTTTCTGTGTTTAGCCGCACGTATATATCAAATCGATATAACATAAATGGAGGACCAAACTTTCTCCGATAAAAATAAAATAGAGAAAGATCAAGAACCACTTCCTCCTAGTGCTGAAGCTGCTGCCACTAGTCATGACATAGACGATAACATGCCATCAACGTCGTCTGCCAAGGCCGATGCCCAATGTCATAGTAGAGGGCACATACAATCCCAAATGGCAAAGTTCAGGAAAATGACCTTGAAAAAGACATTTAAATCAGCTGAAGAGAAACGTAAACTTGCCAATATGCCATTTACGACATGGAGTGGCAAGGAACGGCTAAGGTCGATCCCTAGTATGTTCATGACTAGTGGTTCAGCTTCACATGACGATGGAAGCACTCCTCCCACTAAAAAAATCAAAAGAGTTAAGCTGGCAAAAGCACAGCGAAGAACTGTGCTTTCTAAGAAGATATCACAAATCCCCAAGGAGAGTCCAAGTGTGGTGGTGGTTGCGATGCCTGACCTTCCCAGCACTGGACGGGAAGAGGTGGCTCTTTCCACCATTTGCACGCCCCCTGCAAGTGCTGAAAGGAGCACCCACAGTCCACTTGCTGATATGCAAATTGAAGATGTCACTGTTGAAGTACAACAGGATGAGGATACTGGTGTAGCTGGCGCTGAGGAGGAAGTTGGCGAGGAGGATTCTGATGGTGATGTGGTTTGTTTAAATCAGGCTCCGGGGGAGACAGTTGTTGTCCGTGGGATGAAAAAGCCCATCACGGTCATGCCTGGGCAGAAGACCAAACATTCCACCTCTTTGGTCTGGCAATATTTCTATCCAAATCCGGACAACAACTGTCTTGCCATATGTACCATATGTAAAGGTGAAATAAGTAGGGGTAGGGACGTCAACCACCTAGGAACATCCTCCCTTATACGGCACCTGCAGCGCGTTCATAAAAAGTTACTGTCAAGTTCAGAAACTTTGGCTCAGACCGTAAGCAGTCCAGGGACACCTAAATCCCGTTGTCCTGTTGTATCCAAGCGCCTGCAAACCACACCGTCAACTCCCTCCTCGTCAATTTCCTCCTTAGTCAGGATCGGAAGTAGTCCTGCAGGCCATATCACTGGCATGACTGACTCTCCTATCCGGGATTCCTCCGGAGGATCCTGCATTGCTACGCCTACTGCTGCCGCTGCTGCTGTTGCTGCTGCTGCTGGGAGTCGTTCATCATCCCAGAGAGGAAGTAGGAACACCACTACTTTTACTAAACAATTGACCCTCCAACAGTCCTTAGCGAGGAGGATGAAGTACGACAGCAGTCATCCTGAAGCAAAACGTATAACTGAGGCCTTGACTGCTATGTTGGTGTTAGACGTGCGTCCGGTATCCGCCATTAGTGCAGTGGGATTTAGACAATTGATGGAGGTAGTGTGTCCCCGGTTCCAAATCCCGTCTAGATTCCACTTCACTAGGCAGGCGATACCGAGACTGTACAGAAACGTCAGAAAAAGTGTCCTCAGTGTCCTGAAAAATGCCGTTGTACACAATGTCCACTTAACCACGGACATGTGGACAAGTGGAACAGGGCAGACTAAGGACTATATGACTGTGACAGCCCACTGGGTAGATGTATCACCTTACGCAGCAACAGCAGCAGCGTCACCAGTAGCAGCATCTCAGAAACGCCAGCTCGTTACAAGGCAGGCTACGCTGTGTATCACCGGTTTCAGTAAGAGGCACACCGCCGACAACCTCTTAGAGAAACTGAGGGAAATCATCGCCCAGTGGCTTACCCCACTTAGACTCTCCTGGGGATTTGTGATATCTGACAACGCCACCAATATTGTGCGGGCATTACATCTGGGCAAATTCCAGCACGTCCCATGTTTTGCTCACACAATAAACTTGGTGGTGCAGAATTTTCTGAAAAGCGACAGGGGCGTGCAGGAGACGCTTTGGGTGGCCCGAAAAATTTCTGGCCACTTTCGCCATTCAGCGACTGCGTGCCGAAGACTGGAGCGCCAGCAAACACTCTTGAACCTGCCCCGCCATCACCTGAAGCAAGAGGTTGTGACGCGGTGGAACTCAACCCTCTATATGCTTCAGAGGATGGAGGAGCAGCAAAAGGCCATACAAGCCTATACATCCACCTATGACATAGGCAAAGGAGGGGGTATGCACCTGACTCAAGCGCAGTGGAGAATGATTTCCGTGTTGTGCAAGGTTCTTCAGCCCTTCGAACTTGCCACACGTGAAGTCAGTTCAGACACTGCCAGCTTGAGTCAGGTCATTCCCCTCATCAGGCTTTTGCAGAAGCAGCTGGAGAAAGTGAAGGAGGAGCTAAGATGGAGCGATTCCGCTCGGCATGTGGGACTTGTGGATGAAGCCCTTCATTCGCTTTGCCAGGATTCCAGGGTGGTCAATCTGTTGAAATCAGACCACTACATTTTGGCCACCGTGCTCGATCCTAGGTTTAAAGCCTATGTGGTGTCTCTCTTTCCGGCCGACACAAGCCTGCAGAGGTGCAAAGACCTGCTGGTGAACACACTGTCAGCTGAAGCGGAACGTGACACGTCAACGGCTCCTTCTTCATTTTCTCCCGCAACTGGGGCTGCCAGGAAAAAACTTAGGTATCCTAAGCAACCCGCTGGCGGTGATGCAGGGCAGGCAGGACCAAGTTTGGACATCTGGTCCGGACTGAAGGACCTGGCAACAATTTCTGACATGTCTACTGTCACTGCATATGATACTGTCACCATTGACAGAATGGTGGAGGATTACATCGGTGACAGCATCCAAGTAGGCATGTCAGACAGTCCATACCTGTACTGGCAGGAAAAAGAGTCAATTTGGAGGCCCCTGTACAAACTGGCTCTATTTTACCTGAGTTGCCCCCCCTCCAGTGTGTACTCCGAAAGAGTGTTTAGTGCAGCCGGGAACCTTGTCAGCGAAAGGCGTAGGAGGTTGCTTCCACAGAATGTGGAGAAGATGATGTTCATCAAAATGAATTATCAGCTCTTCCAGGGAGACCAGCCTCCAGAACGTACAGAGGGACCTGTGGTGGTGGATTCAAGTGGGGACGAGTTAATACTTTGTGAGGATGAGGATGTACACACTGAAGAGGGTGAGGAATCGGTGGATGAGGAGGATGAGGATGACATCTTGCCTCCGTAGAGCCAGTTTGTGCAGGGACACATTAATTGCCAGCTTGTTTTGTGGGGGCCCAAACGAACCAATCATTTCAGCCACAGTTGTGTGGCAGACCCTGGCGCTGAAATGATTGATTTGTTAAAGTGTGCATGTCCTGTTTATACAACATAAGGGTGGGTGGGAGGGCCCAAGGACAATTCCATCTTGCACCTCTTTTTTTCTTTGCATTATGTACAGTTTGGGGCCTAGTTTTTCTAACTGCCATCCTGTCTGCCACTGCAGTGTCACTCCTAGATGGGTCACGTGTTTGTGCCGCCCACTCGTGTCGCTTAGCATAGTCATCCAGCTACCTCGGTGCAACCTTTTGGACATAAAAACACTATTGTGAGGTGTGAGGTGTTCAGAATAGACTGGAAATGAGTGGAAATTAAGGTTATTGAGGTTAATAATAGCATAGGAGCAGAAAAACCTACAAATTCTGTGATTTTAGCTGTTTTTATGCTTTTTTTCAAAAAAATACAGATCCAAAACACAAAACCCAGAACCCAAAACACGGAAGGGTGGTTTTGGCAAAACCAATCCAGATCCAAAACACGAAGAAAGATCCAGATCCAAAACCAAAACACAAAACACGAAAAGTGGCCGGTGCACACCCCTAATATATATACAATATGTGCACTGTAAAATATTATTTCTTAATTGCAGCCAGCATCAGGGGGTGAGTGATTGATTGTCCATGACTCACTGCTGACTGGGAGGGGGAGAGAGCAGTCAGTCAACCTTGGTGGGCTTCCTTTAGGATTGCCTCTTGTAGCAGCCCCCTGGCAGTGCCTGTAACTGGGAGAGAGGAGGGAAGCAGCAGCTGATCCCCCTGAGCCTAGGCTGCTGGAAGACTGTTTACCTGCAGTCTTGGGTGGGATATCCAGCCATGTCAGGGAAAGTCCAAATTGTCGTGGTCACATCTGCAACCACACCAAGCAACTGGTTAAGAGTTTATATGAATTTTCTTTTACATAAAACAATATATACATTCAATGGCAAAAAAATAAACAGAAACACGTGAACCCAACTTTCTGTTCATGGCAGTGTCATTTTTTTTGCTTACATTTGAAGTAAAGCAAAATACATTATGATGTCACACTATAATCCAAGCAGTGTGCTGGAGAATTTCCATGGATAATTTATAAATGTATATGATAACAACAGAATTCTTTAAATGCTATTGTATGTCTCTGTGCATTTTGAGGTACATTTACAAAATAATCCACCAGGTGGTGCTTAAGAACTGCAAAATATTTTTAAGAAATGGTACAAAATGTTGTGTAGTTTGAATTTTTTCAATGTGTATTATGTTGAAAGAAAGTCATTTAAATGTTTATTAAATATTAATACTCCAAAATAAATCCAAGTCAGTTACACACATTCTGGCCAAACACTAAGTTGTGTCCATAAGGGCCCGCCTTATGCTAAGTGCAAAAATAACTGATTTACATCTATATACAGTACTGTATCATGTTTTTGCAAGAACACACCAGGTATCATTACAACTAAATCAGATCATGCGCGTGCATATAACAGGAAGTACACTTATTAGCAAGTGTAGAGTGCAGCATATGCTGTCTTAAATAAGAACTACTCACAGTTATTGAAGGGTCGTTGACATTGTTTATTTACATGAATATGCAAGTGTATGTTTATGGTGTATCTCCACATTTCATTAGGATCTTAGGGCAAAATTTACTAAGCGGCAGTTTGACGCCGGGTTCTATTCTGTTCTAAACCCGGCGGTTTGGTGGTGGGTTCTATCCGGTTCTAAACCCCGGGGGTTTGGTGGTGGTTTTGCAGCAGTTTCTAAATGACAGCCCTGTTCTATTCGATTCTAAAATGTGTTTTGATGGCAGTTTTGCAGCTCTTTTGCAGCGGTTTTGGCCTTAGTAAATCTGCAGATAGCAAAACCGCTGCCAAACCGCAGTCAAAACACATTTTAGAATAGAATAGAACAGGGCTGTTATTTAGAAACTGCTGCAAAACCGCCACCAAACCCCCGGGGTTTAGAACAGAATAGAACCCGCCACCAAACCGCTGGGGTTTGTGGAAGAATCCACCAGCGTAATAGTTTTCCAGATCAAAGGCAAAGTAATGCTGACCTCAGGCCAACCACATCATATCCATTAGCATTAATATTGCACATAGTAGTTTACCATGGCCAATCCGCTCAGGGTAGAGCTTACTCCCTGATTCTAGGGGTGGGTAGCCATTTGTGTTGGGTTTCCCTCTCTGCTCAATGGTGAAATACTGTAGGCTATTGGGTAAGTGACAAAGCAACAAAGTAAAACAGTCTCTTCACTCTATGAGTGAAGTTTGTATTTCTCGGACAATAGTGTGCAGCTAATATAACGTTCTCCTCATCAACGCATTTAGTTCTGTCTCAGAACTATACCAAGACATAGTTGTCTGGATAAAGGGTATGAATCGGAGATGTTATTTACACATATTGAGCGATTATTTGTCATTGCAATTGTGTGCAAGCTGCACTGTCCATGGGCAGTGATTGAAGTGCGATTATGCTCACACAGAGGATTCACTCGCAAATTAGTCAGTGTTTGGGAGAGGTAACAGGATGTTAGAAAAACTAAGGCTTGTCGGACCATTTAAATGCCATATTCAGGGTGTGCATAAATTAGCCACTGTATCCTTAATTGCAGCAGGAGAGCCCTCTATGAGTCTGGAGACATTCTCTGTTTGCGGCATGTTAGACTTAAGCTGGCCACACACTAGACCAACTTTCATTCAACCATCCAACTAGTTGATTGGTTGGAGTGAAAATCTGGTAAGGAATGGGAGTAAATGATGATCAGCAATTTGCTCCTAAATGCCAGAAAACAGATGAAAATGGTCATCAGACAAGTTTGTTAAATGTTTGATCTAAACAATTTGTTCAAACAACAGTTTATATCCATTTTTCGGCATTTGGGAGTAAATTGCTGATTGTCATTTGCTATCATACCTTACCAGATTTTCATTCCAACCAATCAAATAGTTGGCTGGTTGAATTTAAGTTGGTCTAGTGTTTGGCCAGCTCTACTCAGAAGGCTGATGACTGCCTTATCTGTGTTCAATGTTTCTGATGTTTCTGGTTTTATAGGTGAGCAGCAGATGTGAGATGCTTTCAGTGGGCGTCTCTAAGCACTGGATGGCAGGTGAGTCATTAACATAATTTAGCAATTTGTGATCTGAGAGAGATCACAGTTGTGATTGCATTAGTGTACATCTCTGAATCTGGCCCAAAGTTCTGAGACAGAATGAGTTGCATTGATGAGGAGAGCGTTCAATTAGCTGTATGTCCTCCTGTTATAGCATTGCCACCCCGGCTGGTTCAGCTCGTGCTGGCTATAGGAAAATGGGGGAACCCCATGCACACACAATGTTTTTTTTTTCATTTTTAACACCTATTATTATTTCTATTTATTGTATTATTACACCTATAACACACAGACACAGGGGCGTATCTGTAATGGGTGCACCCATATTTTTAATACTTACCTCTCCGGACTCCCACGTTGGTGCTATCAGCACTGTAAAGATCGCCTGGAAAATGGCCACCGCTGCCATTTTCCCTGTGTGTTGCACATGCACGGTAGGTAAAACTGCCGTGAAAATGGTGCAGTAGCACATAGACAGACTAGTCCCCAGAGTCTACTGCTGCAGTGCTGCGCTCAGTGTGCTGCTGGCCACCGGAGAGAAAAGAGGGGGCCCCAGACAGAGACTGCACGTGGGCCCCCTCCTCTCTTAATATGCCCCTGCACAGATACTTCTATTGATTTCTTCTGTTCTGCTCTGTGTTCTATCGTGTTTTCAAACAAGTTCTTAGTAAGTCCGTGAGTTGTATTCCTGTCTATGGAAATTACCTGTATGTTGGCTTGATGGTATTTTGACTATTCTTTTGTGTGTTTTGCTGTCTATTCCAGTGTGGAATCATGTTTTTGCACTCGTGTTTGCCTTAGTAAATGTCTGAGTTTAAAAAACAGGGAAAACTCATACGGGAATGCAATTTCGGCCAGACACTATTCTTAAATATACCCTATAGAGTCGATAACATGGAGTCAGTATCAGAACCTGCCAATGCAATATACTGTGAAAGTGTAGATCTGGACACTGAAAAGAGAGAAAGCTTTATCAGGCTCTTTGTCAAACACAACACAAACATATGGAAAATAAAAATCGACACTGATGCCATGTGAAATATTATGTCATAGACTCTCCTGCAGAGAACAACCCACACATACTAATTGACGAGACATCTGCTGTAAACCTTGTGGTGAGTGAAGGTCAAATCATTAAAACCATAGGCATGACCACACTAGACTTTTTGTGTGTGCCATTACAGTTTCATATTGTTGATCCTGACATCAGACCACTACTTGGATTGTTTGATAGTGTTAAACTGGGCTTGATACAATTGCAAGCTGAAGTCTATATGGTATAGCAGGAAACTCCAGAGCTAAACAAATTCAAAGATCTGTTAGACTGTGCCAAACTCCCTGTCATTTACCACATGCAGCTGAATTAGTTGATCATCCCCACAGTCTGTGTGCCCTGACACATCCTGATTGCCATGAAGTTCAAAGTGCTTGCTGAATTAAACCACATGACAAAGCTCTGTGTAATTACCCTGATAGAGGAAGAAACACAGTGGGTCTCAGCCATGGTACAGTAGCTGCGGATTTTGGTAGATACCTCTGGACAAAGAATTGTTCGAGCTCACTGCATTCATGACACCCGCTGGATAATATTCTTTTTTGGTGTATGCCTTATGGCCTGACCACCAGCAGTAAAGTCTTCCAACGATGCATGGAACAGCTGTTTGCAGCATACAAATGTGAAATCATTATCGATAACATTCTCATCTGGGGACGCAACATGAAAGAACACTATGAGCACCTCTGTCAGGTGCTAGAAAAGATACATGCCATTAACTTAAGGCTCAACCCAGGCAAATGCAGGTTTTGGATGTCAGAAGTCTCATATATGGGTCACTTCCTCTCTGACTAGAGGGTTAAGCCAGACCCTGAAAAAATTGTGTCCATTTAGCACATGCTAACTCCTGAGGACAAACTTGGTTTTTAGTGATTCATGGGAATGACAAACTACCTGTCAAAATTTCTTCCCAGTACATTGAGACAACTACGCCACTAAGACAGCTCCTATATCAATATACCGAATGGTGTTGGGAAGAGCAACATCATGCTGCAGTGAAAAACATAAAACACATGCTAACAAGTCCTCCAGTTCTCCAGTACTTTAATTTACATCTATCTGTGTTGACTTATGCAGATGCCTCACAACGTGGTCTGGGTGTGGTATGTCTCCAAAAGAACAGGCCCATTGCCTTCTACTCCAGAGCACTAATACTGAATCATGTTGTGCACAGATTGAAAAAGAACTTTTAGCATTGGTGTTTGCCTGTCACCAGTTTCATAACTTAATATACAGATGTATCCTCACAAATCATTTCTGTCTCACCAAACAATCTCTCTCTGTTGTGCCCCAGATCCTGTGAGACTTTGTAAGTACCAAACATCTTTTTTGCATCTTTTTTTTGCTGAAAATGCATCTAAGTCGCAATGTGATGTAACTAGGATGCACCAGGAGACTATGCCGATTAATTTGAATAGTGTATATCTGTGTGCGACTGAGTCACTCATACAAAGTTCCACAATGCAACAGCCACAGCTTTTTTCTATGCACAGTTCCATTTACAGGCTCATTGCAACTAAGATGCATTTTCAGCAAAGAAAGATGTCTGATGCTAGCAGAGTTGCACAGAACCTGGCGGCTCACTCATATCAGGCATGTCATGCTGCGTATCGTATTGAGGATAGATGTAGGAGGCCACATCTGTATGAACATCCTATTACTGTTGAAGCAGCCACATGGCTGAGCTACAGTACCGCATAAAACCCTGGCAGATGATATGTGCCAATGACTGTCTGAAACTGTACTAAAAGGATGATTCAGTCCTCTATGGAGATTTCACAGGATCTAAGCCCCTTATTTACCATGTTAGATGAGCTCACACTTTCTGATGGAGCCATTCTGAGAGTTCGAACAATTCATAATACTGTAACTCCACCAGGGCACCCAGGCCCTGAAGCCATCAAGCGCAGGTCCAGAGAATCGCTATATTGGTCCACCATGTTCAGTAACATTGAAAGAGAAGTATACATTTAGTAGGGATCGGTATGATTTACCGCCGGCCGCCAGGTTCAAATCCCGACAGCGGAAGCCCGGCAGTGAAGATCCCAACAGGTAAGTATATTTTCTATTTATGAACCTCCCCCCTAACCCTAACCCCTTCCTTAGGGGTTCCTAATCCTAACCTCCTATACTTACCTCAAAGAAAAGAAGAAATACCCTAGCAGTACATTGCCTACCACATCTTGTTCCAGGTTAAGCTGCCGGAATGCAAACTAGACCTGCTACCATATTCTGTGAATCTTCTTGTCCCAACAATTACAACAATTACATGATACAAGCTGAGGATGTCTCCTATGAGCATAACCATTGACACCTGCTGATTGTGCTTGAGGAAGTTCCTCCAGCACCCAATTCCATCATGGTTGACCCAGAACTCATTCACACCTTAAGAACTAAAGGGCCTATAACCATACCTTCAGACTCAAGAATATCACCTTACCCTCCTTTATGGAAAACATCAACTAGTCACACCTTCTATCATTACAAGGTCTAGTCAGGTATCCAAGCCCAGCCTCAAATTCCAGGGCTATGTAACTTAGTGGTGATTCTTCTATGGCTCTCTCTCAAAAGGGGCATCAGTTGGGTAATGGATAGGGATATGCCTAAAAATGATTTAGTAAAAATATAGCTAATAAGGTTGTAATAAATTATATAAATATAGATAAAGAACTGTGTGCAAACTTAAATAAAAAGTAATATTTGATAGCACAATAGAAACAACAATGTAAAATAGTTACACAATAAAAACTGTTCTGCTAATTGCTGAGTGCTAATATAGTTTTATGTCTGTGGGCCATAGCAAATCCATCAGTTTAGAATCAGCTATCAAGTCTGCAGTTGTTCAGCAAGGCAAAATTGCCATTTGTTTTGACATTTCAAAAGATAAACACTCAGTAAAAGCATTACATGTGTCCACATGCATCTTGCCTCAATATGCCATGCAAAGTGATTTATCTGGAGCAAGCGAGCCACCAAGTCCTGTGCAACTCTTCTAGCATTATGCATCTTTTTTTTGCTGAAAATGCATCGAAGTCACAATGCAACTAGGACCCACCAGGAGACTGTGCTGATTATTTTGATATGTGACACTTGTATATCTGTGTGTGACTGAGTCTGTATATAAACCACAACGGAACTTGTGTCCTAGTTGCATTGCTACTTAGAAGCATTTCCCTATAAAAAGACACCCGGAACTAGCAAAGTCTCATGGGACCAGGGCCCTGATTCAGAGCCGCTCTCTAGATGTGATAGCTCACATCCAGCATATGCAATTTTTTCAAAGTGACGACATGGGAAGTGATCGCTTGTCAAGGCATAAGCACACCCACTTTGGCTGTGCGAGCGATTGCTCTTTTTATGCAGACACCCATAAGCGTATATTGAGACGCCCACTAGCGCACGTCATCTCCAGCAAGTGTATTAAAACATTGGTACATGGAGCACCATTGGTAGTGAACGCTGTGCTTGTGGTTGCCTTACTCTGCCACAAGCACTGCACACCTTAAAAACGGCGTTAAAACACCGAGGCATGCCTGCGTTCGCACCTCCACACCCCCGTTATTAGTGTCCTGCCCCTGTTACCACCCACAAACGGCCTCTCCTGTCACTCATTTCACTGGGCTGTCTTTGCCGGACGAGTGAGTGGGCTGCGATCGCACAGAGTAGTTCGCGCATGCACAGAACGAAGCGTGCGCTTGCGTGTGCGCAAACCATTGTGCCGCTTGCGAGTGCACAGTGCTAGTGAGCGAGTCTGAATGAGGTCCCAGGCGCGCAGAGAGAAGCTTTTTGGCACGACTGCAGCAAAGATGTATAAGGACACATCTGTAGTTCTACTATTGAAATAAATTAATTGCAGAAAAAATCTGAGTGGAATAGTTAGCATTCAAAGGATTAGTTTCTTTTAATCAAGCATCATATTACAATATATATAAATCGCAGCATATGTTATATTTTCAAAACACTTATAGACATATTATATACTGTAGGAACGGGTTGGGTATGAGTTCCCGGTGGTCAGGATGCTGCTGGTCAGAACATCGATGGTGACATCCAGACAGTCAGAATCCTGACACCCATACTTAAGTATAGTAGCACTAACCCTAACCCGTACCCTAACCCTCCCTCCCCGGTGTTATTATTATTATTATCATTTATTTATATGGCGCCACAAATGTTCAGCAGTGCCTTACAAAGCACATAAACAAGTTGTAGACAAGTGGCTTACAGAACAATACAATACAATACAGGACCAGGACATGGATAATACATATTGCTACATTAGTGATCATAACACCCAGATAAGCAACAGAGCATAAGCAGCCAAGTGTTAGGTGCCCTAGTGGTGAGTAAGAAGTAGATGGGGGAAGTTTGGGTGAGGGCTTTGTAAGTGAGCGGGAGAACCTTAAATTGGGTTCTAAAAGGGAAGGGGGGCTTGTAGGAGAGGGGAGGCAGATGTAGAGCATTTGGAGAGGAAAATAAGCCGTACAGCAGCATTGAGGGGCTAAACATAACCTCCCCTCCAAGTGCCTAAACCTAACCTTCACCTCCCCACACCCTAAACCTAACACTCCCTCACCAGTGCCTAAACCTAACCCTCCCTCTAGTGCCTAACCCTGCACCCTAGCCCTCCCCTAACTCCTGATACTTACCTTTGGGATGCCATCAGTCAGGATACTGGAGCCAGGATACCGACACTGTCAGAAGGTGTTTGCTCCTCCTACCCGCTCCTACCCTATGGGAAGGAGTCCTGGGTTGCAATCCTTTCTGATCCCTCCACCTCCCTGTCCGGCTCCTTCCACAGGACACCTGGGCTTTTGTGCGCCTGCATGACCTGTAGGTCATGCAAGCGCACTAGTTTCACTGCTCTGAAAGAAGCATGGAAAAGATTCACTGCTCTAAAAGGAGCAGTGAAAAAACCTGGGGAGACAGCTGATTTTCGGATCAGCTGTCTCCTCGCTGGAGCAATGATGAATTGCTCCAGCGCTCTCGTTGAGTAGGAATGTTAATTATCGGAGTCCAATAATTAACAAAATGAATAGAGGCCATAGGACCAGATTCAGGTTGGTTCGCAATGCTGTGTTCACATTCCGATGTTTGCACACTGTGCATGCGTATAAGACACAGTGCACGTACACGAACCAGGCAGTATGTTCGGGAATGCAATTGCAGCCAGTACGCAGACCCATCATTCATTGATTGACAGGAAGTGGCGTTTGTGGGTGTTGATGGGGGGTGATGTGCGAACACAGGCATGTTGGTGCATTGGAATGCCGTTGCAGGGGCATGCATAAATTATTCACAGTGAACCCATACCCAGCCTGAGTACTCACTGCATGCAGGAAGTTTAGCAACTTCTGCGGCAGGGTCATGTCAACCATAAATGTGCATGCAGCACCGATGTTACTTGATGTTACCAATGAATTTGGATACCTGCACATTAGTACGGATGTGAGAAGAGGGTAAGGGGACGGCATTATGTAGTGCTGGGCATCTGCATCTTGTGCTGCGACGGCAGTGTGAATGCATTCATTAGCATATTTTTGCAGCATCTGGGTGCATGCGAATGCAGCATTGCGATCCACCTGAATCAGACCCATAGTCTGTTACTGGGTGATAATGGGTCATGATAAAGTTACCTAAAAATGTAGAATAGTCTCTTTGTATGTACAGAAATTGTGTGTAGGTGCTTTCAAATCTGTACTGCTATACTGTAATTTTCCACAATAAATAACAGCTGCAAAACTCTGTCATTCACCACTTAACACCCGAAGTCAGTATACTCCTTTGTTCCTATGATGCGTTTCATTATACTTTAGGTGGTTCTTGTACAACACAAAATGTGTCATGAGAATAGAGGATCAGACTGTTATGGTGTTAAGTGAAGGAGATTTACACAGTTTCCTGGATACTCTTTATTGGAGAAATAATCCTAGAGCAGTACAGATATGAAAGCGCCAGGTACATCAGGGTGAGTTTGTGCAGTAACTGAAAAACCTACAAGAAAAAGTGGCCTCTGTTTATCTGGAATGTAATAATTGCTTTGATTTTTGGACCCAACATTGATTTAATCCTTCCTGGAAATACACCATATTTTTAAGAGACACAGTTCATCATGAAAGCCTCCGGCCAGCAATATTTATTGGGACAGACATGTACCTAAGGGTCTCAAATAATTACATAAAAATACACCGTTCAGATGTTTTGAGTATTTTTATTAAGAGCCGCTGCTGTTTTATGCTTCAACCAGTAGCAGACTATATATGTTCCTTTTTGATCTGTCTATGAGATTTTAGAAAACTGAAACAATTTCTCTTTTACTTCTAAAATACTTCTAATTTAGCCTTATTTAATAGTAATATGTATCCTGGAAGTGAGTGAAAAGAAGGCCTGTCTTTATGCCAGTGTTTGAAGATTTTTATTATATTGCTTGTAAAAGCACTTCCCTACTGAAGTGTCATATTGAGGAGCAAAGATCTGAACTGACCTATTGTGGAGTAAAATAGGATGTGTTCCCCTGAATAAGCAATTAACACACAATAAATGGCACCCAGTAATCTCTCTCTGAATCTCATTTCTGCACAAATGGGGTCCATTGGTCCACCTACACCATATTTTGCTAGGGTCACCTTTGCTCTGAACAATTGGACGCTTGTGTAATTAAAACCATACAGTGAACCCAAAGCTGCTTTGGCATAATATACTTAACAGATATTCATCAATTTCTGTGCCACTACTATGTAGTTTGCTTTTATTTATTAAGAAGTTTAAGTTTCTAACATTGTTTAAGCAAAATATAATCCACTAAATAATTTTCCTTTCTAGCACTTTTTTAAATTATTGACACTTTTTTTACACAGATTTTAAACACAAAATTGTTTTATTATCTCATTATAGAAGGATTTGAATACAATGTAGAGATGGGTGAACAATGGCAGTTTAATTTTTATACAGTTGAATGTTTGGTTATTCATCCAGGATGTGCTGACAATTATGGAATCCTACTGGGGATATATGAGTTGGAAAATAATTTAGGAATACAGGCAGACAGTATGTTGAATAGCAGTTACTATAGCAAACGAAGACTAATAAAAGCAATGTATTAATAAATATGGGGATTAATGCATGTGCAGAAAACATAGTATTACCACTGTATAAAAAGAAACATGCGTGGCGCCAAGCACCCCTCAGCCACATTCATATCTGGGGTCATTGTGAATAGTGCAATAATTTCCCTTCACACAGCAGGCAGAGAGAGCCTCCCTGCACCTTCCACTGGGGAAAGAGGCTGCTGCCCCTGACAGATAAGAACCATTATTGGGGGGGGACCTCCAACAAGCCTGTGCCCAGATCATTAGTACCCACTCCCCCCTCTCAGCATCCATGATTATATGTATAATTCTATTAATGGTTAATATAACCTTTGCTGAGCTTTTCATACTTACTGTAAGACTGTGTGGGAGACAAGTATACAGTTACTTTGGCTGGAAGAAAGATGTTTTCACTATCAATATGGAAAGGAATTAAGGGTCTGATTCTGAGTCGAATACAGCTCCTTATACAGCCGCAAATAGTATACTGCAAAGAAATTAATTTATGCATTTTTGAGTAAGAAAGATCTTGGTCGGATCTTTCATTGTATGAAATGGGCGTTTCAGGGTGGCAGCTGGTCAGTAATGCTGCAATCACAAACAAGAGGTCATGTGACCAAAAAAGGAAGCCCTTTTCTGACAGATCTCTTGCACCCAGCATGGGTCAGTTGCAAGTGGAGTTCCTATTGGTGATGGTTTCAGCTGTGGATGGAAAAACACTGAGCATTGAGGCTCCCTGATTGGAGCCATACAATACTCACATTAGTAGTATGGATGCTTGCATTAACATAAGGTAGTAAATCTGGATCCAGCTGCATCACACAAATACAGCCACATTGTGTCCCACTCAGAATCAGGCCCTAAGATTATGGAATTCTTAGTCAAAGGAAGTGGTAATGGCCAACTCAACTGAATTTAAAAGTGGAAATGCCTGTTTTACAGGAAATGTTATTTCCACTATATTTATTAGAATGCATTACTGGGGTAGTTGATCCATGGAATTAATAAAAATTCCCTTTATGTGGTCAGGAAATGTTTTGCCATAGTAAGGCTAAGGGTCTATGCAGTAAGGCTTGGAGAGAACGCAGCCTGTAAAGTGACAGTTATGAGCTGATTGGTTGGTACTTTATCTCAGTCCACATTATCTCTCTCCAAGGCGTAGTACATAGACCCCCAATGGAACTAACCCCTTATTTTGATAAACAGACGGCGGCACAGAAAATTATTTAATTGACCATAATAACTTATGGTCCTATAATGGAGAATGAAAAAAGGCCTGATTCAGTAAGGATTGCTATTACGATCACATTAACGATTAGGCATGCAGTCTCACTGCGAAGATATGCTAATGATTGCAATGGCAATGCCATACGCAGCCTAACATAAGAATGCCTACTTTACCTTACACACATCCATAATACTTAGCAAGACTGCCAAATCATCGGTAACATTGAGTACAATGGGAGCCTCATGAACACATATGCACAGGGTCTGACCTTACTCAGGAATTGCTAACCTCATCGCACGCAGTGGAAGCCCAAGCTGCGTAGGGCATCAAAATGGTGAATTTATTCACACCCCTGCAACGACTTTCAAAAGCACTGGCACACCTTTATTTCACCGACCACCCCCCATCGCCACTGCCAAAAAGTACTTCCTGTCAATCAATCTGCGATGTGTCTGTGTATTGCAGAGGAGTCTTCGCGCACTTGCACTAGGATGCATACGCAGTACGCAACAATTGGCCGATTGCGTGCATAATCGCAGTTGCACTCACTGCTGAATCAGGCCCAAAGTTCACAAATGTAGATATAAAGAAATAAGAAATAAAGAAATGAAAGCGTTAAAAAAAGGGAAAAAAATGGTTGATAAAAAATATATAAAATTTTATTTAAAGATACAATAAAACAGTTTAAAAGATATGTACAATGAAAGTAATTAAAATTAGTAGGTAAAAGTGTAGAATAAAAATAGAATACAAGTCATAGAATAAAGTATGAAGAATAAAACATGTAATAGGGTACTTCTCCACTCAAAGCTATGCGTTTCTCTGACTGTTGTCCTGTTTCCTAGGCTAGTCTAAGGAAGTCATTTTAAGAAAGAAATTATTCATACTAAAAATCTAAGTGTGCCAGAAATCCATCTCTTTCTGTAAGATTATTAAATAATGCTTCAGGAGAGATGGCAATCTAATTTACATTATACTTATCATGTTAAGGGTGGCAGAGGTGGCAGCTGTAGTACTTTATCCTCCTCACAAATGATTCATGCTCTACAATATGGAAAGACAAATAGTTTATTATGTTATGTCTTGTCCTTTATAGCTATTATAATAAGTACTCTTTTTTTGGACAAAACACATATTTACTAAAGTGTGGGTTTTTAGAAGTGGAGGTGTTGCCCATAGCAACCGAATAAAATTCTAGCTATTATCTTCTATAAGGTGCTAGATAAATAATAAATATAATCTGATTGGTTGCTATGGCAACATCTCCACTTCTAAAAACTCACAATGAAGAAGTTTTCATGATGACTGAAGAAGCTATTTAGCTGGAGCAGTGGATGGCACACTTCCAAATGTGGCATGCTACGTTTCTGTATTTGCTGGAGCTACTCATCCCAGCACTTACCATACAGACCACCAACTTCCGTAAGCCCATCAAGCCAAGCAGGAGCCTCGCCATTGCTACTCCAGTTGAGTACAGCACAATTTCCTGCTTGCTTGGAGTTGGGATCTCCATGGTCTGCAGAGTAATCTACCAGGTGATGTGGACAATGCTGGATACCCTCTACCACTGCTTCATCACATTGCTGTAAGGAGAGAACCATAAAAGACTTCCTGAGGCATGGGTATCCACAATGAGCAGGTGCCATCGACGCGACTCACATCCCCATCATTACCCCCATGAAAACCCTGCAGACTACTACAACTGGAAAGGATGGCATTCCACCATATTACAAGCTGTAGTGGACCACAAGTATTGGTAAGCACTTTTTTACCAATATGTGTTTTTTATCTTGTACAGATGTAGGTTTTAAGGGCACAAAAGTCTAATAAACGTTTATTTTAGCTTGGTAGATGTGTTCCTTGGCTGGCCTGGATGTGACATAATGCCAGAGTCCTTGCCAATTTGGATCTGTTCAGCAATACAGCGGAGAAGAAGGAAGACTGTCTTTTCCTGAGAGAGGTAAGATCATATTGTCCCTTTTTCTCATCTTCTTCTCTAAACTTTATATTCCTGTGTTAAAGCAGGCAATGTGTGTACAGCTCCAGTACTGTGGGTTTTCTGTTAACCCCTTAGTCCTTTAGGAAAATGGTTTTGGGTACCAACATCACTAACATGTGTCTATACTTCTCAAACCTTTGCAATTTAGAGGGATAATCTTGTATTTTCTTTACAGAAATCCAAGATTGTGGATGGAGTGGAGATCCTGCTTCATCTGATTGGGGATGCGGCAGACCCTTTGCTGCGGTGGCTGATGAAGGGTTACATCAAAAATCATCAGTTGTCTAAATAGAATATCAGGTGCTAGATATAGTTAATATACATTTATAACAGATCTACTCTCAATTTAATATATTGCTGCTTCTAGACAGTACCTCTGAAAAGTACTTATATATCACAACACGAAAATAGGAGATATACACCTTTAAGGAGTGCAACAGTTTTGAATATAAATATACAATTTATTTATAAAGCAGAAAAAATTAAATATACATGTATACAAACAATATTTAATGAGTTAGTTAGAGAATGTGATCAGTAGTCACTATGGTTTTTAAGCGATTAGTTTTCCTAAACACTCACTGTAAATATCACTTGATGCATAGTATAACAAAACATGCCAGGAGAAAAATAAGCACTAGGATCCGGTGTTTCAATGCAACTTTTTTAACAGTCCTTTGTTATTATATTGGTAATTTAAAGATTACAGCTGTAAAGTCTGCAAGGTATGCATACCGTTACAGATTGTAGTAGGTCTCAAACCTCCCCCACTGTGCTCACTTCAGCCCTTTGCTTACCCCTTTGTTACTTTTGGCACTTAGCACAGTGCTATCATGCATGAGGAGAGAACTCTACTTAATGAGGTAGATTTCAGCGTGTGTCCATCCTGGTCTTTCAGTAGCAGTGAGGTGCGGTGAGTATTAGCTTATGCTAGTTATGATTTTCTTCAGACTTGTGATTTCTACAGGCACAACATTATGCTAGTAAAGTGATATATTTCCTGTCTACCCTGTATTTGGACAACCAGTTGGATGACACCTTTTTGCTTGTTGGGTATTCTAGTAAAGCAATAGCACATTTTTACCATATACTGAGAATTCCTTATTTTACAGGAACAGTTACTATGGGTATTACTTAATGATAGACACACTTTCCACATCTAACAATATATCTTTGCCTATGGGATTGCAGCATTATCAAGAAATTGTGGATAGCTGTTAAACCAATTGCATTGGCTGTTCTAGTTAATTACCTTCCATTGACCCCGAACTGGGCAATTTAGGGATATCCTTAGGTTGTAAAAAGTTGCAGTTAATCCTTTGGCTATAGACAGAAAGTGTATACTTCAACAAGGGTGTCACATATCAAGGATGGGTAGTGGATGCTAGCCCGTATTTTGGGATTGGCAAGACCTAGTACTGAGGCGTGGTCTAATTGCTGGTGGTAATCACCAGGGACCCCCGCAAGGAGTTTTGGCCTTAGCTGCGTCCAACACACAGGTCGTGGCCCTCAGACTAGGTTCCCTAATACATGTGCTGGTGTACTCTGGACTGGAGTGGAGTACAATGAAGATGTGCTGCATAGACGATAAACCAGGTAAGAACTGAACAGACAAGATGGTACCAGGGAGCAGATGTATGCAGATCACAAAGGATAGCCAATGTCAAAACCAGAATACCAACCAAAGTACCAGGGAGACGGAAGAAGGTCACAAACAAAGCCAAGGTCATACGTTATTACTGGGAATGCTGGAGTATGATTTTGGAGCCTATACTCTGGCACAGGAGTGCTCTAAAGAACTTTCTTATATAGACAGGGGCTTGAATTAGACGCCTCCTGTGACGCCACAAATGGGAGGGTTTGGCCCATTAAATTTTACTCAGGTCAGCACATGTACCACTAGGAGAGCCACTGCTGCATGGACCTTGCCACAGGACTCTGGGAGGAGGAACAGGACTATACAGCAGCAGGCACCAGGAGCGACTATACAGCAGCAGGCGCCTGCTACCCTGCTGATGACCAGCGCTGCTGGACCAGGTAAGTACATTCCAGTGTCCAGCACACTGTGACATAACCCCTCCTCTAGGGGTGGGCAATGAACACCCCACAAATGGCTTGCCAGTTAACTTCTGGTGGAAATTCCAAAGCATTTGAGGTGCATGATATCCGAAGCCTTGACCCAACAGTGGTCTTCAGGACAATATCCTTTCCAATCCACCAGGAATTGAACATACCTCAGGAGATTCTGGAGTCAAAAATTTGTTTCACCTCATATTCCTCTTGCTGATCTGCTGGAATAGCCAAAGGAGGATAGTAGGGTGTCTGATTGAGACTGAACGGTTTCAAGAGGGATATATGGAAAACATTCAATGTTTTAAGCGTGCCTGGCAGCCTCAGATAGTAAGCCTCCAGGAGGATCTGAAAAGGCCCAATGATCCTGGGAGCAAAATTAATTGTAGGCACCTCCAATTGCAGTTGTTTGGTTGACAACCAGACTTAGTCCCCAGGACTTAGTAAAGGACCCTTCTTCCTCTTCCTGTCCATAAACAGTTTGTACCTAGAAGAGGCCTTCCACAAATTCCTCTTTAAATCTTATAAATACTTCTGTCAGTTTCAGAGCAGAGGATAGACCTTTTAATAGAATTACAATCTTTGGAAAATCTGTCCATCACCACCCAGATGGTATTGAAACCTTGGCAAGATGGTAGATCAGTGACAAAGTCCAAGGGTATTTGTTCTAGTATTTACTTGTGCTTATTGCAAACTTACAGTCCTTTATCACCTTTGAGTTCATTTTCCTCTGAAGTCTGTACAATTTATTTTATTACTTTCATATTATTTACTAATAGCAAACAAATAAGCTTATTATTTTGCTATCTGACAACCCTAGACAAGTTACACAATATTTTGTTGTCAATTTCCTTAAGCCCATTTTAGGGGATACACTGAGCAGGGGTCTGTGATGTATGCTGTATTTACCAGATTAGATAATATTGTGGACACAAGATAAGGCATTTGTTCTCTTAAAATATCTGGCCTGGACACCACCCATTGTTCCTTATCCTTATGGTTTGTTAGAGGTATGGTTAAATAAAATTCATGCTCTGGCTGTTTGTTTACCAAGTACATTTTACTAAAAAAATTCATTTAAAATTTTTTTTTAGCTGTATTCACCTAAAGTTAGAGGGTGATTAAAAATTTATAGTAACTTCAAATTATTATTTTTTTTCATTTCTGAAATTATTTTAGTGATTTCTTCCTGTTTCTGGAAGTAGTTAAAATAAATAAAATGATACAAAAAACTGGTACCGTTGAGTACCATTAGAAGGAAAACACTGAGTTTATTACAAAAAATATTTTTAGCTGTTTATGCTAAGATGGCACAGTGTAAAATTTAATTGATTTAGTTAACACTCATTTGAGTCTTGACAGGCATAAGAGTTATCCATTTTAATGATTATGTACAACAATATATTTGCACTTTACAATACATATCAAGATGGATGTCAATAGATGGGTTTCACTAGATCAAGTCTAAATATGAATATCACTGTATGAAGCAGCACTGCTGCCATTTCTTAAAACTAGCTAGTAAAAAAAATAAAAAATAAAATATATATATATATATATATATATATACACAATAGCACTAGGCAGATGGTCGGCACTCCTGGCTTCACATATGACAAAAAAATCACACGCAGGGACAAGCGTAATATCAACGTTTCGGAGTATTAGCTCCTTTATCATATTGATAAAGGAGCTAATACTCCGAAACATTGATATTACGCTTGTCCCAGCATGTGATTTTTTTATCATATGTGAAGCCAGGAGTGCCGACCATCTGCCTAGTGCTATTGTGTGTGTATTGTACCTACAAGGAAGGGCACCGGCTGCAGTTTTTTTTTTATTTGGTATACAGGAGTGCCAAGCATTTAGATTTTATATATATATATATATATATATATATGTATATATATATATATATATATATATATATATAGAAAACCGTCCACTTGTAGATCCACCAGGGGCTCAATAAGAGACGAGGCCAGCACTCAATAGAAGATAAATGAATCCCAGAGAAGATTTTATAGCAATACCATAATACATGACAGGTACATCTTAGCATCTTAGTTCAGCATATCATACATTACAGCAGGTGTGAGCATCAGTGCATCAAAGCTCCTTCCCCTTCTGTCAGATCCCTACAGCTGTTTCGGTATCAACCGTCATCAGGGGATATCAAATTAACAATGTACAGTGAAGCCTATAACGACGGGCTTATGTACACAGGTGAGACAGTTTCTTTGCTGATGGACACAGGTATTTATAGGCTTCACTGTACATTGTTAATTTGATATCCCCTGGTGGATCTACAAGTGGACGGTTTTCTATATTACTATTTATGTGGCCTTGCACCTGCTTATGGATCAATAGGTCTTGTGCGGTTTTTTCAAATACATATATATATATATATATATATATATATATATATATATATACACACAGGTTGAGTTCCCATGTACAAGTAATCCGAAATACTGAAGTTTTTGAGCATGACTGAGATAGTGACACCTTTGGTTTTTGATGGTTCAATATAAACAAACTTTGTTTAATGCACAAAATTATTACAAATATTGTATAACAGGCTGTGTGTAAAAGGTGTATATGAAGCATAATAAATGTTGTGTATGTACACAAACTGTGTTTGATGCACAAAATTATTAAAAAATATTGTATAAACTTACCTTCAGGCTGCGTGTATAAGGTGTATATGAAATATAAAAGTATTCTGTGTTTAGATTTAGGTCCAAACCCCATGATATCTTATTATGGTATGCAAATATTCCAAAATACGGAAAAATATGATATAAAAAATCCTTCTGGTCCCAAGCATTTTGGATATGGGACACACAACCTGTATATATAGTCACACTTTTACTTGCTTGATACACTTTTTATTTATTTTTTGTGTTGATTTGAAGTCATTTGTTTTATTGAATGAATTTTAACACATGAATACTAAAGAATTTTATTGCCACACTGGTGTTTTGATGAACACTGTTTATATTATTATCCTAAGGAAAAGATGCAACCACACAGAGCAAGTTTAAATTTATCAGCTGTGTGATAGAAGGAAATTTTCATCCCAGTCAGAATCATTTCCCTAATGTATTGTCGTTCTCCATATGTTGTAATAGAAAAAAAAGGGATATTGAGAACAATTCTGGGTGTATTAGTCATTCTGACATTTCTTGAATAGGGAAGGTAATGAAAACACATTATGATACTGTGTGGCTGCAGTAAAGTGCAATAAATACACTATAAGATGGTGCTGTATAAATTTGAAATTCATTGCACAAAAATAAATAACAAACACTATTGGTGAGCATGTAACTTTTGATTAATTAAGTGTGTCATGGAAGTAAATTAAGTTATAAAAACACTTTAATATATTCTATTGTTCAAGTCTTTTAAGTTGAGAAAGCTCAAGGGCAGCAGCCTCACCAGATTTAGCATAAAATTAATGTAATAATTACTCAAATCATTTGTCTAAAACACTTCTTATCATTTGTATATGTTTTTGAACTGCTTTTAGTGATGTATTTATGTTGCCAAGCTTACAGTTTTCATCTGTGCTTTCAAAGCAAGGAAATTATGCTAATTTAGGGAGGAATCTACAGTCAGGTGCATAAATATTGGGACATTGACATCATTTTCATATTTTGGCCTCTATTCACCACCACAGTGGCTTTGAAATGAAACAAACAAGATGTGCTTTAACTGCAGACTTTCAGATTTAATTTGAGGGCAATTACATCCAAATCAGGTGAACGGTGTAGGAAGTACAACGGTTTCTATATGTGCCTACAACTTTTTAAGGAATTGGTATAAAATACCGCCGGCCGAGGAGGTGCCTAACCCTAAGTCCTCCCTGGGTGCCCTAAACCGCGGCTGTCCACTCGCGGCGCCTGGCATCCCTTCAATCGGGATGCCGGACGCCGGTCTCCCGGTGTTGGGGAAATGTCAGGCGTCTACACCTAGACACCCGGCATTTCACCCTCACCAGGATATGACAGTCGGGAAGCCGGCTGCCGGTATTAAGGCAGCCGGCTTCCCAATTGTATACCCTTTTTAAGGGGCCAAAAGTAATGGGAATATCAACTCAAAAGCTATTTCATGGACAGGTGTGGGCTATTCCCTCGTTATTTCATTATCAATTAAGCAGGTGAAAGGTCTGGAGTTGATTCTAGGTGTGACATTTGCATTTGGAATCAGTTGCTGTCGACTCTCAATATGAGATCCAAAGAGCAAGCCATCATTAGGCTGAAAAATCAAAACAAACCCATCAGAGAGAGCAAAAACATTAGGTGTTGTCAAATCAACTGTTTGGAACACTCTTAAAAACAAAGAACGCTCCGGAGAGCTCAGCAACACCAAAAGACCCGGAAGACCACGGAAAACAACTGTGGTGGATGACAGAAGAATTATTTCCCTGGTGAAGAAAAACCCTTCACAACAGTTGGCCAAATCAAGAACACTATCCAGGAGGTAGGTGTATATGTGTCAAAGTCAACAATCAAGAGAAGACTTCACAAGAGTGAATATAGAGGGTTCACCACAAGATATAAACCATTGGTGAGCCTCAAAAACAGGAAGACCAGATTAGAGTTTACCAAACAACATCTAAAAAAGCCATTACAGTTCTGGAACAACATCCTATGGACAGATGAGACAAAGATCAACTTGTACCCGAGTGATGGGAAGAGAAGAGTATGGAGAAGGAAAGGAACTGCTCATGATCCAAAACATACCACCTCATCAGTGAAGCATGGTGGTGGTAGTGTCATGGCGTGGGCATGTATGGCTGCCAATGGAACTAGTTCCCTTGTATTTATTGATGATGTGACTGCTGACAAAAGCAGCAGAATGAATTCTGAAGTGTTTCGGGCAATATTATATGCTCATATTCAGTCAAATGCTTCAGAACTCATTGGACGGCGCTTCACAGTGCAGATGGAAAATGACCTGAAGCATACTGCAAAAGCAACTAGAGAGTTTTTTAAGGCTAAAAAGTGGAATGTTATGCAATGGCCAAGTCAAACCCCTGACCTGCATCTGATTGAGCATGCATTTCACTTGATGAAGACAAAACTGAAGGGAAAATGCCCCAAGAACAAGCAGGAACTGAAGACATTTGCAGTAGAGGCCTGGCAGAGCATCACCAGGGATGAAACCCAGCGTTTGGTGATGTCTATGCGTTCCAGACTTCAGGCTGTAGTTGCCTGCAAAGGATTTACAACAAAGTATTAAAAAGTGAAAGTTAGATTTAGGATTGTTTAGTTTGTCCCATTACTTTTGGCCCCTTAAAAAGTGGGAGGTACATATAGAAACCGTTGTAATTCCTACACCGTTCACCTGATTTGGATGTAATTACCCTCAAATTAAATCTGAAAGTCTGCAGTTAAATCACATCTTGTTTGTTTCATTTCAAAGCCATTGTGGTGCTGAATAGAGGTCAAAATATGAAAATTAAGTCAATGTCCCAATATTTATGCACCTGACTGTCTATCACAGGCACAAAATCTCGAGGCTTTACAAATGTTAGAATATTTTTTTAGAATTCTTTGAAAATAAAAATAATTCTTTGAAAATAAAAGTTAAGTTGGCCACACACATGGCGATCTGCACACGATCAGCCGATGTGTACGATTTGTGTACGATTCCCTTGAAACTGTTCCCGGCAGCTCTGCACATGATCTCTACATGATCTGCACACAATTTGGTGTCCAATCTTCATACAATCTCTCCTGCATCCAGACTTTCACAGTGCATCGCCTAATAGATTGTCAGCTTTGCCCTACTGAATGGCAGATCTGACGATGCGATGTGCAACCAGCGGAGACGCACATCGCATCGTGATCGTGAGTGGGGACTCACGAATTACTCAGGATTTGGCCATATTTTACATGATCTGTCGTTCCAATGTGCCGGAATTGGCCAGATTGGGTAAAATATCACTGTTTGTTGCCAGCTGAGGTGGTAAATGTTTCTTTTATATAAGTCGTACGATATAGTGATCTCTGAAGCACAATGAAAGTGTCAGATAATTCCAAAATAACTCAGTTCCCTCCATTGTTTTCCAGTGATAGGCACAGATGGCATGATTCACACGCCATGTGTATAATCAACTTTAGGTGGACATATCTTCTTTTAGAAAATTATTAAATTCGCCACTTTACAATCAGTACTCACATTTCAAAATTGATGGAGCTAATGTGTTTTTTTTCCAATGAATGTAGTGTCAAATATGAAATAAGCTTGCGCTATCTTTATATAAGCTTGCTTTTAAATGTAACATTTATTAAAGTGAGTTGTTATGGATACATGGTGTAGAAGCCTTTGTTTACTTCTTCTCTTGTCAATTGAAATTAAGCAACAGTTTTTTTAACATAATTTCAAAAACAGGGCATTGCTCTCTCTTGACACATGTGGTGGCACTTATACAGTACACTGTCACCCACCTCACTTCCTCTCATGGCTCCCAGTTTGCATAACCCCCAATTCTCTAGCAGCTCCAGTTACCAGTTACTAACTGCATTTACAAGTACATTTTCTCATATGGGATCTTATTTAACAGCCTGCAAAATGCAGACACTGGCTGTTACGTTCTGGGTTATTTGTGGACCCGGGGTGGTAGCAGGAGCGATCACAGAAGCAGATTTGTAAATAAAACTAGGATTTTTAATAAGTGCTCGAGTGGACATATAATGTGGCAGTAAATAAAAGTCCAGGAAAATATAAATGTGAACAAGAGTTCTGTGGTGGGAGCAAAAGGGTTAATGTCCAGGTAGAAACAATTAGAGCAGTCCAGGTGTGCAGGTAGTGAAACTGAAAATAAACAAGCCAGGTTGCAGATAGTGAAACTGAAAATAAACAAGCCAGGTTTTCAGATAGTGAACTAAAGTGCAGGATGTCAGCAGGCTCAGGCACTCAGGTATGGGCAAGGGTGATGGAGGTAGCGGGGTAGTCCAGTGGGAACTAGGAGCTGACAGGCAGACTGGCAGACAGCGGATTCACAGGAACAGGAAAGCACAGAGAACTCCCTCTCAGCTAGGCTGAGATACACGTTGCACTGGCAAAGAAGGAAGGCACTGACCCTTCCTAAATACCCCATGCCGTGCTGTTACTGGCTGGAGGGAACATGTGACTCACCAGGATTGGCCAGCCGCATCACATGGCCAGAAGGCAAGATGGCAGCGCCCATGCCAAAAGGAATGGAGATGCCGCCAGGCCTTACCAGCGCAGAGTGACAACAGGCCCGCACAACAATGCGTGCAGCCAAAGCCCCCCGCCAGACACCAGCTCCACCACCAGACAGCCCGCGCCACAATGACCTCACAAGTAACACTCGCCTAGCGCCATGCTGAAATACCCTGGCCGTGACACTGGCACAATTACATTGAGTTAGCCCATATTTATAAAGCAGCAATCATTTAAAAGGCATAACCTGGTTTTGCCTTTTAAATTACTACTTCTTCAAAAATATGACATAAATATATAATACTCCCAGTGCCTATTTTGCACTTTAGATTTATAGGTATGTATCTGCAGCAATTGTTGAAGCAGTATTGCCAACCTTAACATAATCACATAAATATTATAGATTGTACTGATATATCCTAATATAGAGATCTTTGTCAGACCAGTGTGTGTGTGTATAGACCAGTTGGCTGCGGTGGTATTAAGACTACATTTATTTAAAAAACATACTGTATATTCAAAATCAAGATACACACAATGACAATTACGTATATATCTGTGCAAACATTGTTACTAGAGGCTGTTAAAATGGGAATTGGTATGAAATAGCCGCCAGTTCTCATGAAATAGCCACTGGAAGCCCGAAAGGAGGACATCCCAACAGCAACTCGTAAGTATGCTAACGCTCCCCTGTCCTCCCCTAACCCTAACCTCCCTTGGTGGTGCCTAACCCTAAAACTCCCGGGGTGGTGCCTAACTCTGTCCCCCCAGGGATGCCTAAACCTAATCCCCCTTTCCGCATTCGAAACCTAACCCTCCCAGGATGGTGCCTGACCCTAACCTTCCCCCCAGGGGTGCCTGAGCCTAACCCCCCCTTTCCCTAGCCTAACCTTAACCCTCCCCATGCGATGCCTAACCTTAAGTCCTCCCCAGGGTGTCTAAACCTAACCCTCCCCCCTCGACTACAACCTAACTATCCCCGGCTTACCTCATTCGGGATGCCAGCCATCGTGATTTCGGTGTGGGGCTAAAGATAGGCATCGTCATTCTGACACCTATCTTTAGTCTTGTGTCAGCCTTTAGCTTTAGATTCCGACGCCTGGCATCCCAGACGGCAGTAATTTAACCGCATCCCATTAGAAATAAATTATAGTGTGTACTATTAAGACCATAAATACAGCATAGATAAGACTGTGATAAAATAGTGTGTAACTACATAATCCCAGATAAGAATCCTACACGGACACTTATTTAGAACAAAAACACAGTGTTTAATAAAAGGTCAAAAGCACAGGGCAGGTGACACACGTACAAGAAATCAAATAATTAGAGCTTATCTTCCCATTGGGGGATCAGGGATATACAGTCAGTTCCAGTCTCATATCTTTACTTAAGCCTGTTTTTTTTGTGTGCTATACGGAAAGTGCAGCATTAATATTTTGTTTGCATTTTAAGTGACCAGCCATTTAGTATTATGATCATGATATATGATAGACATACTGGGGTATATTTACTAAAATGTGGGTTTATTGAAGTGGTGGTGTTTCCCATAGCAACCAATCCGATTATACTTATCATATATCTAGCACCTTCAAGCAGATACTTGTCAGGGGTCAGCCAAGGATCGGCCGTTACTCACCCCAGCACTGGCTTTTCCTGACTTCTCATGTTGTCAGATGTCAGGTGCGGCAGTGGGTGATATGCTGAGGATTTTGCCTTAGGTGCTCTTGGACTTCCATGTGTGGTCCTTTGTCTTGGTTTCTGAGGTTGCCGTCTTGGGCACCACCATGTTAGTCTTTCTCACCTGACTGTTCTTTCAACCAATGGTAGTGTAGTCTTGGTCAGCTGATGCTGATCTCCAATGAACTGCTACTTTAGGGTATATATCTGGCCTCTGAACACCAGGAAGTTGCCTGTGCAACGTCGTAACTACTGGTGTATGCTTGCTGTCTTTTCATTCCAGGTTCCTGTTCCTCACTTTTTAATTATTTCCAAATATCACCTCGATACCATCCTCCGGTGCATCTGGATTTGCACGTTGTGTAGTCAATTCACACAACTGAGTACAACTACTGAACCACCCTAAGGTGTGTCTGGATTCGCACGTTGTGTACTGAGTACACACAACTGAGTACAACTACTGAACCACCCTCCAGATCATCTAGATTTGCACATTATGTACTCAGTACACACAACTGAGTACAATTACCGAACCATCCTCCGGTGCATCTGGATTTGCACATTGTGTACTCTGGGGCGCAGCCGAAAAACATTGCTTCACTGCACCATACGTCATCTCTTTATCCAACTTAGAATTTGGCTCAGTGTTTGTAGCATACTGTATATCACTTTTCTTATCAGCAGTGCATAGATGAACCTTTGTAATGAAATCTTCAAAAATGTTGCTGGAATAACTTAGGTCACTAGAAAACAGGATTTTGGTACTTACCAATAAATCCCTTTCTCCGATTCCATAGGGGACACTGGAGGCTTAATACAGTGGGTATAGATGGTGCTAAATGGAGCTGGGCACTTTAAATTTTAAAGAAGTATGACTAGCTCCTCCCCCTCTATACCTTCCTCCAATTCTCAGTCAAAGAAAACTGTGCCTGAGGGGAGCTGAGAGAATACAAACCAAAGAGGAGGAGGCAAAGCCAGCACACAGAACATATGAGAATTTTGATATAACAATAAAACAACCAGAGACACAAAACAGCTCTCTAACAGTCATAACATAACATGACCCCAACCCTGGCAGGAAGGAACAGTGCAGGGTGGGCGTCCAGTGTCCCCTATGGAATTGGAGAAAGGGATTTATCGGTAAGTACCAAAATCCTGTTTTCTCCTTCATCCACAAGGGGACACTGGAGGCTAAAGACAGTGGGAATGTCCCAGAGCTCCCAATACAGGCGGGAAGCACTAAGAGCCCTGCAAAATAGACATGCTGCAGAGGCCACAAACATGTAAAATCTCTAAAAAAAAATAACGGAATGCCGGATAGACGAAGTAGCCACTTGGCAAAGAAATTCCAATGAAAACCCCCATGATCAGCCACCCACAAGGAACCGACTGAGTCAGAGGAACGCCCTGAAATAAAAAAAGATGCCTGTCTGAAGGTCAGACAATTTCAGCAGGCCAGCAGCTGGCTAGCCAGGACAAACAACAGCATACAAAACAAATAGAGTGCCTGTATTACTTATGGCTGCAGTTCTGTCCATAGAAATACAAAAATCCCTAACAACATCTAAGGTACTAGAACAAAGATGAATCTTGTGGAAGAACCGGTACCACAATCAGTTGTTGATGTGGAAAATCCGAAACCACCTATGGAATAAAGTCCATTGTTGCATAGGAATCCTCTGCATCCTCATGAAGAACCAAGTTTGGAGGACTACAGGATAAACTCCGAGATTTTCAACACCCTCCTAGGTGAAGCCAGTGAGAGAAGAAGTGTTACCTGTGATGTCTAGCGGTCATGGATCCTCAATTGCAGCCTCCCATCCTCTTCAGACTCACCTTTGTGGTAAGAAGAGTCCAATCCCACACTCCCAATCTCTTCCCTTAAAGGAGAGATTTGAATTCTTGGTGAAGGAAAAAATGGGATTCTGACAGAGAGGTGAGGCTGAAATGATCCAGAGTGAAATAGTCTGTAAGGAAAGTACTCGGATGCCGTAAGCATCGTCCTCAGGAGGTGAATGGAAACATGCTCTGAAACTAGACGACGTTGAAAGATCATCCTCATCTTCTCCTGAATGAAAGTAGCTGATTAGTGTATCATCTAATAGGTGGAGATGAGACTAGGGAAGTTTTGTAGCAATTGGACCCTGGAATGGGTCTTCAGCAGAAGATCGTCCAGATGAGAGATTATAGTGATCTCTGTATACAAAAGAGAGTCCTCATCACAGCCATGATTTTTGCGAATACCCTGAGGGTTAAATAATAAGCTGAAGGGTAAGTGGAAAAGAAAGTTTTGAAATACGAAACTGAGAAATACCTGGAGAGGTGACTACATAGGATTTCTTGAAACCAGAGAAGTTGAGATCGAACATAGGGCCTGATTCAGACCTGCTTGCGAGCGCTGAGCGCTCGCAAGCGGGTCGATGGTGCCCTAGTGTGCATGCACATGATGGAGGGAGCTCCGTCGTGCGCATGCGTGAGACCCGCATAGCGACGGCCAGCCGTCGTTATGGTCTCGCACCAAAGGGGGCGTGCTGTCGATGGTGAGAGACAGCACGCCCCCTCTGGTGGGTGTGCTGGAGGTGTGGCTGCCCAGATGGAGGCATTCCCATGGGAACGCCTACCATCTGGGTCCAGCCCCACTGACATCACTGGTGATGTCAGTGGGAGTGCTTTTGGCTCTGATAGAGCCAAAAGCACTCCAGGGCTTGCGGCAGTGAGACCCTACTGCAGGGTCTCATCGCAAGCCCAATGGTCACGATGGTTTTGACCATCGCGACCATATTTTTGGCTGCTCGCATATGCTGTGGGTGGTCACCCATAGCTATGCGAGTGGCCAGGAGGCCGCACCAATTTTAGGTAGGAGGGCCCTGATTCAGAGCAAGCGCTCTTGTCAGAGCATCCAGCTCTGAATCAGGCCCATAATCCCTGCACTACTTGAAAAAAAGGAGTCTATCCTTAGGAATGGATTGAGATTTCTGGCATCGGAACCATGAATAGATTAGAGTAAAGTGTTCTTTCCCCGGTCTGGGGACCTGGATCACCACACTGATGGATGAAACTAGTGTTTGGTCTACTATAAAATGATACTCCTGTTTTGCAAACCTGTGGTAGAAAAAAACAAGGTAGAAGAGGAGACTTAAAAGGACAACTGTATCTTGAGCGATAAGAACCCGGACCCAATCTTCCGAACCAAATTCTGCTCTACTCTGAAGTCCATAAGACCCCCGAGGTGAGAGGAAAACCCAGCAAGCACTAGGCTTATTAGGGATATCATTGGGACTCTGTCCTGACCTCCTGAATCACGTGAAGGTGATGGTCCTGTGAACAAGCCAGAGCATTAAAGGACCTAGGTGAGGATCCCAAAAAGAACTACTAGGGGGAGGAGCCGCAGACAGAAAAAAAAGAAGATACCTCCAGTACCTTGAGAAATCCATTTATCTAGATCTACTGTAAGCAATACACTATCCACTACTGAAAGTGATTATACAGCTGTCTCAATTTTTCATCTGCCCTTGAGCAGAGTACAATGACAGGCTGCAATATCACCCTGCAGCAGTATAAATGGGTTTGAGTATACTAGAAAATCCAACCTGATGTCTTCAAAAGACATGGTCCCAGGAACCGGTAACGTCGTAATAATGAAACTGATAGACCTACTGTAGTGGAGTAAGGTTTACTGCGATATGCATGAAAAAGAAATATAATACAGTTTTACTGAAACCTGAATACTTTTATTTCTTTAAAAAGAAATATGGTGGAACAGGACCAGTGGCCTTATCCTATAACTGCAATACCTGATTAACTGCAGAAAATAAAGCCTCTTTCACATATGACACTATTTAGTGGTATGGGAAAGAGCCATAGTTCTAAGCCAAGGTCATGTTTCTAGAGTTCCTGACCTGGAAGCCCTCTATTTTTCTGAGAAGCCTTTGGCTAAGCATAGAGAAGTCACTGTGTAAGCCACAGTGCTCTGTTCAATTACATCATGGAGGCATATAATGTAATAGGACCAAGGTAAGACACCGCTTCATAAAGGCAATCAGTGTTCAGGAAGCATAAGCCTACAACACCTGGTATTTCCAGGGTGTATACAAAGTGGTGAGGCCGTAGTTACATTATAGGGAGAATTCACCCACCCAGGACTGCATTGGCAATTGAAGTCCCCAGGGCAGCTATGCAGCACGCCAACCACCACACCCTCCATGCTACAGAATAAGGAGGTAAATGGACTGCCCTTGTAAACTATTCTGCATATTATATACAACTCATAGAGACATCATGATACATACAGACCCCCCACACACAACAGTAAGTGTAGTGGAAAAAAGGCAAAATAAGAAACTGGGATACATAGAGGCATGAGAGAGGCACACTTGCCTCATAGTGCTCCTAGCAGTGCCAGAAAATGCATAGTATATATGGAAACATTCACAGATACTTAACTGCTCTCCTGCCTTGCCTAAACTCTACTCTGTACCTACAGATCAGGATAAGGCAACCAGTTCTATGCAGCAGCTATATAATCATACAGCAATCAGGATCTCGCCATGTAATGGCCGCCAGCACTTCCAGAGAAGCACTGGGGCCACTGATAAAAGAGATGCAGGGCTCTGGGCCTAAGCTCCACCCCACAAAGCCAAGCTCTGCCCCCACAGGACTCCGGATCTAAGCTCCGCCCCCTGCTATAGTGCTCACTGTCCTTGTATGTGTAAACACCAGCTTTCACACAGCCAAGTGTATGAGACAGACCCCGGGATCTGCATCAGAGAGAGAAGCACTGGGGCCTCAGACAGGGAGAATCAGGACTTCGGAGCTAAGCTCCACCTCCTCCACTGTGGTGCTCAATTGTGTGTTATGAGCATGCTAGTAACACTGGCTATCTTACAGCCTACTGTAGATAACAGACCCCGAGGATCTGCAGCAGCCAGGGAAGCACTGAGGGCGCTGATAGGGAGAAGCCGGAGTCCGGTGCTAAGCTCCGCCCCCCTGCTCTGGTGCTCAATCATGCACTATATCTCAAGCTGTAATTAACATTAGCTTTCTCTGTATCTGACTGCCTGGTATCTGCAGCAGCCAGAGAAACGGAGAGTCCGATGTATTAACACTGGCTATCTTATAGCTGAGTGTAATGAGACAAACCCCCGGGGATACGCAGCAGCCAAGTGGCTTGATATCTCTATTTGTGCTGTATGACTTGCTAAAAACACCGCCATTCAAGATAATAACGGGCTACAACGCTACTTGGGGGGCCAGGGATTACTCACAGAGCTACTCATGCTGCCGGCGGCCGTGTGACTGGCGGGGGACCGTATGCACGTTGCATGCAGTGGCATATGGAACCCCCTGTATATAGACAGTGGTCTAAGCAGTCGGGGACCCCAGGCAAAGTGCATGCACTTGTGAGTGGGTCCCCCGGCAGCTCCATCATTGCAGAGAGGCAGTGCAGCTACTGCCTGTCTGTTCTCAATGTGATCTTCTTATTTCAGCACAGCAGCGCTCTTTCAATTAAACCCTGGGGAGAGCGTGTCTCCGGCTCCACTCAGGCATAGACTTAGACTGAGGCTTGGAGGGGGTTATGGAGGGGGAAGAGCTGGTCACACTTCTTTAATATATAAAGTGCCCATCTCCATTTAGCACCATATATACCCACTGTCTTTAGCCTCCAGTGTCCCCTAGTGGATGAAGGAGAAAATGAAATGCCTCATTTATGCCAAATAGGAAGATTCTGACATTTATTTATTTTTTATAATGTCTGTTGGACTTACGTTTAGGATATTTTGTAGACACTTTAGATAAGCTTTATTATAATAACAACAACAATAATCATAACAACAATAAATTTATTTTTATAACACTTTTCTCCCAATAGGACTCAAAGTGTTTTTTTCATGTAAAACACAAAATGCAAAATAAGCTTAATAGAAAAGAGAAAAATTAGTGAAGGGACATTAATAAAATGCTTGACTAAACAGGTCAGTCTTGAGTCTGTTTTTGAAGAATTCTACAGTGGAGGCCTTTCGAACTGTGCAGTGAATAGAGTTCCATAGAGTAGGAGCAGGTTCTAGGTACTGCCAATAGTCCTTCATCTGTAGATTGCAGTAATGAATCAGAAGCTGTTTTCGGTACCCTAGGCCCTGGTAGGGCTTTGAAAGTCAGTAAGCCTATCTTGAAATAGGTTCTCCATCTTACAGGCAGCCAGTGAAGGGAGTAGGGAATGGCTGCTATGTGGCTGGAATGGGGTTGGTTGGTTAAGAGCTTAGCAGCTGCATTTTGTACTAGCTGCTAGCAGTGTAATTCTTTTGCTGGGAGACCTAGGCAGACAGCACTGCAGTAGTCTAATTGTGATGATACAAATGCATGTATAAATTTTGGCAGATCCGCTAAGGGAAATAATTGCTTTGTTCCTCAGATTTTTTATTTTTTAACACAATTTTTTTTGGGGTGTTTTTTCCAAATGTAAAATATGGATATCTGAAAATAAAAAAAGAAATGTTTTTAGAAATGCGGAAACAAAAAAAGTGGCTTTTTTAAACCACTATCAAACAAACAAAATGTAAAAACAATTCACAAGAAGGGAGAGGGAGGTTTTGGCCATTAAGGAATATGGGGCAAACACAGAAGGAATGTGGGAAATGTAGCCAGTGCTGTCATCGCCTTTTGGCCCGTTTGGCCGGGGTAGGGAGGGAGCCTGAACGGGTCCGGGAGGTCCTTCGGCTGGCCTGTCCAGAGGCAGATGTTGGGGCCTCTGGACTAGGCATAGGGCTAGGCACATTTGGAGGGATGGCTGTTGTTGTGCCAGAGGTGGAGAATCCCGATGTTCCTGCAGGAAGGGAGGCCGGCTCCAACATCGGCTGGCGAACGAGCTGCTCCAGGGCATTTGCAATCTGGATGTTGGCCCCAGTAATTACCTCCAGGGCCTGAGCAATGGTCATGTTGGCTGCAGCACTTTGTTCCAGGGCCTGCGCCACCCATAGCAGACTGGCATCCAGCTTCACCAGAATCTCAGTGTGCTGATCCATTTTAATATTAAGATCAGTGAGGAGGGCCACTGCCTGTGAGGGGGATTGCCCTGGACTGTCTTCCACAGGGTCCCCAGCCAGATCTACTGGTTCCTCCCCTGCAGAGCCAGCAGAAGTTCTGCGGCCAAAGCTCCCCTCTGGAGCAGACTCATCTGCCTGTGTCTCTGTGAAAAAAAAGAGAAAACAATAACATTATAATCTAGATATTGTCCAAAACACATTTCGGAGTTATTAACATTACTACATTTACCTGAGGCAACATGAGGAGCCGCAAAGTCTGGCATGTCGGTATCCATGTTCAACACGCCAAACACCTCCTCATCCTGCACACACCCCTGTGCCATCTCCTCCAAATCAGTGAGCTCCAGTGCCACAGGGGTGGGACCCCCACCTGTCCCCCCTGCATGCCTAGCCCTATGAGCCAGTTTTTTCTTCAGCCGATATTTGAAATTGCTCCATCTGTGGGTTAAAAAGTTGGCATTATTCCTGCAGTATTTGGACCTGTAAATACTTTTTATTAAAATGTAGTTTGTACATACCGGCGTTTGACGAACTGGGTTGCTCGTTCAAACTCACCAACCCTATTGACAGCACTGGCTATGTCATCCCACATTTTCCATTTCTGGCTTGCACCCATATTCCTTGCAGCCTGGGGCAGGTTGTCAATGCACATTTGGACCAAAACCTCCATCTCCGTTCTTGTGAATTGTGGCTGGCGTTTTTTTTTGCTGGCTTTTCTTGGCCTGCTAGGGCCAGCAGCCTCTTCCATTACATCCTCAACACCTTTTTGGTATTTGGAAATAACATTTTTAATGTAAAATGTGCCTAAAATGTAGGTTCTACAAAATCCTTTAGGGCCAAAAAGACAAATACTTACCTGGCGCCTCTTGGCCAGTGCTTTGCTGCTCTGTAGCCATTTTGGAGTTTCAGGTCTCACTACAGCAGACCGAATGGGGTTTTCAGTGACGTTTTTATACATGCGTCAGCATTATTCGGCTACATCATTGATTGTGCGCTCCTATTGTCCGTCCGTAATTTGAGCGGGAAAATAGACTATTTATGGCTTGGTGTGACTCGAGTCGAGGTGGCGGGTGAGGAATGTTGGAGGTTTGATGGAGGAGGTGTTTGTTGTGTGGATTTTGGAGTGCGGAGTTTGGAGTTTTCGAGTGTGATTTTTTTTTTCTTACTTAATTTTTTACGTTCGCTTTTTTTTATTGTTTACCTTTTTATTTTGGAGTTTTTGAGTAAGTATTTTTCAAAACCACCGTAAACAATAATAGTAAATAGTTAAAAAATGTTAGTACTTATGTTTTTTTTATTTAATTTTTTTACAGTTATTTTGGCCTTGCCCCCTTGACGTTTTTGGACTTTGGGTTATTTGTCTGTTTTTGGTAAGAGTTTTTAGTTTCATGAAGTTACAATTTTGATGTGTTGGTCTTCGCCTATGTTTTGCTAAGTATTTTTTTTTGGGTTGTAGGACCAATCATGTCTTCCCACTAAATATAGCGTACTCTTTTGTGAAATATTGTTTGAGTTGTTTTTATTTTTAACTGAATGTACTATTTAGCGCACTAATGTCTCCTTATTGAACTTTAAAAGTAGCGTAATATTTAACGAACTCATGTGTCTTGTTTTAACTGTAAAAAATGCGTACTATTTAGCGCACAAATGTCTCCTTATTGAACTGTAAAAGTAGCGTAATACTTAACAAACTCATGAGTCTTGTTTTAACTGTAAAAAATGCGTACTATTTAGCGCACTAAAGTCTCCTTATTGAACTGTAAAAGTAGCGTAATATTTAACGAACTCATGTGTCTTGTTTTAACTGTAAAAAATGCATACTATTTAGCGCACTAATGTCTCCTTATTGAACTGTAAAAGTAGCGTAATATTTAACAAACTCATGTGTCTTGTTTTAACTGTAAAAAATGCGTACTATTTAGCGCACAAATGTCTCCTTATGGAACTGTAAAAGTAGCGTAATATTTAACGAACTCATGTGTCTTGTTTTAACTGTAAAAAATGCATACTATTTAGCGCACTATTGTCTCCTTATTGAACTGTAAAAGTAGCGTAATATTTAACGAACTCATGTGTCTTGTTTTAACTGTAAAAAATGCGTACTATTTAGCGCACTAATGTCTCCTTATTGAACTGTAAAAGTAGCGTAATATTTAACGAACTCATGTGTCTTGTTTTAACTGTAAAAAATGCATACTATTTAGCGCACAAATGTCTCCTTATTGAACTGTAAAAGTAGCGTAATACTTAACAAACTCATGTGTCTTGTTTTAACTGTAAAAAATGCGTACTTGTTAGCGCACTAATGTCTCCTTATTGAACTGTAAAAGTAGCGTAATATTTAACGAACTCATGTGTCTTGTTTTAACTGTAAAAAATGCGTACTATTTAGCGCACTAATGTCTCCTTATTGAACTGTAAAAGTAGCGTAATATTTAACGAACTCATGTGTCTTGTTTTAACTGTAAAAAATGCGGACTATTTAGCGCACTAATGTGTTTTTATTATTTCAGTGTAAAATCATGTTTCACCACTAAATGTAGCGTGTGTTTTCCCAAACTAATGTGTGCTCCCTTCTCTTTTTATTTGCCTAAAAAATGTGATCACAATCCAAGTTTGCCCAATAATAACTAAATATATTTTCAACTTTTGAAATGTAGGTTGTTCTACTCATGACAAGACCCCGGCCTGTAAGCATCTTTGGATTTCTTAAAAAAGATAAGTATATTTTTCTTAGCAAATTTTTGGAAAATAACTACCTGGCTTACCATTTCAGGTTGATGTTGGTCGTATTATCTTGGCCATGGTTCCAGAACCCGACCAACCTCAACTTCGTCCCAGGCATAGGCCTCGTAGGTGTGCAAGGCCCCAGATATATAGAACATGTGTCACCCTTTTTGGAATGCCTGATGATGAGGTTTTATGATGATAGCGTCTTCCCCCACAAATCATCCTAGACACTCTCTCAATAATAGAGAGTGATCTTGAACGGCAAATTAACAGTCCTACAGCAATACCACCACTTACGCAATTAATGTCGGTGTTACATTTCTGTGCCTCAGGATCCTTTCAATCCACAGTGGGAATAGTTGCCGGAATCTCCCAATCCTCCTTTTCAAGGATCCTGAGGGCAGTGATGGAGGCCATTTTCAAACACCTCCATCATTTTATTAATATGCCATTGAATATGGGTTCCCTTAGTGTGGCGAAGGCCAATTTTTACCAAATAGCTGGCTTCCCACACATCATAGGGGTTGTGGATGGCACTCACATACCACTTCAGCCTCCAGCAAGGCTGGGGGCTATTTATAGGAACCGAAAACACTTTCATTCCCTGAATGTAATGGTGGTATGTGATGCCTCCCTCCAGATCCTGTCCCTGAATGCCAAATTCCCTGGGAGTGCACATGATTCCTTCGTCATCCGGCAATCAGGGATTTGGCCCAAATTAGACAACCTACAAGCTGGTGATGTGTGGCTTCTGGGTAAGTTGACACCTTCAGTTGAAACCAATGCAAAGCTTGTTACACAATGGTCCTGATTGTTGTATTTGTCTTTTCACAGGAGACAGTGGTTACCCTTGCATGCCCTGGCTGCTCACTCCTTATTTGGCTCCCACACCAGGGCCACAAAGTGAGTTTAATTCCGCACCCTCAGCCATCAGGCAGGTCATGGAGTGCTGTATCGGCCTTTTAAAAGGCCGATTCAGATGCCTCCACCGCTCTGGTGGTGAACTCATGTATTTGCCTGCTATGGTTTCGAAAATTGTGGTCCTGTGTGGGATATTTCACAACATCGCCATAAGGAGTGGTGTCCCAATGCAGCCAGAGGAGGCTTTGCCTGAGGATGGCCTCCCCCCGAGGTTGGTCAGAGGTCAGTATGTGGGGGGCCATACGCGATGATGTGGTGGCCATATATTTTAGGTAATTATTGTTCAAATTTTAGTTAATTGACACAATGTAGACATGTAAGATTGTAATGTGCAATTGTAATTTTTTTTTCATTGTTTTTTCTTGTATTCCCTTAAATTCCACGGAAAAACGATGCCTACTACCTGATCCCCAAAATTGTGTTCATGTGGCCACATTGGATATAACATTCAGGAACAATTATTTCCTCGCCTCATTTGTGGATTCATGTTGGCCTGCTACTTCTTCCACCAGTTCTTGATTGTTGTTTTTTTTTTGTTTTGGGTGTTGGTTTTTTTTTGTAGTGTGTTTTCACTGTGTGAATTGGTTGTCACAATTCACTTTTGGTTTATTATTTGTGTGTAATAAATTTTTGCTTGACGTTAAAAAGACTTTTCCTTGGTAAATTACAAGCACGTGTAACCTGGGCCAAAACAAACAAATTTTCGTAATGGCTAATCCTGTAATGGTTTAAATTGTTAAGTATTTTAACAGGCTTTGTGGCTAAAAACAAACACCAAAGGTATTCTGGTGAAACAGTATGTCTTCTAAACTAGGCCTAAGCAGGTTTGAATTTATATTTACATTACCCACCCAAAGGTAGCAAAAAAAATGCTGGTATTTCTACAAACCTATTGGTATTGTTAGGTGTTTAATATGCCAGCTTTCATACTTACTAGCGCTTTGTCAAATCTAATTTACCTTACTTTAAAAAACATGCTCAAATAGTCGACTTAGGGAAGGTTAAACAATGTAATATTTACAGACAAGGAATGAGACTTGTTAAAATACAACGCAATTTTAATTGAACACACATTGTTTGTGGGTGAAAACAAAAAAAACAATTAATGAGGAAGGACCGCCGACATGTGGTCAAGGACCATAAGCATGGCAATTAGATGTGCCCGCAAGGCTTGCAATCCTGCCTGCATTGATTGTAGCCGCCTCTGGTCCTCTGTGGGAAATAAAAAATGTGTGGATTAATAAAATGACACCTTATATTAGATGTTTTAAAAAAAATTTAAAATAAGACTATAGTTCAAACAAAGTTTATTTGACAAACACAAAGTACTGGCAAATGCAAAGATGGTAGAAATACAAACTTAAAAATTTACACACAAAAAGCCAACCCAAAAAAGGGCGAAGTACGCCAAAAAAATACATTTGTTAGTACGGTAAACAAGAAATACACAAGTATGAGTGCTTTGATATGTGTCAGTGGTAAACATCCAAGACATTGTCTAGAAAAAAAATATTTTCCAAAAATTTGAAATAATGAAAAATTTAGAAATGCACAGGCAAAAGGACAACATCACCCAAAAAGCCAAAAAAGCAAAAACAACCATAGTTTAAAAGGAAAACATACTGGTCATCTGTATTCCGGCTCTTGGAGCCCCTACATCCTCCTCCTCTGAGGTGGGTCAGTGCTGGTCCAAAGAAGGAGGGGAGATTTGGCTCATGGAGGAGGGTGAAAAAAAGAGAGGGGGGAGGGGAGGGTGAAGAAAAGAGATGGGGGGAGGTTGAATTTTGTGGGTTGGGAAAATTGGGAGAGGGAGGGGCCTCAGGTACTGGCCAGTCTGGGGTGGAGGGGGAATTGGGGGAAGGTTGGGGAGAGGTGTTTTGGCTGGGAGTGGGTGATAGGGGACGAGCCCGTCGTCTCCTTCGAAGTCTATGTCGGAGTCTGCGCTCAGCCCCTAAATGATGGATGAAAAATGTTTAGGTTTTTTTTGGGGGGGGGGTTTGGGAACAAAAGTACCACACCAAAAATGTAAAAACAGTACAACAACTGGAAACATGCACACGCAGGTAGGGCCGCAATAAACAAACAGGGCTATACTGGAAACATGCACATGCAGGCATGTCATAAAACAACAAACAGGGCTTTACTGGAAACATGCACATGCAGGCATGTCATTAAACAACAAACAGGGCATAACTGGAAACATGCACACACAGGCATGTCATTAAACACCAAACAGGGCTATACTGGAAACATGCACAGGCAGGTAGGGCCGCAAAAAAAGACCACAAAATAAAAAAAAACACTTACTTGCTTCTATCTGCATCCGCAAACATGCCAGCAGGCGTGGCATGCGGCAGCGCAGATCCGACCACCTGCGCTCTAACTGCCCGATATTTCGGTGACAGCTGAAGGAGCGCAGGCGGTGGCAAACCTCCGCGTAGGCCATACGCTTCAGGCGGTTGGTGATGGGGGGAGGCTGGCTTGTAACCCGCCAGTCCATCACCTTGGTGAGGACCAATAGCCCCCGCCTAGTAAATGCGGAGGCTCTCATGATGGCAATGATTTTTTTTACACAAAACAGTTTTAACAAAGGCCATAGAAAAAATTTGATTGACTAATGTACTTTGTAAATTAACAGGAACCATTCTATTGGTTATTGTATGAGTCATGTGTCCTACAGGCTCAAAAATATAATGTGAGTTATGATAGGCTTCATGCAGTGACATGCATAAGCTAATTTAAATAAACAAATTAAAACACTAAAATATGCCTATCACAAACACAGGAAAATAATAGTATCATTTGTAAAAACATGTAATTTTGATAAAGCAAACCATTGGTGAAACCGTACGTATTCTGCGGGAAAAATGACACACACTGACAAGCATAAAGTTTATTGAAATTGGAAAAAAAAAAGATTGAAAACATGTGAAGAGCAATTAAGCTAATTAATATATTGATTGGCATGAACCGATTCAAGTATGTTTACAGAATGAAAGAGCAGGTAATCGAAATCTGACAGGCCCACTTCCGGAATTGACTTGTGCGAGCGTCCAAAGCAACCAAAGAGGAGACGAATGGTCGTTATTTTGAACGGTCGCAAGCTAGAGGAGGGGTTTGGAGAATATGGGGCGGAAGGTTAGCTATGAGCGAACATACGAGCGAGCGCTTAAATTAAAAAATTTTCGCTCGTACGGCAGACGAGCGAACGGCCGCTTACGAGCAGGTCTGAACCAGGCCCTAAATTTGGTTTTCACATCCATTGGGTCAAAATTGGTCCATGAAGACAGGTGGCTTACAGTACATTGTCAGGCTTGGAAACTTGGCACTCCTTTGATGGCACTGTGATGATTCCAGCCTAGATGGAGAATACTTTATTTTGCAAAGAAGTTTGAAAACTCATTGCATCTTTACTGGGAGCTTTATTGGATATATGAGGTTCATTCTTAAATACTTGTCCCTGATTTCTCTCATTTTATGCTGTAATACTAGTATAGACTGGAACTGGTTTTTGGACTAATGACTTAAAATGTTTAGCAATGCAGACTAATGGGTTTGTTTCTAAAATATTGCTGTTAAAAAGGTTATAGACTACACAATGTTATCCCCATTCCACCTCTACCATGGAATCATAGATGGTATCCACCCTATACCATCTGAAGCCAGATGCTGAGAAAAGATAGAGGGACCCCATAAAAAATCCAGTCCGTCATTAACTTCCTCAGTGTTTGCAGACTTCTAGGCACCCTAGGCAAAACTTCTGCATGCGCCCCCCCGTACTCATTTAGCCCCTCAGGTGAAAATGACTTTGCACAGGTGGAATAGCGGATAAGTATTGTGTTAAAAATAAATATATATATTTATATATATATATATAAAACACAAAACTTATCCGCCACTCCACCTGTGCAAGTCATTTTCACCTGAGGAAGAAATTAACCTGGTGGGTATGCACAGGCGCTGAGATGAGCTGTTTTCTCTGGCAGCTACTATAATAAGGGATTGTCACTCCCTAATACTCATGAAAATAGAACAAAGGATAGTAACACGGGTATTTGATTGTTTTACATGAATAAAATATGGTACTAGATAAAATTTAAATATTTAATACATATAATTAATACAAATTTTATCACTGTTTCCAGTTGGATGTACACAGTATACATTGAACATTTAATAGCATGTGATCTCACCCACAACTTCAAGTCTGTATTAGCCTGTTCATGTAAAGCCCTTGTAGGGTAATATAGGGAATGCCAGTATAATGCGTGGAGACTGTCTGCTGGATAGTAGTCCTGGTTGCCGCTAGAGAAATGTCCATTTCAGATGAATTGTTCAAATGATTGGGTCCTCAAATATGCGGTGTCCATGGGCAGCAAAGGGCTGGCTATGGCCAGTGGTGTATGTCTCCTTAGTGGCTTGATCCTTATGGTCCTGAGGGCTGCTTAAAGTCATCCAACTGGAAACAGTGATAACATTTTTATTAATTATATGTATTAAATATTTCAATTTTATCTAGTACCATATCTTATTCATGTAATACAATTAAAATACCAGCGCTACTATCCTTTGTTCTATTTTCACCGGAGGGGCTAAATGAGTATGAAGAGGGGGGCACAGGCAGAAGTATGTATATATATATATATATATATATATACACAGTATCAGGGGAGTAACTAGAACTTTTTGGGCCCACAGTAGTAGTTCCCCTAAAACACTACTTGCCCACTTGTAAAGGTGCCCCTTATGCAATGCCCACTGTAATTGTGCTTCTTATGCAGTGCCCCCAGCAGTAATAATGCCCCCTGTAGTAATGCCAAAAAAGTAATGCCCCGTATAGTAATGCCCCCAGTAGCAAAGCTCCCTGAAGTGCCCCAGTAGTAATGCCCCTGAATTGCCCCCAGTAGGAAGGGCCCCTATGATGCCCCCAGTTGTAGTGCTCCCAATAGTGCACCCCTGTAGTAAGGCCCAGTAGTGCCCCAGTAGTAAGGCCCTTGTAGTGCCCCCAGTACTAAGACCCTTGTAGTGCCCCCAGTAGTAAGGCCCCTGTAGTGCCACCATATGATGCCCCCAGCAGTAATGCCCCTGTAGTGCCCCCATATTATGCCCTCAGTAGTGCCCTCAGTAGTGCCCTCAGTAGTAAGACCCATGTAGTGCCCCCAATAGTAAGGTGGCTGTAGTGCCCCCAATAGCAAGGCCCCTGTAGTGCCTCCAATAGTAAGGCCCTGTAGTGCCCCCAATAGTAATGCCCCTGTATTGCCCCCTGTAGTGTGGCCCCTGTAATGCCCCCTGTAGTACGCCCCCCCTCCACGCACACACATATACACCTCATTACTGAGGGTATGCAGTCGGGAAGCCTGCGGACCTAATCCTGACAACCGGCTTCCCCACTGTCATATCCCGGCAAGGGTCTAAAGACAGGCATCGATATGCTGACGCCTGTCATTAGACATATGCTGGGAGCCCGATGCCCAGTATCAAAATCGAAGGGATGTCGGGTGCCGAGCATGAATAGCCACGGGTGGGGAGGGTTAGGCTTAGTGTTCCTGGGGGGTTAGGCAACCCCCCGGGAGGTTCGGTTTAGGCTAGGGGAAGTGGGGTTTAGCATTAGGCACCCCCAGGAAGGACTTAGGGTTAGGCAACCTCCGAGGGACTTAGGTTTAGGCAGTGGAGAAGGGGGGGTTAGGTTTAGGCACTTAGAGGGATGATTAGAGTTAGACACTGGGGAGGAAGGTTAGGGTTAGGCTCCCCTAAGGGAGGGTTAGGGGGTAGAAATAGGTTAGTATATACTTACCTTTGATGATCAGGATTTCCTCCTCTGCCAGGATGCCGCTGTCGGGATTCCGACCGCCGGGCATGGGTCTGGTGGTAAATCATACCAATTCCTTACTGAGAGCCCATCAATTATACAATAATACCTCATTATGTCTTATCTATATTTTAAGGAGTAAAGCACACTCTAAGGAGGAAGACATTCCTAACTATTAAGGATTATGCACATACCTCACTGGTACAATACAGTTATCTCTGGTACATTCCAATCTATTGAGCATATGAAAGTTACTGAAATCTCTCTCTAACTATTTCAACATTTATTAGCTTATGAATAACTTTATAGGCATACACCATCTTGTTACAAAATGGAATCTCGTGTGGGTGGCCTAAGATCAACTTTCTCAGAGCTGTACATTTTTAGATATAGAAATTAGACATAAAACCCTGATGTATGATGTGTTTTGGGTCTCTTAAAGTAAAGGATAGTCAATTTTATAACAGCAATGGCATTTTATCAATATAATAAACAAGGATGGCTGCCATATCTCTGTCATGCACAGAGAGACCTGGTGCAACCACACCCCAATAGCTCCTACTGCCAGTGATGAAGATAGGACAGATGAGTGGAGAACCCATCACAGGATAAATATAGAGAGACAGGGATGGATGTAATAAGATGGGTCTAAAATTACTGGTACATCATAAGGTGACATTATTTGGATGAATGGGTGGTGAGAACGCTTGCAAAATAATTGAAAATATAATTTTATGTGAGAAATACACTATATCATACATTCTAGTAAATATGTTCAATAATCCAAAAATATTTGGTCAGACTTTTCAGCAAGAGTTGCAAGTAAACCAGTTCTTGACCCACACATGCTGTTACCTGTATATATGAATAGATGGTGGCACAGGAAAAGTCCTGTAGTTGGGTGTGAGAGGCAATGAGGGAAGGATAGGTGTAATGTAGATCATAGGAAAATTAGTTTGGAAAGGATGGGATTAAGAGTATTTTGAAATGAGGGCTGATAAATATGAAAGGGTGGTTTTGTTGCGAGAGTGGTAAGTGAAGTTGTATTTAAGATGATTTGGAAAGACAATGTTGGGTTTTGAAAAGAGTTGTAGATGTGGAGAATTCGTTTTCAAGCAGCATTTAAGATGGACTGAAATGGGGATAGGCTGATAAGGGGAATGCCAACTAGTATGGGGTTACAGCAGTTGATACAGAACAAAACAAAGCAGTTTATTTTAGTTTTAATTGTGTATTCTATTAATTTAAGTTGAGATGGCAAGATTTTCATAGATACTGGATGTGAGGAGTAGAGGAGATGTCAAGCAGGACATGTAGACAGCTGTTTGAGAAATTGTGGCGGTCATGATAGTGAGAGAGAAATGGGGAGAGACATAAGGTATTCTCTATTGGATATGTTAAGCTTCAGGTAATGTTGAGGCATCCATATGGCAATAGCAGAGAGTCAAGTTGTCACTAAAATATGAGGGGAGAAGTCAAGGGAGAAAAGATAGATTTTGGATAACAGAGATGGGATAGTGATTGTTGACAGAGGTTGGGTCAAGAGAGCTTTTCATTATAGTATATAGGAAAGGTTCCTGGACTACACACCCTGAATATATATAATGGGAGGTGCTACCTGATGAGACTAATTGCAGCTACAGAAACAGACAAATCTCAGGTGCACAACTCCAAATTACTTATAATATATAAATGCAAAACAATTTTGCAATCAATAGAGGTTTTTAGCATAATCATGGCCAAGGTTATGGGCCTACCCACCATATCCAGGTAACCTCTTTAGGGTAGGTCCTTAACATACTAGGGTTCAAATCCAGAGTGCAGAACACCCCCAAACTAGCTCAACTAAGCCTCTGCAGGGCACCACCATAGTAAGAAAAGTGCAGTATAAAATAAATAGCTAAGAGCAGCCACAGCTGCATATAAAGAATGAAAATAAAAAAGTGAAGTACATGTATAATAAACAAACAGTGAAGGGTTAAAATGTGTTATAAATTAAAAATGTGTTATAATGCGGTGCCCTGAAACAGATCAACCAAAGCAATCCAGGGGGACCCATGCCCCAAAAAATGAACCAAAGTTGTACTACAGTATATAACTTGTAGGACTTAAAATTGTGCCTAATACTAATGTGCATATACATTACCAGACTCCATGCTTTTAAACCAAAGGGTGTGCAGTCCAGAAACCTTTCCTATATACTCCATTTAATGTGCTTTATTGCACACCTGAGGGAAAGGAGATACCCTAACTCTGGATTAGCACCCCTTCCTTATTGGTTTAAAAGCATGGAGTCTGGTACGCTACCTTTCTCAACTAGTAAAACCACAATTTGTTGGGTACTTTCCCCTGCTGGCACCATCAACTGCAGAAGTACCTAGATCATACTTAATCCTGTGGGTCATCAATCAGTGTGCAGTTTTCCAAACAATGTATATATAGCTGCTTACAGACCCACATGGGTTTAAATTTCATTTTTAATTAGAGGCATCTTACCAACAGGCAAATAGCAAAAGTCCTGTGGCAGGTGTCTGTGGTTTTATTTGTGAGAGGGGTATTTTTTTTCAAATATTGTTTATTAAGTAATTTTGTAGGTACATAGAAAATAAAGAAAGAAAAGCACAGTGTACAGAACAAAATACAGTCATTGTAAGGCTAAGAACAAATAAACATAGTGCTTTCAAACCGGGATTAGTACAAAATAGAATCACACATTGTGCATGGATAATAATAAGAGATAAGTGAGTATCATATGCGGGGCACAATCATTGAACTGACCAGGAGAATGGGTATTACTGAATAAAGTTCTACTGTAATCACTAGAATGTCACAACACAATAAAATATATTTATAGTTTTAGAAGATAAATAACCCTAAATATTTCATTTCAAATATTGAGATATTTGTTTTACTATATTTCATTAAACTAAGAGTATTTCTTTTGAAAATATCAAATTTGGTACATCTAATTATTAGTCTTGTCAGTGGATAAGAGTTTCCTATGGTATGTTGAATTTAACAGTATTTTATAAAACATTATTTATATTTTACTATAGAGCTTTTTTCTGATCTCCTACTAACAGCTTATAGTAATATTTGAAGAGAAATTGATTGATTTTAGAAATAACTTGTTAAGTTTTCATGTATGGTCTCTAAAGTACAATAATCAATTTGTATTTCCTTCACATTTATTAGAAGCAGCACAGAAAAGCTGGTATTGTTGAAAAGAAAACTCAGAGTGTAGGATGACAGCACAAGACATATTACGGTTCAGCAGAGCATCAACTGGTAAACGCTGTTATTCTGTGAATTATAACTTGGGGAATTTAACTCAGCTGTGGATAGACATTTCTTCTCAAGTTCAGTTCAATTTACTGTCTCATATTGTAGTTTCAGTGAAGCAATTGTGAGACACAAAGAATGGACTAAGATTGGGACAGAAAGTCAAAAAATTACCTAACTTCAGATAAAACTGTGCATAGTTTGGAAAGAACTCACATTTTAAATGCGATAATAAGCAACAAAAATCACAGTTTATCCATGTCACTACTCATGATGCTCATAAATAAATTTTCTGTGTCAATTTGATAGTTTGGGCATTTTCTTATATTCCTGAATCTTCTTGTATGAGGGCACAAACAGTAATAATCCTATCTAGCTAGATTCATTAAAATAAATAATTGCACACCTCACTGGAGGCATTTGCAAACAGAATATATGCATTGTGAAGGTCACAGAGCCACAATAACAAAAAAAGTAGGCAAAGTACTGTATATCACTTAAAAAAATAGACAACCTACAAGATAAAATAAGTGGCTCTTAACCACTTAGCTAGCTATTTTTTTTCAAAAAAAGGTAACTAAATTTAGAGCATATTTTTGAAAATGTATCGAAATATCTTATTGAAAAAATAAGATTGCCTAGGATGTGACTCGCAGCTCCTGTGTCCATAGGGACCCATTGTAAAATTACCACCAACCCACACCCAGTGTAAATAGATCCCCCAGCAGCAACAGATAGCCAGTGGCATTAAAACCCACCTAGTTGTGAAACAACTCCCCACCCCCTACTATGTTAGCACCTGTTTTCTTGTGTGTCACTGTATTTGTGTATTATTTCCTCTTCTGCACCATGGCCAATAAAACCTTTTGAGGGCATCACACCCCCCAAGTTTCAAAAAATATCCCTGCATGACTATTGTGGCCCTTATCCCATCACTCTCCCCCTAATGCATAGCACAGTGGAGTGAGGGATAGGGGTGGCTGACCATCAGTTGCCCCTGCTACAGCTGATCTCTGCACTTGCAGAGATCAGTGTATTGTTTCTTGGGAGAACAAAGTTCCCTATACGATTTTGGTGCATTTGTCCCAGAGTGCAGTTTCCACTGCATTCTAGAGCGTGATTTTGGAGATGATGTTGGTGATCACACACCACTACACCCGTGCAGGGGGATGGAATGGCAGAAGGAAATCTGTTCTTCACAACAATTTTCTCATTCACATCTGGGAGACTCAGTTGGATGGTAAGTGACCATATTAACGAAAAACCAGTTGCCATGCCAGGTGAATGCTAAACTTTTTATAGAAAGCATGGAATGTATAATTGTTTATAAAATATTTATCAATAGCAAATGAGTTTTCTACATTTTTGATTTATTTAAATCAAAGTGGGACAAACTTCTGAAAAGCAAAATTGTTTAACCTTTATCAATGTCTAATGGAATATAAATGCTTGCTATAGAAGTTATTAACTGACTATGTGGCTGATGAAGAGCTGATAACAAAATGGGTTCAACTTGAATCCAAAAAATGTAATGCAGTATGTGGCAGATTGGGTATGTAATACCGGCAGTTGGGATGCCTCCTGTAAAAATACTGACCGTGGCACCCCAAAGGTTGGTATCCTGGCAAGGGTCAGGTAAGTATACTAACCCTCCCCCCTTCTCCCCCTAACCCTCCCTTCTTGTAGCCTAATACTAATCCTCCCCACCCTGCACCCTAACCCTCCCCATTAGTGCCTAAACCTATGCTGCCTAAACCTAACACTCCCCCCTGTGTCTAACAGCTAAGTCACCCCGGGCCTACCTCATTTGGTATGGCATCTGTCTGTATTCCAGTGTTGAGATTAAGATAGGCATCAGTATTTTGATGCATATTTTAAGTCCTGTGTCAGGCTTGCACCATCAGGATTTAGAATGGCGGCATCTTGTCTGCCAGTCTTATAACTACATCCCATAAGTGGCGTATATTCACATTATACAGAGAGCATCTGTGAGATAGTTCTACAACTCAATTATGCAACTGCAAAATGTTAATATATGCAGTATATATATATATAGTGCCAAGATCAGAGTAAGTGTGCCATCTCCTGGGTGAATGGTTGCCGCCAAGTAGTAGTACACTAGACACCAGCACAGTATCTGCAGCTTTATTTATTAGCAGCACAAAAATATACAAAACATTAAAATAAATTTAGGCCTGTCTGGCTTTAACTAAGCAAAATGATTCCCTCTCTCAGATTGGAGGGATCTAACGTGTCTCTCACAAAAAAGAAGTCTTTAGCACAGCACTTACATTCAGTAATCACGCTGTCTCTCAACAGGCATCTGACATGATCCACAAGCAGTGTCTAACAGCTAAGTCACCCCGGGCCTACCTCATTTGGTATGGCATCTGTCTGTATTCCAGTGTTGAGATTAAGATAGGCATCGGTATTTTGATGCATATTTTAAGTCCTGTGTCAGGCTTGCACCATCAGGATTTAGAATGGCGGCATCTTGTCTGCCAGTCTGATAACTACATCCCATAAGTGGCGTATATTCACATTATACAGAGAGCATCTGTGAGATAGTTCTACAACTCAATTACGCAACTGCAAAATGTTAATATATGCAGTATATATATATATATAGTGCCAAGATCAGAATAAGTGTGCCATCTCCTGGGTGAATGGTTGCAGCCAAGTAGTAGTAGACCAGACACCAGCCCAGTATCCACAGCTTTATTTATTAGCAGCACAAAAATATACAAAACATTAAAATAAATTTAGGCCTGTCTGGCTTTAACTAAGCAAAATTGATCCCTCTCTCAGATTGGAGGGATCTGACGTGTCTCTCTCAAAAAAGAAGTCTTTAGCACAGCACTTACATTCAGTAATCACGCTGTATCTCAACAGGCATCTGACATGTTCCACAAGCTGTGAGAGACTGACTACAGAGACTGACACAACGTTTATCAGCCTCTCACAGGTGGCCTTCCAATCAAGACTGCTAATCAGCTTCTCTCTATAAGACAGAATATAAAAGCCTTGAACAAATATATCTCCCCTTGATAACCTTTCCAGTGTTTTTGTCACATATCCCCCCATCATCCTGTTTTGACCTGTGAGGTGGATAACTGTAGCTTCTAAGCAAAGAGGGTAGCAAAAAATCCCGATCCCAATAGTGTAAACTAAACCATCAGTCTAAGGGTGATACATGGAGGACCATAGCTGAGTAACCTTAAACAGTTGGCACAGATCTTTCATGATTCTTGACATAAATGGTGTGCCTTGATCAGTTAGGATGATCTTAGGTATTCTCACTCTGCAAAAGGCATGTACTAGTTCCCTAGCAATTGTCTTTGTTTACATGTAGTGCAATGGTAATGACTATGGGTATCTGGTAGCATAATCCATTACCACCAAAATATATGTAATGATGACCCAGGGCAGGCTTTTCTAGAGGTCCAAATAAATCCATAGCTATTGTCTCAATTTCTCTCTCTATAATCGGTAACGGGAGAAGCAGAATTAATTAAGGGGCCTGGGAGAATGGTACTGACTCTCAGGGAAGGATGCACAGTAGTCAGATAGATCTTTATGGACCCCTAGGCAGAAAAAAAAGATGAAAAAATGTATCTACCCCTAGATGTCCTGCAGTTATGTGACCATGTGCCAGGTCCAAAATCACTCCTCTATATGCTTTAGGAACTATCAATTGTTTCACAATATCTTCTCCCTTTTATTTATTGACCTAATCATTGCAAGAGATTGGTGTTGCACCATGCATGTGGAAATTAAGGGGTGGGGGGAGAGGTACTTTGGGCCCACATTTGCTTTACTAGGATAGGCTACATGGGGGGATCTGGTTAAAATCCCAACAGTCAGGATGCCAGTGCCAGAATTCTGACATCTGTCAGAATCCTGCTGCTGGCATCACAACTGTAAGTAGTAGGTTAGGGTTAGGGCTAGGGGTTAGGCACTAAGGTGGAGGGTTAGGATTTTTGTGCAGGGAGGGGGAGGTTTAGGCACTAGGGGTGAGGTTAAGTTGAGGCACCAGGGAGAGAGGGTTAGGGTAGGGAGAGGTTAAGTAATAGAATACTGACTGACAATTGTCATATTCTTACCCAGTATTCTTACCAAGTGTTGGAATTCTTACCACTTGGATCCCAAGTGCCAGCATCCCTTACCCAACCTGGCTACATAGTATTCTGTACACAGTGCATATGTTAGTGTGAGTGGTGGGTTGAGGTGCTGTTGCTACCAGTCTGTAAAGCACTGATGGTCACGTGGGCCAGTCCAGTGACAGGGCCACTATGCAAAGCAATATAACTATAACACCTTTAATGTTTTGGCAGAATCATTTTCATCATAGACAAAGGCACAGGAAACAGCTAGTATGATTTAAGGTTAATTTGGAACCTCTGGCCTCAATGGCTAAATTTAGTAATGATGCTAATTTCCTTGATAAAGCAACACTATCTGAACTTGTGTCCAATAAAGCTAAGAAGGTTAGCAAAAGGTTCTATAATACACATACCGAAGTAGGGTAGGGTTTATAATTCTAGATAGAAAACCTACTCGTATGTGATGGGAAAGATTGTCTTGTGTTGACCTTGGCACTAACAAGGCAATAGCTTAACCACAAGATTGGATGGTGGCTGTTGCTAATCCTGCTTCATTTTTGCCAGCCAGAAAATTTAATACAAGATTAGGGAGAGAAGCTGATCTAGCTGTAATAGCAGAAGTATGTAATTAATTAAAATTCTTTAATAATGGCAGAATATCTGCTCCATATGCATGGTAACAAAGAGGCTTTGATAAGGGATAATGTAGAAGACAATCACAAGTCTGTTATAGTCAAACAATGTTGCTAACCTCATGCACTGTGATGACATTCCCAGGAGACATGGAGTTCCCTGGAAGCTGTATTTGTAGTGTCCCAGAGGAACTTTTGTCCTTTTGCACAATTGGCTGATTGTCAAGAACCATACCTTCAAAGGCCAGAGAGGATAAACAAGGATTAACTAGAGTGCTTGGTCACTTTGATTTTGTTAGTCATCAGCAGAAGAGCAGGTGGGGAAAAGGCATATCGGTGAGAAAGGTCTGGCAGCATGAAAAACATTGCATCCATCTTGTATGCTCCCTGTGTCCACATATGGGACACAAAGGTGGGTATTGAGACATTGTAAATGGTTGCAAAAATATCTATTACAGGAACCATGAAGACTTGAACTGTTATTTGGATTATTACTTTCTTCAAGACCACCTTAGACAAGATGTTAGTGAAATAGTGAATTGGATAGGTTTTTGAGTACTCCGGTAATAGGAATCCTGCTGTTAGCTGAACAATGTCTTGTATAGAACACTCATAAATCTCGTGCAGAGGAAAGTAATGAGTGCCGCCCATCCTGTCTAGTCAAGATTATGCAGTTCAAACAAATCTGCAATGTCCTTGAGATGACTTGGAACTAATGCTTTGGAGGGACAACTTGGCTTCCATCAATTCCAGTAAATTAATATGAGACTTCTGTTTCTATTAAGACCATTTTCCTATTACCACTTGGTCCTGAGTGAGTGTTCCCAAACCTTTCAGAGATGCATCAAAGGAAATTATTATTACCAGAGAGGATTCTAGAAATCTCTGGAAAAAGATATAAGTAAAGAGGTCTATTTGGCAAACTCTTGTTCAGCTTAGTCTTAGTTACTGTATCCTATCTCACCATGTGTGATTGTTGTGAAGCAACTCTCTCAATAGGTTTTCTGATTTTCTGCAAAATAGAGACGTAAAAGAAGTCTTTATCTTCCCATTGACTCGTATAAGTATACATTTAAATGTTGGATAAAGCCTTTATCTTCCCATTAATTCACATAAGTATACATTTATATGTTGGATAATGTGAACTTTGCAGTTTTGAATTCAAGATTGTCCGGAAAAGTCTCTGGAGGGTCCCAAAGTGTTAGGAACAAGTCCAAAAATGTTATGTATTGTGAGGGAACCAGAACCAATTTTAGTTTGTTCATGGAGAAGCAAGTTTGGCCATGATCAGTGCATGCAACAGAAATCTTGGTGGTTGGTACACTCATGTGTGTTTCCCCCCTAATCCCCCTACTAGCCACTGGCTGGTCAGCTTAAGACTTTTCTTACCTATATGGTGGTTTCTCTGCAACAAGGAACCTCTGAAGAAACTAATCCTCCCTTGGCAGATGGTAATTTCAGTCAGTATTCAATATTCATTCTTACCCCAGTGTCTCTACAGCAGCCTCAGCTCCCCATGTGTCTCCATACTTACAACTTCATCCCTGTGTCTCTTCAGCAGCCTTATCTCACTTCCGTTTGTCTCTTCAAGGTCTCAGGTGTCCCCTTCCCTTTATGTGATTCTCCATGGCCTCAACTCCTCCTTGTATACCTTAGCACTCAATGTGAGACATAATAATGTATGTCACTGTTCTCATCTCTTTTTTTAAGAGGCAAAATACCTAGTGTTGTCACCTCTTCTGAGTCCTAGTTCACTGAAGAGGAACCTGGTGCACATACATACTCAGGGGAGTTAAATAATGGAACATTATGTTGGAACCCCTTATGTCTTGGTGTCTTGGTATCTTCATGTTTTGGAGGGAGAGTTGCCTTCAGCAGTGATTTTAACTTTGAAGTGGAAATTCAGTTGTTTATCATGGCCACAGCTCCTGTGTAAAGTGACAGTTCAGTTGCTTTTGAGTGCTCACTGCTATTGCGGATATCGAGTCCAAAATGCAGGGGATTAGCGACTTAAAGAGACAGTTAAAACGTGATGCGTTTATGGCTTTTAAAATCCCTACCTTTGGTGGATTTTTACTCGCACCTCAGGATGATGTGAACACAAATCAGTGATAAGTAATGGGCTCCCACTGCACTTGCGCCCAGCACCACAAACAATTGAATAGTTCCAGGCACCCAAAAATCCCTCCCTGAAATAGCAAAAAAAATTAAATTTACCTGACAGAAATAGTGAATATAAAATCGCAAAAAAAGCAAAATTTGTAGCACAGAGAGAAATCAGGAACCTATAACAACTATGCCAATCTAATATAATACCAGATAATGAAATAACTATATTGAAGTGACAGTAATCTGTATTAAATTAATGAAAATTAGCACAGTCACTGGCTGATTCTATGACAATCAGCAATTCAAAAGATATAGAAGTTACTTAGCTGTCACACTGCTTTTGAAGTAAACACAGTCTCTTCGAAGAGAATATTTAGGCAATCTTCTGTAAGCTCCTTGTAATTTGCTGACACATTTCTCCAGCTGATTTGTGTGGTTTCATCAGAGATCTCTAACTGTGGTAATTTTCATTTATATAATATAGATTACTGTCACTTCAACCTCGTTATTTAATTCATGCAGCTTTTTACTGACCAGCTGCCTAACTAAGCAAATATAAAACTTTGAATTTATTTGAGTTACTGCTTTTGCTTGTGACTACTATAATCTCTATTGACACAGCATGCAAATGGAACTGCTGTGAAACCGCAATTTTAATTCCAAATGAGTAGTGCTGACACTGGTTGATTTTTGCATGTAATTCATCTTAAAACCCCTACTGTAAGGAGAACATTTCCCAATAATAGGATAAAAACATAAAATTGCTATTATTCTACACTGGATATTTATTGCCAATCAGCTTAACTAGTTACATTGTATCAGATGTACTGTATTCTCTGGTGGTTATCACTATTACAAAAAAGTAGGACAGTTGTTATAGGTCCCTCATTCTATCTGATCTACAAATATGTCTGATTGTCTATAATTAACTAATTATGATAGGAAATCCTGTTTAACTGTGATTTTACATTTTGTAAATGTATGTACATTTAATGGTAACACAAGCAATCATTCTTTTTACATGATTAATATTTCTTATTTTTAATATTGTTAATAATAAAATGCCTTACATATTTCTCCACCGAAAACAGCGAAAGGGCATTTCCAAACTTCATAAATATGGGAAGCAGTCGGGAAGCTGATGGATGGATCCCGACCGTCGGATTCCTGACTGTCTAATCCCGGCAAGTGGTTAAATGACAGATGTTGATATCCCGATTTTACCTTACCCGGGAGCCCGACACCCAGCTTACCAATCGAAGGTAAGCCAGGCGCTGGGTGCGGACAGCCGCAGGGGGAAGGTTAGGTTTAGGGTTCCCTGGGGGGACTTAGGGTTAGGCACCCCCCTGGGAGGTTAGGTTTAGGATAGAGGAAGGGGGGGTTAGGGTTAGGCACCCCCCCAGGGGACAAAGGTTTAGGTGGCAGGGAAGCGGGGGGGTTAGGTTTAGGTACTTAGAGGGGGGATTAGCATTAGGCACTTGGGGGGAGGTTAGGGTTAGGCACCCCTATGGGAGGGTTAGGGTTAGGGGATAGAATTAGGTTAGTAAATACTTACCTTTGATAATCGGGATTTCCTCCTCTGCCTGGATGTCGCATTCAGGATTAGAACCGCCGGCCATGCGGCAGCGGTAAATCGTATGTATTCCATAAATGGACCCCTTAATCCAGCTCTGCTTTTTAGGGGTGTTAATATTTTAAGATTATGTAGAAAGATTGGTACTTCCAGCACTTCTTCAACTGTCATATGGGTATGAAGTAGGAATTAAAAATGTACATAGTGTACAGATATACAGTATTACAGGTGTAATAATGAGGTGTATTACAGGTGTAGCAATCATTCAAAAAGGGAAAAAAGAGAAAGAAGAATCTTGTTTGGGTGCACACATATAATAATGATGTGATTAAAACTTAGCTTTTAATAAGCAACACTAAAATAAGTAGAAAAAGATTTTTGGTTTCAAAACTAGAAAAAATGCAAAGAAGGAAGAAAAATATATGAAAAAGAATGATTTTTTAATAAAAAATTATGATAGTTACTTATGTGGGTGAATGTTCAATTAAGCAGTGCCGTATTGGCAAGGCAAAATATTTTGCGTATATACACACTGTGAAAAAACTGATAACTATACCCTTGTGCTGCAGTGTCAGAACCAGAACATAATAATGATGGAGAAAGTATTAATAACAATTGTGGCAATTTCTCCTAGAACAATGAACTCCGAATATATGTTTTAAGACATACAGTATTAGGAAAGGATATGTTAATCTTAAGCAATGATATACAGTATAATCATCTAATTTCTGTTACTGTTTGATACAAATGTATCCTCTGTGATTCAGCTATTTTCTCTCTTAGCTGTAGAAAAGCATAAATAGGTTGAGACCGGACTAACATTATCTCAACACCTGATTAAGGAGACCTTACAGACAGTCTCTTTGACCTTTAACCATCTAATCTATTTACTTAACCTGGCAGCAGGGAGCCCCCTTTTTTCATGCAGGAGTCATACTGCATCAATTTGTCTGGACATAAAGTCATAAGAAGATTATATAATTATATAATTGAAATGATCCCCATGCACAGCTAGTCTGCAAATGTAATATTAAAGTATTAATCCTGTCTCTTATAGGAATGGACATGGCCTCCTGGCCTGGCTTTTCTTCCATCAAGTCACACATAGTCTCTATTGTGGTCCTCTCTGCACTGCTTGCAATTACCTATTCATGTAGTATCCTTTATTTCCATGCAAAATTATGGAGAATTGGTTCTGACTATAATGTTTAGGAAGGGATAGTTACTGTAAGTAGCCTTGCTGCCAATACTCTGAATGTATTGTCTACAATGTCTTGATCAACCCAATTCCTGTGTAATCCATCTCCTAAATTTAATGGCTATGTTGTCAATTGGATAACTTTGGCAACACTAAGAGGTAAATGAGACCATATCCAAAAATTAGGGCTCTAGTTATCAATCTTCTTTTACTAAAATAATATAAAAAAGGGTGTTTATTTTAGTTTCACTGAAATGTTTTTAGCAGGCAATTGGAGTATTTTGCATGAAAAACTAGTCCAAGGCCTTTAATTCACATTTCTTTAACAAGCAGATTGCATTTTGCATGCTTGTAATGGGAAATATGATCTACCTGAAATTTACTAAGAGAGAATTGTAATAAATTATACGAGTGGGAGCCCTGCTATAACATTGCCGTTTGGAGATGGTGTTAAGCAGGGTTCCCCTGATTCCCAGACTCCTGCTCCACTCTGACAGGCAGAGCAGAGCTGGGAGCTAGCCCCCTGTTATCAGCTTTGTGGTCTAAATAGACTACAAGCTGATAACTGCAAAAAAAAAGAATAGTTAAAAAAAAACTTACCTGCAGATGGGGGTCTGCCGATTGGTGAGCTCTCTCCTCCAGTTAGTTAGTCCACAGGTGCTCCTGTACTGTGACCCTGGCCATATGTGCTGTAAACTGGCAACTCAGCTTACAGCACAGCTGATCAGGGTTACTGACCAGAAGCCCCAGTGTCCAGCTGACCGGAGGAGAGAGATCATGAGGTATGTGTCAGTGAGGGGGGAAGGGAGTTGCAGGAGGATGGCCTGGGGCTGCAGGGGTGACCACATGGGGGTTAGTGCTGGCCAGCATCGGAGCAGACATGGAGGCACTGTCATTGTATTTTTTCAGAAAAATACAGTGAGAATTGTGCTATGGGAATTCGCATGGACAACAAAGCTTTCTCACAAGCTCAGTCCCTGCTTGAGAATGTTAATACATTCTTGAGATAATTCCTAGTAATGCAAATTAAAGTGAAATTATCACACTACAATCTGTATTTGAAATGCGATTTGTAATAAATAGAGGCCTTAGTCTTAATACTGGCTGTTGAAACTTTGTGATGGAACTGTAAAAGGGAGTTAAACCCCTCTTCAAACAACAGGTTATAGCTTTCCCTTAATGCAGCTCTCCAAGTTTTGGTATGTGTATGCATTTTAATATTGTTCATAATCCAATCGTGAGTCTTATTTGCTATATATTATGTATATGCCCTTTTCTGCTTCTTATTTGAAAATTCAATGATTTCTTTCATCCTTTCACTTCTCCTGGGAACTATTAAAACTTGTTTGTGTTTCTCCATGGGTTGATATAATTGTAGCATTCAACAATATACACAAGCTGAAAATCATTTTTAGCAACTATCAAGTTAAAAAATAGTATGCCATGGTCACTTGGATTTGGCAATTTAAGTCAGAAAGTTCACTTGCCAAATCTTTTGAATGATATATTATTAAATTGGGGAATTTTCATAACAATATCTCATAAGCAAATCTGTTCAAAGGTACTTCTACAGTACACCAATTTCATGTACTGTAGCAAAAGGGGTATGGCTTTGGGCCATGGCAAATCAGTCTGTTGAGTAACTTGTTTTTTTTAGAATTTCATTGTAACTCTCAATTTTTCCACTCACCTGTTTATGATAGTGTTTATGCAATTGCTGTTTGATACCTAGCATTTCACACATTTTCTTAAATACAAGTCAAATGAAATGAATCTCTTGGTCAGAGAAGATTACATCAGGCATTGACAATCTGCACAGAAACTCTTGTGTCAATTTATTTATTTGCAGCTATAGTTGCTGTCTGTGAAGCAGTAAGATGAACTTCTACTCACATAGAGAACATATTGACCAGTACATTGTGTAACATTACCACCTTTGGGAGTTAAATGAACTCAATATTGTAATACCTGGTAAGGTTCCTCAGTATGTGGGAGATGGAATGATCTGTCTGCATTACTTTAAAATAAGGCAGCTTTCACAATGTTTAGCAGCAAACATATAGAACCCAGTACCAGTTGGTCTTAATCAAACTGCACATGGTCAAGTCTTACCCACATGTGTCAATCCATTTCACAACTCAGCCAGTGCAGGCAGAACAGATGTGGGTACCACTGGCTTCCTGTTTGTGTTGTGCCATACTCCTTGAACACCAGTAAAACATACCGATTCTTTCATCAGCAGACTTCCTGCTAAGAACAAGCTGATTGCATTAAATAAAATTTTGCTTATCCATCATAAATATTTATATGTAACAATGGATTTTCTTCTCTCAATTAAGATCATAATTGTTATAGAATTCTAATATCATTGATCTAGTAGATATTTTATTCAGCTCTAGATTATTATCTTTATTAATTAAGACTCTACAGGTGGATATTTCTGTCTAATTTAAGACAGCTAATTACTACTATACATGAAGTGTAATATCGTTTTTCTTAATCTTAATTCTTATGTTCATATTAAACTATAGAACTAATACAGTAAATGGTGGGTAATGTTTCATTGTCAAAAGAGCATAATAACCATAATAATCTCTGTATACTGTTTTAGGTTATAGTATAATTAGCATGCCATAGATTAGCAGTGCTGTGGATACAGCTGACAAGTTTGGCTAGGTCCTTGATTCAGACACTGACGATACCAGCCGGATAGCACATTCTGTTTCCTCCCCTTTATTCAATACTGCATGCTAATTGGTGGATTATACTGCCAATATAAAATATCAACCTATCAGCTTACAGCCGGTGCTATATACACCCGGCACGTACATAACAGCACTGTGCTTCCTTGATAAAGCTCCGGCGAAACGCGCGTTGGACAGCCTGCTGGTGGGCTCCTCAGTGCGCACTTTGGACCCCTGCACCACGGATGATCATATAGAAGGGAGATATCAGTGACAGGTACTTCCTTCCACTCTTTCCTGCTCTCTCATTATAGCCAGCTGCCTGGATTCCCTACGCTGCCGCTTGGTAACAGGGATACAGGTCAGACTAGGCTGTAACAGCAGAAGCAGCTTTCTTATTTCTAAGTGCCTTGGACTCTCATTCCCTGTCCTCTAAATATTTAAGACAGGCAAAAGCAGATCCTGGGCATATAAGTGCACCACTCTATAACTGTATCTATACTAGGAAATTTGTTTGGTATTATATGTACTCTCCCAGACTGAAGTAGAGGGACGCCTCTAAAAACCACCATATCATATATATAGGTGGTATCCATGGTGTTCAGCATTTTAAATTGTGGTATTATTATACCTCTTTCATGTTTTTTGTATTGTTTTTTATTTTCGCCTTCTTGTTTTCTTTCTTGCATTTATATGTTAAATTGTGATATATGTTTTTATATTTATGTGTTATCTGTATATCTCATATACAGGTGGATCCACTAATTATTAGAACATCTTACCCCAGAGAGTAGTCAACTGTATCATCATAGACCCTATTAACAACATTGTATTAGAGGGTTGAGGTAGTCCTATCCAATAAATACATTTATTGGTTTCATTAGGATAATGAGGAACTATCTTTACTACATTTATTACATTTATGAATCTTGAGATATTGTATCCAGATACGTGTACTATCTAGGGTGACACCTTGATGGATTGTTTGTTCTAATCATTGTATATTATCATCAAATACTTACATATATGTTATTGGTATCATATGATTAAGATATAGTGGATCATTGATAACAGATACAGTGTATTATTTTTTGTCATTTAATGTGTTTTTTCTCAGGCTGTTTATGTTAAGTAGGTGGTTGTTGAGTGTCCACTTTTATTTTAAAGATATAAATAAACTTTAGTTTTAGTATTATTATCATATCAACATTAGATATATTAGCATCAATAAATAGATAAAGATGTGGTGGATTTTCTGGTAACAGAGACAACATTGTAATTGTCATGTGTGAACAGTGATTCCCCTATTGGTGCAATCTGTTTGCCAATCCCTTAATAACCAACTAATTATAGTAAATAATATATTACAGGAGTGTGCCCTGATAGGAGTCTTTTTCTTTTTCTTCTTTAAAACTCAGCTTACAGCTAGACTGATTGCATGAAATAAAATTTTGCTTATCACCTAAAACAATGTTTAATTATACAGGGATGTCAAAACCTTTCTTGACCACTGCCTATGTGGGTGCATTTGCCCTGTGGTTCCCTTTTGACACTTGGGGCTGTTTTCAATTAGCAGCGATAATATTGCCAGTGAGAAAATCAGCTGATTTTGCATTTGGCCCTTATCGCACCTAATTGAATCTGGTCCTTGATCTTATCCTGTTGTGAGAGCTTAAAATTTAAGAAGATACTGAACACAAAGTTTAATCACTGCTATTTGTTTAGGCAGTAGCATGACTGCCAAGAATGGTTTTACTGATTCTGCATGTGCAACTGGCTACCATTAGATACTAAAAAGGCTAAGGGGTCTATTTACTAAGCAGTGTTAGGTGAAGAGTGAAAAGTGAAAAGGTGCCAGCCAATCAGCTCCCAACTGTCATTTTTCAAACACAGCCTGTGAGATGGCAGTTAGGAGCTGATTGGCTGGCACCTTATCACTTTTCACTCTTCACTTTTCACTTCCCCTAACACTGCTTAGTAAATAGACCCCTGAGTTTCCAAAAGGCCAAAAAATCATATACAAACTTGAAAGCATGCAGATAATTAGTGAACATGCTTACAGTCTTTGTTTTAGTACATTTACATGCTTCTGTCAATGATATCAACTAATTGTGGTGAGTGTCAAGGAGAAAGTGTTTCTGCTTTTAAAATTTCATGATTTGTAATTACTGCATACCCTCATGTAAGGGAATATATTACATCTGTCAATCTTTCATTCCACTTACAGATAGGATTGAAAGTACAGCTCTGTTGAATCAACACACACCTTCAAAGGATAATAAAGATATATTTTGCATCAATATTTTTCATGCTATTAGATACCCTTGATGAAATCATGTCAGAAGAAATGGATAGGTTGGAGTTACTGATTTGATCTCCACATAGTTGCCACTACTACTACTGTTGTGAGCTCAGACCTTGTAAAGGGCGAGACAAGAAGCTGATAACATCTTGCCAAAGTAAGGTCATACAGTATTCATAAAAAAATACTTAGATAAGCATTTTTTATTTAAAAAAAATATATACCTTTTATCAGTAAATGCTTTATTGATATACTACACTATGAGAGGTCTTTGGCCATTTTTTGGGTGCTTCTGGTATGAGGGTTTATTCGAAAGGAGCAAGTAGAACCAGTTCTTTTTTTGTGACATGGTAATGTGGTGCATTTGGTTTCATGTGAGTTGACTGCATGTAGGATATACAGGAAAAGTTGGGTTCCTAAAATAATCTTATCTGATTTTTCCACAAAAAGTGCTGTAGCAGCCTCTGCATAGAGGCATACTAGTAGAGCTTTGGCCACATGGTCAAAGAGGTTGCTGCATATCCCAGGTATTTGGTGATCATCATGTCTTTATGTGAGGATAACTGCTGCAAATCCCATGTATTCATAACAAAAAAACAGGGGAAAAGGTAAGTTGTAGTTTGGGTTGTTTAGTGCTTAGCCTAAGTGAGTGCTTCTTGTAGGTGTGAAAAACTTAGAGCTTATGGCTCAATTCAGACCCACTCACTAGATGTGTTTGCACGCAGCCAAAGTATGCAAATCCCGTGATTGCACGGCAAGGCATTAGCATGCCCACTATGTCTTAGCGTGCGATCGTGGTGTGTATCTAGATGCCTACCAGCCTATCATAAGATGCCCACTGTTCCACCTCATCTCCAGGAAGTGTATGCAACAATCGGTACCATTAAGTACCATCGGAAGCGAATGCAGCACTTGTGGTCGATCGTACCTTGCCACAAGCACTGCGAGTGCTTCACTGTGTAAAACAACCATGTGTCTGTACTATGATGCTGCGTCTTAATTATGCATGCCTCTGAAATGGCGTTAAGATGCTCAGACATGCCTGTGTTTGCACCACCACAGCCCTGTTTTCATCGATCATCCCCTGTCACTACCCATAAATGGCTTGTCCCATCACTCATTCTAGCGGGCTGGCTATGCAAAGTGAGCGAACGCTTCCCGATCGCATGGGCTAGTTCATGCACTGTGATGCATATGCATTCACACATTGTGAAACATCGGCAGCTACGTGCAAACGCAGCCTAGCGAGTGGGTCTGAATTGGGCCCTTAGTTTCATATGTGTGTATAATCCACTCTGGAATTTATTTCACAGCCACTTGTAAATAAATACAAATCCATGATCTGCAATATCATGAGATACCCAAGAAGGCACAGACTAGATTTTTTGTTTGTTGGTAATGTCGTTTGAAGTAACCCTGTATGCATCCCATTGTTAATTGGTTTTGACCAGGGGAGAGGCAGTGCCTATGCATATGTAAAATAAAACTAAGCATTTGGGTTGTGTTATTTTAGTAACTAAAAGGACATTAAGGAAATGCTTGATTGAAGTGGTAAGTCTTGAGTTTGTATTTGAAGGATTCTAAAGTGGAGGTCTCTTGATCAGTATGATGAAGTGACTTCCATAGAGTCATAGCAACAAAGCTAAACCCCCAAATAAATTAAGGGAGATTCTGCTAATAGTACTTCATCTACAAATTGAAATAAGCGAGCTGGGCAGTAAGGAATCAGGAACTGCTTCAGGTACCTCTGACCCTGGTTATGTAGAGCTTTGAAATTCAGCAAGCCAATCTTTACATGGATATGTAACTGGATACTTGTAATAACAGCTGTGGAGCCAGTAGCATAGTAAAATATAATCTATTTATTGAAACAAAAACATAATCCATGCAAGGCAAAAAAAACAGGAGTGACACTTGAACCAGACTGAAACCAGAGGCTTGAAATAGACTAGAACCAGTAGTAAACAGAAATTTGGAGATATGCAAAACTAGATTCAAACAATAATCATGCAGAGTGGATGAGTCAGATTCACATTCAGCAATAGGAGGAACAGCTTGCAGAAGCCCAGCTGGCTGGAGCTGCACATATTATGGGCTGGAAATATACACACTGGCTACAAGAAAGACAAAATGCTGCAGAGTATATGAGACAGACAACAGTGGAGCTACAGTTTGCAAAAGTCCAGTAGACAGGAGCATAGGTTCAGGGAGAGCAATACAGATCAAGGAAAACAAACAATGACCAGCAAGGTGCATGGTGAGGGGCAGGAATAACCAGTATGAGAGACAGGTGCAGATGATTGAAAGTGAGAGCATGTGAGGAGAAAAAGACAGAATACATCAGCAGCACCCCTGGTGGCACAGAGGTACTTCAGACCATATACAAAATAAAGGACAGAGGGCCTGATTCAGACCCAAATGCAAAGCAGTGCACTTTTGCAGATGTCAGGGACCAGGTATGCAAATTCCATGATCACATGGCCAGGCTTAAGGACGCCCTCTATGTCTTAGAGAGAGACGGCAGAGTGATTGCATGCCGGTGTAATAATGCCCACTTTTCTTTCTTAGCACACGTCATTTCCAGGAAGTGTATGATTATTCAGTAACATCGAGAGCCATCAGAACTGCTCACAGCCCTTGAGGTAGACCCTACCCCGTCGCAAGCACTGCGTTCACTGCAGGCTGAAATACAACCAGATGACATGTACAATGATGCTTCCATGCTAATTATGCACACCCACAGAATGGTGTTTTGACACTCAGACATGCCTGCATTCATACATCCACTCCCCTGTTTTCAAGGACCTTCCTCTGTTACCACCCACAAACGGCACTATCTGTCACTCAAAGTAGCGCTCAGTCTTTGTGCTACATGCACACATTTCATGATCACAGTGACTGGCTCATGCACATGCACTGCAACGCATATGCATGCACAGACTGTCGACTATCTGCCAAAGCGTGCAATCACTGCTTAGCGACCGGGTCTGAATCAGGCCCAGAGTCCTAACAGAAATAGATTTGCAATTTGTTTGCTTGGAGACCCAAGTAAAGGGAATTGCAGTAGTCTAAGCATGATTATATAAATGCATGTATGAGCTTAGGATCTGAGGGAATGAAGTGATTGATTCTGGCTATGTTACACAAATGAAAGAATGAGGAGGATACCTGATGTTTAAGGGCCTGATTCAGAAATGTACTCTAACCCAATAGTTAGCACTTATCTTGGAGTTTTAGAGGACTGCGCATGCACAGAATGTGTACTGCACATGTGTAGCCCTGCGAGTCTGCTCACAGTGACTGTCAATCAGGCCGTGGCATTTTGGAGGTTGAGTGGGGGTGTTCCTGGGCATCAGTCCCAGAAAAACTCCCTGTTTTCTGGGAGAGAAAAGGTCAAGGTCTGCGTTGGTGGACAGAGATTTCCTGGCCTTGCAAGCTGCCAGGACCTGGTCAGGCTGCGGTAAGCTTCAGCTACCACAGCCTGGCCATAGGGCCAACCATAGCGTTTGATGGTAGCAATGGTCTCGATGATGATCCCAGGCTGTGACTTCAGTCGCAGTGCTGGGATTGCAGATGCAGCAAAGAGAAGGCTGTTTTCTATGATACCTCCTGCTGCATTTGCATCTTAGATGGACAGAATTGCACAGCCACTTGTGCAATTTCTGAATCAGGCCCTAAGTGTCAAGCCACAATCCAGGACAACACCAAGATTTAGTGTTTTTTCAATTCTGTACATCCAAATGCAAGTCCATTTGGTTTACTAAGCTATGTTCATGTCCTTTAATAGTGATCTCCTATCATAAGTGTGTTATCAGGATTCAGTCACAGCCAAGTAGCACTAATTCTCTCCTGGAATTCAACTAGATAGACATTTAGAGTTGGTATTTGGTTCTCATTAATGGGAACAAAGAATAGGTACAGTTGTGTATCATCTGCATAGCAGTGGTTTACCAGGTCATGACATTTTATTATTTTACCCATTGGTAGCATGTATACTGCAAAATGCATGGGAGATAGTATATAACCTTGTGAACCACCACATGGCAGTGGCACTGGTGATAATGAATAAACCCCAGAAGAAACTCTCTGACCTTCCAGTGAGAAATTATATGAATCTAAGGTCTGTGCCATCCAGTCCACATATTATTTTCATGGACTCAATTAGAATCCCATGGTCCTTGGTATGAAATGCTGCAGAGAGATCCAGAAGGATTAAGATTGAACAATCATCTCAGTTTCTTGCCATCAGAAGTTCATTAAGCACACATACAAGGCCTGTTTCAGTGGTATGTTTTCTCCTGAATCCTAGCTGGAATGGATCATAAATATCATTGGTTGACTGTTGGGTTTCCAGTTGAGTAAGCAACTTTTTTCTTAGTAACTTTTTCTTGGAAATTAAGATTTTTTTTGAAGATGTCTAACAATTGCTCTCTTTAGTGGTTCAGGAAAAAAGTCTACCTGCAAAGAGCATTTTACTATTTTTGCAAATGCACAGCCAATTACGTCCATACATATTAATAGAAGCTTGGTTGATGCAGGGTCCAGGGTACAGGTGGTAGGATGTAACCTTCAGGTAATTTCAGCAATGTCTTCTACATCATTTGGGTCAGAGCTGGTTCACAACCATAGGTGGCTTACATTCACAGGTTTGGACACTTGGTTCACTATGGATGACATGGTTAAGATAACAGCCTGGAAGGAGGATACTTTAACTGCAAAAAAGTTTGCAAACTCATTGCATATTGACAGGGAGAGAGTTTCATCAGGCTGCATGCATTCTAGTTTACAAAGCATCTTCAATGTATGGAAAAGCTGAACTGGTCTGTTGTTTACTGCCATGATGTCACTGGACAGGAACTCTGATTTTCTTATGGGTGATTGTGGATTGGTATTCTTTAATATGCTTGAATAGTTTTACCATATCCTCTGCCAGGTTAGATAGACTTCCACCATCATCATTTAAGTCAACCCTTTTTCTTGAGCTCACTAACACTGTTGTCGAACTAAAGAGCTTAGTGGTGTGGTATGCGGGGTCGTATGAGCACAGGAGCAACAATATCCATTGCAGCAGTCACATCATAATTATAATAATGGACAATAGAACAATAATCTTCACAGGCACTCAATACCGCAGAGAGATCCAGATTTGCTGCAAGAGGTAGGGGAGTCATACCCCTCCCTGGACAATACTTGGTCAAATCTATGGGCACAGTTCTATTTTGAGGGGTTGTGACTGAGAACCAAAATGAGTGGTGGTCTGACCATGTAACTGGGTTTATTTTCAGGTCAGTGACTTAATTAAATCTGGAAAACCAGATCAAGAGTGTGACCAATTTTATGTCTAGCAGAAGGACTATCTAGTGTGATGGAGATCTTGGCCAAGGCATGAGAGCTTATCATCAATCCATGCATTGAAATCCCCAAAGATAAGCCATCTTTGATGCTTCAAAAATAGGCCTGCAAAAAGGCCAGTGTCTGCAATTTGTAGAACTGCCTTTCTATTTCCAGGGGAATGGTAAATGAGAAATACTATGATACCTAATCCTGTAGAACTCTGGGCATTGATACACTCAATTGAGCAAGTAATTTCCACTAGGCAGCCCCTAAGTTTAAGTGCTTTTTTAAATTATACAGCCACTCTACCTCCCCTGTGGTTCAGTCCTGAGTTGTGGATGACAGAGTAATTTGTTGGGACTACAGATTTTAACGTAGGTGCTGCATTTTTGTCTAGCCAAGTCTCTGTAATACAGACCTAGATTTGAAGATTTAATAAGGTGAGCAAATGTAGCAGTCTTGTTTCTTATAGATCTGGCATTATAAAGCATGGAATGGATTTGGAATACCAGAGGGCCTATAGTTTCATTAATATTCTATGCACGGGCTTTGGGGATGGCAGTCACAAACTGAGAATTGACAGTTATGTTCTTCCAAGCACAGGGCGATTTGTTGGGTGCAACTTATTTGTCTCCTCTTTGAAACTGGGGGTCAGCAGGAGGGCAAGTATCTTATATGGCGACAGGGGAGAAGGGGTTTTTGGTCTGTTAATGTCCCATGGCTGACCCTGTGGAGTTCTTTTTTAAATGCAAGGTATTGAAGAATAGAAGCCTATGAAGATTTAATAGGAACAGCCGCACATGGTGAGTGGAGTAACAGAATGAGGCTGAAGGTGTACAAATATATTGGGCCATCAATGAGAGAGTAAGTATGTACCGCATTTGATGGTGAGAGACATAGATTAAACAGTTTTTTTAATACATTCTGTGTTTATTTTGGTTATTGCTATGTCCAATTGCTTCACTCTATTCCAAAAGGTATATTTTAAACAAGGAGAGATAAAATAAACTAACTTTACTTTTCTGTTGCTGATTTAGAGTCACACAAAGTGTTCCATAACAAAGCAGGCTTGTGGTTTAATTCCACTCCTCTTGTGTAGTTGTGAAAAAAATAATTACAAGGCATGTGGGCAGGTCTGAGGGGCATGGAGCATGTGGAGAGTTAAATTCTGATGCCTATCAACCCTACTAATATATTTTATACCCAACACCCCCCTAATATATTTTATGCCCTTCAATCCCCTTATATATTGTATGCTCTTTACCCCCTTATTACATGTCCATGACAAACTTCACACCTTGTTTTGAATATATCTTTTACTAGAGATGAGCATTTCAATTTTGGCTCTAATCTTCCCACCATGGTTGGCTCTTAGAACAAAGCAAATCAATCTTTCATGGACATTTCAGCACAGATGTGTTTGAAAGATAACATTTTGTCTCATTCTGAGATTCAAGCTTGGCAGGAAGATCCGAGCCAAAACCAAACCACTCATCTCTACTTTATACCACCATCTCCTCCTCTAACTAAAATAAGGGGAGTATTTACTAAAGTGAGAAATTTTAGAAATGGAGATGTTGCCCATAGCAATTACAGCGCCGGCTGCACCACGCTCCGTACAGCCCTTGCATGTATGTTTGTATATATGTGCCCTCTTTTTCCCCCATGTCTTGTTATCTCTCCTACCATTTTTGTTTGTGTGTCTGTGTTTCTACATTGTGGGTGTTTCTGCCTTTCTCCTTTTACCCTCAGACCATCTGTACCCCAGACACAAACTTGATGGAACATCCATTTGTCCTGTACCCACTCCTCTTTATGTCAGCACCTGTGCAGGCCAGATTGCATTTATTAAACAAATCAACAAACACCTAAAAATCTGTTTCAATAAAATATTGCTTTATTAAAGGAATAAAAAATATTAGTCTGCTATTACCTAATGCTGGCCATACACTAGCGAGATTTTGTGCCAATTGCATGATTTTAGATGCCTCTGATGATGCATTGTGTGCAAATCATGCAGTATTTAGGTACGAATACGATGTGATGTGTGCTCTCACTGCTCTTATATCTTATGTTATGATCAGACGTGCAAAACATATTATTCGTCATAATTGTATGCAGATCGTGCCGTGTATTTGTGCATTCAATGCATGGTGTGTCCGACCATGTGTGTGGCGTCATTTGAGTAACATTTTCCTGTTCACACCCAAGCTCCATTTTACAATGGCATCTTGAGCAGAGAGGAGCAATAGACACAGCTTGATTCTGGACCGTTTGTACAGTATTTTGGTATGTATATTTGCTGCCCACCAATTCCCACTTGCCACCAATGTTTGCCCAGCAATGCCAACTGGCCACCAATGTTTGCCCAGCAATGCCCACTGGCCACCAATATTTTTTAAATGCATAGTGGTGTTTTTTGGGGGCCCTGCAGACACTGATCACCAATGTTTGCACAAACACACTGTCCAGCAATGCCCACTGCCCACAAATGTTTTTCTATATGCATAGAGATGTGTTTTTTTTGGCCCTGCAGACACTGATCAACAATGTTTGCACAAACACACTGTTCTCACTGCCCAGCAATGCCCACTGCCCACCAATGTTTGGCCAGCTATGCCCACTTACCACCAATGTTTTTCTATATGCATAAAGTGTCCCCAGGGAATATGTGCTGTGTTCAAATATTCAAATGTGCAAATGTGGTTGTTTATGGATTTGTTTTGTAAGCCTGATGCAGTGCAAATGTGATTACCACCAGAGTACCCCAAAATAATGTTGTAATTGTGTACTATATGCCGTTAAGCTATTAAGTATGGCTTTCATTCACACAATGGTCATTTATATAGAAAAATTTAATAGTGTAATGTTTTTAATTAAATAAAGAAAAGGTCATTGTGTCAATGAAATTTTCCCCCCACTCCTATACATAGCCCATTATATGCATCTAACATAAGTGACACTTGTGTAACCATTTCAACTTTATTAACAACAAGTGAACATTTGAACAACAAGTGAGCAAGAGTCCAGTAAGGCCCCCGTAATTTGGGGGCACAATTATGCAGTTCACTGGCCACCCCCACTGTTGGGGGTGGCCAGAATAAGTCCATTATATTAAAATGTACATATTATAGAAATGTCTATGGATTGTGAGCTGGAATTTATTACTGGCTTCGTGCAGCTATACAGGCACCATGAAAGTCCAGACTGTACAGTAACAAGCAGAAACAGAACCAGGCGTATGCAGTGCTGGCTGACTACAGGAAACCATAACATGATGCTGCATCCATAGATTGGGTCCGCAGTAAGATACAAAATCTTTGGACTGCCTTCATTAAAGAATATAAACAGGTGGAAAATTCCAAGCAATCGGAAGCCGGGGCTGACACCATCTATAAAAAGCAGGCTGTGGTATTATGACCAGCTCATGTTCTTGGTGCAGCAGGATCCTGCATGTCCATCTGTGCAGGTTATGGCAGAGACAGAGCAATGTGGAGTGGAGAAAGAGGATGTAGGGGAATCAGTAGAGGCATCTTTGGTAAGTAGAGACCCAGCAATCTTGAATGTCAGGAATTACAAATACTGAGTCCCACTTTGCGAGCATGAGCATCTTTGGTGCAAGCAATGAATGCTTCTTGGGGATGGCAGTGAGTAGTAGGTGCACTGGCTGACATCAAACCCAGTTACACCACTGCATGAAAGCACTTGGAAACACATCTCTGGAAATCTTGCATTTGGTGTCCTCTTTGCGTCATCTCTAAATGAATTTGTTCCTAGCACTCTAAACCAATAGGCGGGTGTCATGGACAGTCAGAGCATACCTCACTCATGCCTCCGGTCTTTAAGATACAGCTTCTTTACTTTATCATTACAGCCACTTGGGATCAGTACTAATTTCAGAAAAAGCACAAATAAGTTCTATTAATTGCAAACAAAAACACAAATGATTACTGTATTTTTATTTTCATTTTATTTTAAAAGGTTGGAATCTCATGGTCTGAATAGGTGGCAACCTATTCATGCTGAAGCCCCCAGGTCACCGCTCATTTAAAATTTTCCTTTATATATAAGCTTGGACTCAAATGCATAGCAAATTTCATACAAATTGAGTCATTTAATCACTTATTTATGTGTATATTTATAATACATTTATATATAGAATCAGCATGTACCTTTAATTTGTCAAGTGCTGCTATTTACTGTAGACACTGAAAATAAGTTTCTCATGGTCTACTACAATTTACTAAAAGTAGTAGTTTGCTTTAATAAACCATCTATCTTAAGCTTTTGATAAATAATAACTTAATGCACTGAAACAGGCACTGCGCTGAAACCATTCTATTTGTAATCTTCCAGTGTGCAGATACCTCTTGCATGAACAACTTTCATTTTATGAGCTTAGTTTCATTTTAACATTAAAGCAAAAAAGGTATGTGTGCTAATCTTTTCTCATTATTCATTGCAAACTTTTTTTTATTGATAAGTTAGATAATTTTGCATGACAAAGATAAGAAATGTCAGCTTACCTGATTTGCTTTGAGTGGAAAAAATACATAACTAAAGATGTAGCAAATGTAAAACCATCATTATCACTGTCAGCAGTTAAAATAGTTTCATATACTCAAAAGATAAGGATGGTTATTTTATCAAATGTTAATACAGATTTGTCTACTTAAACTTTTCTTCCTGTGTTCGGCAGGGCTTATATGTGCTGTATTGTTGGCCTTTAATTGTGCTTCTGATTTGAGGATGAAACATGGAGAATAAATGGGACCAGCCAACATTTCCAAAAACTGAATATATTTACATAACTTTGAACAAAATGACAATCCTTACTTGTGAAACTTTCGGCAATTACAATTCAAATTTTAATATTACTGCACTTAGTAAGGTAATAACTTTTATATGAACATTTTTGGTCTGATTCTTGGTTGTATGCAAAGTGGCTGTAGTTGCAGGCAGCGGCGCAGGTCTGATTTGCTTTTATTATGGTAATGTGAGTATCCATTCAACTAATGCATGGGTTCCTGTGTGTGCAAGAGGAAACCTGTGCCACCCATTGATTTTTACTGCATCTGCCTCAAGCATCATTATTAGTACAGAGATGGATTAGGGCTTTTGTGGGTCCCAGGGCACTTAAGACTGAGGGGACCTAAAGAACAACATTTGGAACATGGGCATTGGGTCCATGCGCACAAGACTTTGATGTATACATGAAGAGGGGGCATGGTCTTAAAGTATGCCCCCATTTCATGTCAAGCTGTCAAGTTGGGGGCATGTATTTGGCTTACCCAGCTTCTAAGGCTGCCCTCAGCATCGCATGATTAGCAGGTTAGCGAGTTCCCTCTCTACCTTTCCTCCTCAATAGACACTACAGCCTATAGTCTGTGGCAGTATCCAAAGAGCATGACTGTCCTGTCAATATTGGGATGGTTGGGGGGTATGCATACATACATAGTCACAGACATTTACACATACTGGGGAAATGGTATGAAATACCGACAGTCGGGATCCTGGTGGCCAGAATCTTGACACTGGGATCCTGACAGGGTTAACATACTGACACTTGCTGGTCAGTATGCTAACCCTCCCCCTCTCCCTACCCTAACCCTCCCTATTTGGTATCTAATCCTAACCTCCCCCTAGTGCCTGAACCTAACCTCCCCCTCCCCAATGCCTAACCCTAATCCCCCCCCTTAGTGCCTAACCCTCCCCCTCTCCCCACCATAACCTTTGGTGCTTAACCCTCCCCCCTACTGCATGAGCCTAACCTCTCCCTCCCCACACCTTAAACCTAACCCTCCCCCTAGTGCCTAACCTTCCCCCAGCACCATTACTTTACTTCAGAATTCCGGCAGTTGGGATGCTGGCACCGGGATTCTGACCAGCGTCTGTATTCTGGTGCCGGTAATGTAACTGTCAACATCCTTACTGCCGGGATACCGAATGCATACCCATCCACACTTATGCATATGTTTACATACAGTCACATCTATATACATACATATTGTATGTACAGTCACACACACAAACAGTCACATACATACACACATACAGTCACACACTTATACACATGCATACTTACAGATAGATAATATAGTGTGTCCCCCTCCCCGAGTCTTGTTTACCTTATACAGTAGGCAGGCTGTTGGATATTCCTCACCACATTGTGTATATACTGTCTGCATCTGCTCCTTTGACATGCTACTGTCTCTTACTGTACAATCAGTGCCATGTGCCCCTGCCCCCTGCTTGGATTCCACCTCCCTCTCTTCTTCTATAGCTCACAGTGAGGTCCTATTCTGCATCTGCAATCAAATTCTGGGAGGTCTGAACCCCCCCATAGTCCTGTACTGCATTAGTCAAGACCGTAAATAGGGGTGTGCGAGTGGTGCTCACCCATGGCCCCTGCATTTGGCTAGCAGAATGGCTAGAATGGCACCCTGCAGCCCAAATTTCTGCAGCAGTGCTTCCTGGAGCATCCTTAGGACACTTCAGATGTGCATACCGATGCCCTTACAGCTCCCCGAAGCATTCTGAGGATGCTATGGACATTGCTGCAAACACCGATAATTGTGGCCAACCCCCTCTGTGTGACATCACACAGAGGGGTCATGGCCTGCACCGGGAGCACTAGTTATGGTGCTGGCATTAGTGTCTGCACTTACACTAGCCAGCCCTATGCTAGGTGCAAGAGAAATATGTCTAAATAAGGCTTTCCTACTTTGTATGCACAAATTGCACAGAGCTTTTGATACATGCCCTCAACACTCCCAGGACATGCCCACAAGTCAGGGTGGTTATGTGCAATTTCCCAGTTCATACCTCAAAATGCCGTATTTAAAGTAACGACTGAAGCGGCCATGTTGCGTCCGACGGACATACAAAAAGATTTGTACATTTGCATCTTTGGCATTTGATGGCTGCAAGTGCAACAGAAACATAAACTATGTCTACTTTGTACTGTAGATAGAATGGCTGTTGTGAAACAAGCTTTAACAATCCCCCTTTTTATGCTGTTATTATTCTGAACCTAAAGCATAAGTATTATCTGCAGCAGAAAATATTAACAATTTAAGAAGACCTGTTATTTCTGAGATAAAAACCATTTTAAATAGTGTACACTATCTATGAGATAGAAAGAACTAAATCTCCTACTGCTCCCTCCACCAAGCATATATTGCATGTCAGCACATTATATGTAAAATAGTGGAATGTCAGCCAGAGACAGGCTCATGCTTGCTCCTATGTTACTACTTTGTCACAGCTCCCTGGAATAGTGCATATAACCCCAATACATTTAATAGTATAAATCATTTGTATTCCCTTTTGGAAGAACCTTTCCACGTCATTACTTTCACCATACATACTAAGCTATTTAACAATATGTTAACGTTCAGCTCCTTTATTTCCATTTATATTGTCCCATTACAATAACCTGAACTGATTACATTTATGCAAATGGTGCATTTATTTAAGTTACATTAATGAATGTAGGCCCAGTTTATTAATACTGGGAAAATGAAAAAAAGCTATAAGATATGCATAAAGATATGATTGGATGTCACTGTTTTGCTCCATCCAGAGAACACTATTTAGCATATAGAATAGGGCAGGTAGGACAGGTACAGAGAAAGATTTAGGGGCCTATTCAAGATGTTAATTCCAATAATTAACACACTGACTCGCCGCGGATGCCGGAGCAATTCATCATTGCTCCGGCGCTGAGAGCACCAACGTCTGGCGGACAGGGGCGGAGGGTTCTGAAAAATGATATTTTTGGAGCTTGATGAATTCTGTCCCCATACTAGTGTATGAGGACTACAGGCCATTCCGCAAGTAGGAGATATCTGTGATACCTCCTGCTTTACCTTTGAGATGAATGGCCCAGTAACTTAATATTTACAATTGCAGGGTTTGAGCCCCCCTGAAAGCCCTACACTAAGCAATATACATATATATCATACACTCTCATAACAAGTATACACACACCAACACATATGTACATTACCACATACCCACTAACACATATATACACATTAACACATACAAACACACTAACACCATACTTACCAAAATTTTGGAAGGCCCCTCCAGGAGGGGGCTACCAGGTCATTACATCAGGGAGGGTGAGGTCGGTTTAAGTAGGTGGAGCGGGGACGTGCTGATGTGATCGCGTCATCACGGCCCCCATATGCCTGCTGCAAAAGTGGGTGGCCTGGGGGTGCAATAATGCGATTTGCGCTGAATTGCATCATCCTAGCCCGCTCCCGTTTATAATGCAGATATTACCAGCATTATAAATCAAGGGGCGGGGCTTAGATGATGCGATTCAGTGAAAATTGCATCATTGCACTTTTGCAGCGGGAATGGGGGGGTCGCGGGTGGCAGGCCGCCTTTCTGGGTGACTTGCCTACTTCCATTATATATGGCTACACACAGTCCATTTAACACGCAGAGGTGTGTGGCTGTAGACAAAGAAATCCAGTTAACATGCAAACATTCATGTTTGAGGATGGCGTAACTAAAGAGGGTGCAAGGGGTGCGCTTGCTATGGGCCCGCCAGACCCCCAACCAACCCACTGCACCATTAATTTTTGTTTTCACTTATTTTTTTTCATTTTCTGTTATTCTTTATTAAAACTTAATGGCTTCTGGCAGCAGCGGGCGTCAGGCAGGCAGGCAGGCATGGTATGAAGGGGGATTTACTGGGACTGTGTAGTCATTTATTGATTTGTGCTTCTGCCAGCTGCACCGTTGAAGAGCTACTGACTGATCTTGCGAGATGATGACATCATCATCGCGCAAATCTCTCTCTTCCCTGAGATCCGGGCGGGGACTGTAATGCAGCAACTGTCAGGGGCAAGGCTCAAGTTGTCAGAGCAGAGTTTGAGGAAGGACTCTGTGAATGACACTGTCATGTATTTTAAAAACATATTTTTGTTGATAAATATAAGGAGCTGGCAAGTGTAGGTCAGACTATCACCAGAACTAGGAAGTCAGTAATGCTGGGTACACACTGGCAAATATATTGGCCAATCAATTGATTGGCCAATATATTGGGTGCCCATCATCCAGTGTGTACCAATGATATGTCTGTGAACGATGTCGTTCACAGATATATCGCATTGGCTCTGCTGCACAGTAGTTGTCTAAGATATCTGCAGATATATTGGGGTATCTTGCTGTGTGTAAGGGGAGTCTGCCGACCACCAGTACACATGCTGCAGAGGCAGCGGATAGGGGGGTGCAACCATCATCAAACCATCATCTGCATATATATCTGCAAATCACTTAAGACCAAGCTGTATAAAGTCCTTTACTGAATTCACTTACTCACTTCCATGACTCACACGAACAGCTGGACACACTGAGTGATCCAAAATGTCAACGCCCATGTTATAAGCTCACAGTAACCATGGTAACCGGATACACTGCACAAAATGACATGCATTGCACAGAGAGCTGCACAGCATGTAGAACCAGATGATCACTTCTGGTCCACAGTGTCCTTAACATTGCGGCACCTCATGTGGTTTTAACAGCTGTCCAGCAAATCATTTCAATCTGAACTAGACTGGTGAATGTTAGAATATTGTGATACATGGCTGGATTTATTTTGGAGGAGGTCTCATCCAATGCTTTGTTTACAGCATTGCATTATAATAATTTTTACATTCTGTGGCTGGGCAGGGTCACAGCTGTAAAAAAGAATGCTATTCCCAAATGTTTGTACATTTTCCACAATCTTTTCTGGATCAATTCCACTCTCCCTACTACTGTATATAAATTCCACAAAATCATTATTTGTTTTATTTGGAATAATAGACTTTTGAGACTCTATGGGAACTGTACAAAGAATACAGACTGCCTATTTCCAAGCTACCTTAACCACTTAACTAGCTAATATTTTTTTTAAAATTGTCATGTTTTTATAAAATTGAATTGGGTCAAGAAAATCTATTTAAAACTTTACCCAACACTATTGTATTTAAAAAAATAGTATTTATTTTCAAACATAGTATACTGTACCATACAAATAGCAATTTGTATATATGGTATACTCTAATGATAGCCATCAACAGCTGCAACATCAACAGCTAATGGTTTTGAACTATTGTTAGAAAACCATCAATGGTGCAGCCATGGATGGTAGAGTCTTGCACATGCACAGAACGCAACCATCGGAACTGCACCAGCAATATTTTCTTAACAATTATAGGGCGGCACCAGTGCTTGTCATTGTTCATAGACCATTGATGGTTGGAGTATACTGTGCATGAATTTGAATCTGTCAAAAATGTGTGCTAACTGACTACATATACGAGAATACACTGGGGGCACAGGCATCTCTGCAGCCACCAGATTGGGAAGTATCGCCTGGCTGCCAAATCACTATAACCAGCTACTGGGGGAATATCCAGGGATGATGGGGACAGGGAGGTCCCTCTGAGATTGGCATCTGCTGGAAGATTATTCTCCAATAGCCACCTTCTGGACATTTTTGGCTCTTTGCTTCAGAAGCGACCATGTCAGGGAAAGCCCAGCCTGGTGTAGTCACAACTGGTTAAAGATGACAAGTAGGACTAGTAAAATGTTATCTCACCCCTTTTACTTTCCCTATGACCACTGTCTTTGGCATTTCTGATTTTCCACCAGGCAAAATTGAACATGAGTAAATTTGAGTTCCCTACTAATTGTTGTAATTAGGGTTAATGGCTATCCCTTAATGATATTCAAAAAATATCCCCCTCCCGTATGTTAAAGCCATTTGACTATTTATGAGGGATGTGCTCCAACCCCCATGTTTTGGTTTTGGATCTGTATGTCCTTGTGTTTTGGATCTGGATATGGTTTTGCCAAAACTGTCCCTTGCGTGTTTTGGTTTTCGAACTGTATTTTTTTTCAAAATTGTATAAAATCTGCTAAAATCACATAATTTTTTTTTGTTCCTACAGTATTATTAACCTCAATAACATTCATTTCCACTCATTTCCAGTAAATTTTTACCATCTCACAGCTCACAATATTGTTTTCATCTAGTTTAGGCACAAAATTTGCACCAAGCTAGCTGACTGACTAAGCTAAGTTGCAGTAGTGGGCGGCACAAACACATGGCAGTTCAACTTCCAACATGGAACATAAGGAAACATATGTTTTCATTAATGAAGAGGCCTTGAGGAAGTTGGAATATGTATGTAGTTGAAGGCAGGGACAGGAAGGGTTGATTGGTAGTAAATTTAATTACATTGTTTTATTCCAAAACAAATGTGTGAAAGAGGAGGGAAGAGCATGGGTGAACAATATGTCCCATGTTTTTCCCACAAAATCAGCTTGGTGGTTCAGAATATATATATTTTTTAATTTAAAGGGCATGCAGGAGATGCTTTCTGTGCCCATAAACATTTTTGGACATTTTTGGCATTCAGCAACCGCATGTCAAAGATAGCAGCAGCAGTGTCAGTTCAATTTCCAACATGGCTCATCAGGAAACAATTGTTTTTATTATTCAAGAGGCCTGAGGGAGTTGGAGTATGTATGCAGTTGAAGGCTGGGAAAGATAGATTTGATAAGTAGTAAATTTAATATCATTTTTTGATTCCAAAGCAAATTTATGAGGGAGGGGGTGAGGGGAGGAGGGGAGGCATTTAAAAAAATATATTTTACTCATTCACATCAGTCCTTACCCAAGAAGAACCTTGAGTGCTATGCCTATTGCTGCTGCTGGGAGTGGATTTTCATCCCAGAAGGGGACAGGGAAGACTACTTGTAGTGCTTTAAAAAACAATTGACTGTTAAATAATCATTTGCAAAGATTCCACTTCACTAGAAAAGCAATTCCCAACCTGTACAGGGACATTAAAAAAAACTTAATTAGTGGCCTCCAAAATGCCATTGTACCCACTGTCCACTTAACCACAGATATGTGGACAAGCTGATCAGAGCAAATGCAAGATTTAAGATTTAAGGTTTAAGTCTTCCGTTGTGGTTTTCTTGAGCATCTTTGAGTGCTATGCCTGCTGCTGCTGGCAGTGGATTTTCATCCCAGAAGGGATGAAGACATTGTGTCTTTCTTCCCATTCACACAGATCTGAAAAGATGCAGAGAGCTGTTGGTAAGCAAATTGTCAGCTCAATTGGCACATGATGCAGCAGTTGCTTCTCCTTCAGTTTCTCCAGCAAGTGCATCTGCCAAAAAAACTAAACTTTCCCAAAAAAAACCACTGGTGATGCAGATGAGTGAACACAACCAAGTTTTCTTGTCTTGTGCCCAGGCATCACAATGGGCTTTTCCTTTTCATGGGCAACAACTGTTTCATCCACTGGTGCCTAATTTACACAAACAACATCCTCATCAACATCATCCATTTTAGCGTCAGCTACACAAATATCCTGCTCATCCTGGTGCACTTCCACAGAAGCATCCTCGATTTCTATGTCAGCATGGGGTAGAGGGTGCGGAGGGTGCGCTCGCCCAATGGGTGTAATGCTGGAGTAATAGTGTGTTGTGGTCTTTTGTGTTCGATGTTGTTTGTGGAGTGATGGGGTGTAGGGAGGGAAGGGGGTCTAATGGACTGGAGGTGGTGGGTGAGGAAATGAAGACAGAGGCAGAAATGGGGGCCAAAGGGTTTATTGGAAAAAAACAGTACTAATCCTGTTTGGTCCCAGGCACCCAGGGTGGTGAGCGATCCACTTGGGGGTGTGTGTGGGTGGAGACTGGGGAGGTGAGTGGATCCTTTTAGGGGGCTCCTTTCCGTGCAGTTCAATAGACCGGCACGTTACCCCTGCTGGACACATACACCCCCTGACACCTTGATCACTACCACCCCCATACCCTTTATATCGCCCGCACCACCAATTCCAACACCCCCACCCCCATACCAAACGGACTCCCCCTGACACAACAGACAGTGGCCCTCACACTTATACACCAAGTCATGACCTCATCCGAGCCACCCCCGTCCCCCTCACCTCATCGCCCAGCACATTAAGCACCCATTACACCCCACTGCCACACACATTTAAGACACACAACACCCCCCGCTTCTCTATGTTGCTATGGCTCCTGTCTGACACACATCACCGATCCGTAACATGAACACACACCTGCCAACCCCCCCTCATGCTACATTTTATCCCAGCCCCCACACACATTCCTGCCTCTATAGTGACCACACCACCCCAAGACGGCACCCCTTCCCCCCCCTCTCCACAACAAGACCATTTACACACTACTGCACCAAACACATTCCACACACTAAGAACCTATTAGTCAACACACCAACCTTACTCCTCCTCGCCACACGTTGACACACACTTCCCCGTGTCAGTCGATTTAACCACTTGGCCACACCACATATATACTTACACAACCCTGACATTCCACACATCATACAGGTTAGCGATACTAACCACTACTCACACCCTCCCACCACACGCGGCCATCATCTAGACACCATTATACACATAACAGGAATGTCCACTACAGCACTGCCAGCTTGACACATGCCACACGCACCAGTCTTATTCCATCTCCCCCTGCCCGATCACCTAGCCACCATCCCCGGAGAGATGCCCATCCACACCTCCCCGGACCCCTGTGGTCACCCGAGCCACCAACCATCACCCTCATAATCACCCCCCCACACACGCACGTTTGGCCGCCTGCACCACGGGACTAAACTACCACGACAATGCTGTTTCACATCCCCACCTCCACAATAATTGCCTTACACACCCCGGTGCCCTTGACCCCCACTCTACTCCCCACATGCCCCTGCCCGCTCATTAAATCCTCCACACAGCACAAAACACTCCGCATACCTCCTCTGCCCAACGCACGCCAGAGCCAGCTGTCACCTTAACCCATGTAAACATACGGAAACCCTACACAGCACAAGATTGGCTGCCAGAACCACGTGACCACCTCCAACCAACCGCACCCGGTCTCGATCCCCATAGCAGCTGCATAATGCATTAAAGCACTCCAGCCCCAGCATACACACCCACACCAGCAGAGCACACAATTGGCTGCTGACACCACATGACCGCCGCTGACCATTCACAGCCGGTCACAATCCCCATAGCAGCCACATATGCACCCAGACACGAGCTCCAGCTAACACAACCACAGCTGCACAGTAAACCATTGGCTGCCCAAACCACGTGATGTTATCACCCAACCACAGGCTTAGCCTCGCACAATCACCCACGACCTATCAGATACATGGGCCACACCCACTCTTAGCCCTGATTAGTCATCTCCACCACCTGACAAACACAGAACCCGGAAGTTCCACATTTAAACCTCACACATGCATAGCCACACTTCTTACCTCCTTGAAGAAGGCAGAGCCCCTGCCGAAATGCGTTGGAGACCCCCTACATTCTGACACCACAGCCAGCTTACACCAGAGCTCTTCTTTCCTGCTGAGAACTCGGTCGAGCCTTGCTGCTTCCAGAACCCTCTCTACCCACCACCCGCAGAGCCACGCTGGGCATCACACCTAGCAAAGCCCTTCGCACCCCTCTTGATCACCACTCCACCTGCTAGACCCAGGCGACCACGCACCGCCCCCTGGGAGCAACCAACACCAGCTCCACTCACAGCTGTTCATCCAGCAGCAATCCCTAAGCGATCCACACCAGCAGGCACCCACCAGGCAGTGGGAACAGAACACCAGCAACGTGGTGCACCAAGCCCCACAGTGCACCAGCAAGCCACTACCACACACAGAGCTTCCTCCAACCGCTGACACAGCAACAGCCATCCAACACTGCATCTGCAAAAGGAAACTAACACCAGCTACCAGCAGCCCAAGCCTTTTTCACCAACAAATCCTACCGGTAGGTAAGTGACTCCAAGACTTATACCCCTGCGCGGGACGCCGCCAGGGTGTACATCCACAACCGCCAGACCCGCTGCCAACCCACCACTCCCCTCCCCCCGAAACATCCTAAGACTGTTGACCAAAAGTCCAGCAGGGGTAACGTGCCGGTCTATTGAACTGCATGGAAAGGAGCCCCCTAAAAGGGTCCACTCACCTCCCCAGTCTCCACCCACACACACCCCCAAGTGGATCGCTCAGCCCACCTGGGTGCCTGGGACCAAACAGGATTAGTACTGTTTCTTTTCCAATAAACCCTTTGGCCCCCATTTCTGCCTCTGTCTTCATTTCCTCACCCACCACCTCCAGTCCATTAGACCCCCTTCCCTCCCTACACCCCATCACTCCACAAACAACATCGAACACAAAAGACCACAACACACTATTACTCCAGCATTACACCCATAGGGCGAGCGCACCCTCCGCACCCTCTACCCCATTATATTGTTACACAGGACCCGGTACTCCTGCTTTTAGGAAGGTGCAGCACCCCGACACAAACAATACATCTCACATCCCATCTGCCCATACAGCAGAGCGCAGTTCTAACCCATCATTTGCAGTTATCTTCTATGTCAGCATGTTCACTTGTGCTTACATCATCATAAGAGGCAGAACCACCAGTAATATATAAAGGCCAAGGCCTTAGCCTTTCCTTGCCACTTCATGTGGTGAAACTGGCATATAGCCAATTTTATATCTTTCTGCAGCTAACTTTCCCTTTAATATTTTCTTCTTTACCACGGTAAAATATTGGTTCTTGATTTTAGATGCCCTGACTAAAGGCATGTATGCCCTTGGGCATCAGCTTTAGTAGATGATGTAGATGGACTAGTATTGTCATGACTGGTGGCACTGACAGAAGCTCCAGCACTAGTATGTGGTTCATGCTCTCCTCTCAAGTCTCAACTGATCGTTCTCCATATCAGCAAACACAAATGAAGAGGGGTACAGCACACACATCAATTTGTACCAATTTTAAATATTACACTGTGGTATCAATGACCTATAGTGTCACAAGATTTTTTATGAATAAGAAAAGAATAACACACTGCACTGCCACTTACAGTGTCACAAGATTATTTATGATTAAGAATAACACACTGCGCTACCACTTACAGTGTTGCAAGATCAATTATTTATGAATAAGAATAATACACTGTGCTACCACTTACAGTGTCACAAGATTAATTATTTATGAATAAAAATAACACACTCCACTATCACTTATAGTGTCACAAGATTATTTATGAATAAGAATAACACACTGCAGTACCACTTAGTGTTACAAGATTAATTATTTATAAATAAGAATAATACACTGCGCTACCACTTACAGTGTCACAAGATTATTTATGAAAAAGAATAACACACTATGCTTCCACTTACAGCAGGGGTTCCCAACCACAGTTCTCAAGGCACATTAACAGTCCTGGTTTTAAGGATAGCCATACTTGAGCACAAGCAACTTAATTAGTACCTTAGTTATTTTGATGTAACCATCTGTGCTTAAGCATGGATATCACCAAAACCAGGACTGTTAGTGTGCCTTGAGGACTGCAGTTGGGAATCACTGACTTACAGTGTCACAAGTATAATTATTTATGAAAAAGAATAACACACTGCGCTACCACACAGTGTCACAAGATTATTTATGAATAAGAATAACACATGGCGCTACCACTTACAGTGTCACAAGATTAATTAATTATGAATAAGAATTACACAGTGTGCTACCACTTAGTGTCACAAGATTATTTATGATTAAGAATATCACACTCCACTACCACTTGCAGTGTCATCACAGATTATTTATGAATAAGAATAACACACTGCGCTGCCACTTAAAGTGATCACATTATGTTTTATATATAACGCATGTTATTTAGCACTTTGTTGTGGTCTTGTAGTTGGCATGTAGACTAATAATTTATTCACAATTGAGGAAAGAAGTGAAAAGTTGAATATTAGACTGTGGTAACACTTACAGGGTCACAAGATTAATTATTTATGAATAAGAATAACACACCATGCTACCACTAAGTGTCACAAGATTGTTTATGAATAAGAATAACACACTGCATTATGACTTATAGTGTCACAATACACTATAAGTGGACGATAAACTGCGGTCTGGATGGCAGTGTCACCAAACAATAATAGCACAGCTAAGTTGCTAACACACACACACACATAAAAAGCACTTTTATTTTTTTGGACACTGGGGAAGAGCACCCTTGAATGAAGCAGCAGCTTGTTGATGAACAACACAGACAGCACCCCTTTTTTATGGACAACAAAGCACCTCTGTCGAGTGCGGACAGACCACCTGCAGAGTCACAAATACGTGAGTTATAAACTGCAGCAGTGTCACCAAACAATAATAGCGCAGCTAAGTTTCTAATGCACAGACACAGAAAAAGTAAACTTTTACTTTTTTTTACACAAGGGAAGAGCACCCCTAATTGACAGAGTACCCCCCTGGACAACAGAGTACCCCCTTTATGAACTGCAGCCCTAGCCTGATGGACAAGACAACAACACAGCAGCAGCTACAGTTAATTGACAGGACAAGTGTCACAGCAACTGCAGCAACCACTGAAGGAAGCCCCCCTTTATGGACAACACAGCAGCAGCTTTCAGGCCAAGACCCCGACTGTACACACACACTGAGTGAGTGACTGACAGTGACTGACTACGTCTGCTAGCTTCTCTCTCTATAGCCGGAGTGAAAATGGTGCAGATCGTGAGGACCTTTATATAATCCAAGACCCGTGAGAATCCGACAGCTGGAGGATGATGCATTTTGCCTCGTTTTTGGATCCGAATCAGGAGGGAAAACCTGAGCCTAGCTTGGTTCTTGCCTCGGATCTGGAAGTTTGGGTGGGTCTGGTTTACAAATAAGGGAATTATTGCAGTCACTACCACCATCACATATTTCCAGAGACCTCACCCTACAAATCTGCACACACTATTCTATGAGGAAGGGAATGTTCTCAAATATATGGCATTATACTTGACTCTGCCTTGCCTACACAAAACTACCAGATTAAGGGGCCTATTTGTAATTACATAATTATCACTTGTGATAATTATGTTTTGAACTCGCTGTGAGTTCAAAGAACTGTTCATAGGCATTCATCATGCCTTCTTGCCTAAAGTATCACTTCCAGAATTGTGATACTGTCTCCTTTTAGCAATGCTGTCTTCCATCAGCAGGTGTGAGAGTGGCATGAACTAAAGACAGTCTTCAAGTGCACCTAATTTCCAAGGGATCAAAGATGGTACCACACTTGAGGGAAGAGGTTTATGTCAACTGGCATTAATACACTTCCTCAATATGCAGGTGGTTTGTGGTGCTAACATGTGGTTTCTGACTTTCATTGGTTATGCCATGATGCATATATCCTGATCCATTTAACCCTTTTCCAGAAGTTTCTCAATGGAAAAAGGCCCCAGGACTGGCTACTAAATATGTGCAAAAATAATCTTTGTTTTGTGTATGTTTTTTTTGGCATATGCATCACTGTCATGATCTTGACTATTTAAACAACTTTATTACTGCTCCAGTGCCTGTCCAGGATAGCGCAGAGGTCCTCTCATACTGCACTTCACTCCTGGAGATGACTCTCCACAGCCTCTTGCTCACGGTGTGTCTTACCAGCATGATGGCACACAGGCTGCATGCCAGAGTTCCCTCCTAAACAACAGTATGGGCGCAGCCATGTTGGACTCTGTCACCTGATAATCTTCCTCCACTCAGAGCGCTGGTCCCAGACCAGATTATTGCAGCATCAAATCCCTGGGGATCCTCCACTATAAATTCCATTTCCAGATTTGTCTCTGTTGCCAGTACAGTACAATGTCGCTTCTTGCTGAAATTACAGCTCAGTGCTGAGCTCCCAGGGACTCTGTATCTGAATGGTTCCAGTCCATTATATCCAGTCCCTATATCTTGTAAACAAGTCTCCTATACTATCTTGCACATCAGTCTGGTTTTTACCACCGGGACTTATTCTTACAGCCACCATCAGTTCGAGCTGATACCTCCAACTATCAGTCTCATCCGATGAATCCAACATTAGAGTCATGTTAATTAAGTTTTTAAATTGATCAACATTGGTCCCAATCAATCAAGTTCAGCAAGTCATCAACATCAGACTTATCAATTAAGTTCCTCAAATCTTCAACATTGGTTAAAAACAGATCCATCTCTCAATCCAGGATCATCGGTACCAAACCGATTCTGCTAATTCATTCAGTATTATTATCTCCAGTTCTCATTCCAACCTGCTGTTTAATCAATACATTCCAGTATTGTTTTTGCCTTTGGGCTCATCATCCTCTGCAGCTCCTCTGCCTCCTCACAATACATTACGAAGTCCTGGCTCAAGCCACCCAGGTTTACTCACCCCTCCCATGTCTCCTCTTCAGCCTCTCATGCCTGTTCCAGCCCAAGCCAACCCTCAGGCGTGACAATCACGTGCTGAATACAATATAGACAGGGGCAGATTGGGCATCTGAAATGCCAGGCCAGTTCCCGCTGGTCCGGTCTCTACAGTGGGTGGTGGTCACCGTACCCTCCCCCATGCCCACTGTCACAGTTGGAGATCAACTCCAATCGGGCAGCTACAGTATACAGCTTCTGCCACTGCAGCTCCTCCAACATGGCTTTGCGGAGCCTGTCAGTCACCACTGATGGCTCCACCTCCAGCCCCTCAGCATCCTGCTTCCAGGACAATCTTCTCCATGCATGCTGCAACAACAAGCAGCCTGTACGGAGACACCAGCCAAAGCAGCGGGCAGTCAAACACAGGATCCCAAGCAGCAGGTAAGTGTTGGCAGCGATGGGGGTTTTGGAGCTGATGACACAGGGCTGTGGGCATTTGGAGCTGATGACTCAGGGCTGGGGGGGTTGGAACTGAGGACACAAAGCTGGGGTATGATGCTGAGAGACATAGGGGCTGGGGAATGATGCCGAATGACATAGGGACCAAGGAATGATATTGAGAGACATAGGGGCTGGGGAATAAGGCTGAGAGATATTGAGGCTGAGTCACACAGGGGCTAGGGGAATGAGGCTGAGAGACACACTGGGGCTGGGGAAAGGGGTTGAGAGACACACTGTGCAGAATAGGGCTGCGAGACAGACTGGGGAATAGGGATGAGAGACATGGGCTGGGAAAATGGACTGAGAGACACACATGGGCTGGGAAATGGGGCTGAGACACACTGGGGATGGGGAATTGGGTTGAGAGACACAATGGGGAATTGGGCTTAGAGAGAGTCTGGAGAATGAGGCTGAGAGACAGGTTGGTGGATGTGAGTAAAAGACACACTCGGGCTGGGGAATGCGGCTGAGAGACAGGTTGGGGAATGGGGCTGAGAGACACATTGGGGCTGGGGAATGTGGCTGAAAGACAGGCTGGGGCTAGTGAATGGGAGAAACAGGGGAGCCTGGAAAGACACATGAGGCCTGGAGATGAAGAAACACAGGGGGGGCCTGGAGAACCACAGAGGGCCTGGAGAGAAGCAGGGGGAACTGGGGATGGAGAGACATATGAGTGTCTGGAGTAACACAGGGGGCCTGGAGAGATGCAGAAATTGTTTGATCAGGGAAATTCACATTTTGCCCTGCACAAAAACATCTGTTACTATACATTATCTGGTTAATCCTCAGTTATGATGATGACATTAGTTATATTTCTACGTAAACAAGCATCTTCCATCCAATGTGATCTCCTACATGAAGAGTGAATACCAGTTGAATGCGCTTCCAAGTGAGGCTCAAATTCTTCAGAGGTTCACTGTTGCAAAGAAACCACCATATACAGTAGGTAAGAAAAGACTTTCAAACTGACTGGCCTGTATCTAGTGCAGATGGATGGGGGGCATCCAAAAAAGTGACCCTGCTCCCCTCAATGGGCTTGCAACAGCCAATTCCAGGCTCTAAGAGGAGATAGTATCCTACCCTCCTCTACAGACCCTGCCGCCTCAACAGACCCACCCCTTTACAGACCCACCCCATTAGGGCTGCTTCCAGAAATTTCCCGGGCTTGTTTTCCATCCCAATCCGCCGCTGAATATAGATCTACTTATGTTTACTGATATTTACCTGTTTGGTGTGTCATTTAAGGTAATTCAAGACATGGCAGTCAGTCCTGGTTAATGGCACCTGTTGATCCACAAACTCCTGATTCTCACAAATATAATGAAGTGCATGCAACCTCTAGGGGTTTTATAGAATGTACCTTTGGACTATTGAAGACCAGGTTAAGGTACCTTGGCAAATCCAGTGTGATGTTTCTCTATGCCCCTGCAAATGTAGGAGATATAATGAAAATGTTTTGTTTGCTGCACAATATTGTATTCTAGTAAGCAGGAGCCTACTTATCTTATTATGTAGAACATGCAGGGGGGAAAGCCAAGTCAGAGAGTGGCTCCTACAAAATTACTCTGCTTAGCCCAGAACACCATTCAGTGTTTTCTTATTTTTATAATCCTTTATACTACAATGAGCTTACATTATTTATTTCCAATATTTGGAGCATGACACACTATTACAATGTGAACATCTGTTAACATTTTTTTTGTATGTATAATGTGCATTATATTGTCATCTCTACTCACCCATGACTAAATTAACCTTGCACATTGATGCTATTTCTTCCTTAAAATGTGTGTTTAGTTAGTATAAAGCATGTTAAATACACAACAAATATCACAATTACAGTACAGTATGATCTAAAAATGGCTATTTGATTTTGACTGAGTGCTTGAGAAGTACATTTACATTCACAGGGGAGTGTAGGTGTGAAAGTCCTGTAAAGAAAATAATCAATAATCTTAGAAAATAATGTTTTTACCCAAATCCTCATCATGATGATGCTATTCATGGCAATTTACTTAATTTCTGTCATCCATGTGCCAATGGAGTGATGCTGGCAATGATGACATTACAGTGTGACTGGTGCCTTGATGGCATGAATAGCCCTGCCCCCTGCACTAACTCATGGAGCTCCCATTCAGGATTTACCAGAGGATTAACCATAGTCTGCAAGCATGTTATTGGCTGAATAAATAATTCTGATATCTCTATTTTTCTGGCTGGTGGAGGATATGAGGTAAATATAACATTATGATTTATCATTCGTTTTCTAAACTGTAGTGACACTAACCTGCTACTGTACCTCTCCTATCCATCATCATCTATATAACAACCTACACTCTCCTAACGTCTTTCAATAACTCATGCAGCTACTGCCATCTAATATTAGCCTATAGTCTAATAGAGCAGATAAGGAATTTGAGAAATTTCAATAATTTGAAATCAGCCAATGAAGAAAAATAATTTTCTAAATCAGCTTATTTACTGTAGCTTAATGACTGATCGTACTATCTCTGTAGGATTGAGGTTTGCAGGTTTGAGATTAGCACACATTGCTGACAAATGCCACTGATTTGCAAGTAACCTTCCATACTACTTGGTTATAAATCCTGTGGTTTGGAAGACAGAATTACCAGGGATGTGCGATGGGATTGAATTTTACCAGTAACACTGCAGTCTGATAATTTCCTGCCATGTGTGAGTGTGTTTTCGGGAGAGGGGGAGGGAGCATAGAGAATTTAGACTGTAAAAGAAACAGAGGTATTAATGTGCATTAGTAAATATTTGCTATAAATTGCTGTATACTATATAATTTTCTGGCACTAGGAATGGGCTTTATTGCACACTGGACATCCAGATAATGTGTTCTTTTGCACAATCATCACTAGAGAATTATGGAGCCTATTCATCATTGGAGGCCGTATGGATGATTACTTTTTGAATTTGCTGTAAGGGATAGTAACCAACTCGAAGTGGGGGAACTCCTTCCCATAGAATGGAGTGGGGGTACAAGAGCAAGCTCCAGCTGAAGATGGCACTTGTACTTGTGAGCAAACTCCAAAAACTGAAAGTTTGCTGAATATCAGGGCGTCTTATCGGACTCCTGATGATGAATGGCCCGGTAACTAAAATATGCAGAGGTTACCGGGCCATTTATCGATGATGAATAGGCCACTATATCATGGACTGCATAGCATATTATACATCAGAAAAAAAGCTCTGATTTGTGCTCTAGCCAACAGAGAGAAAGGTTTGTATTGTATACTCATTACAGTAATTAGCTCTGCATGGAATATTTAAATTGCAATGGTGGAAATGTAAAACTTATGCTTATTTAGGGGGACTTATTTTACCATCTTTACAATGGGAACTGAAAACGTTTTACTAAAATTTGTAAAGTTACAATTGTTAGTAAGGGAGATAAAAGGGTATATTTACTAAAGTGAGAGATTCTAGAAATTAAGAAGTTGCCCATATCAACCAATCAGATTCTACTTAACATTTAACTAGCACCTTCTAGAAGATAATAGCTAGAATCTGATTGGCTGCTATGGGCAACATCTCCACTTCTAAAAACTCTCACTTTAGTAAATATACACCAAAGAGTGGGAAGAAAATACAGGAGGATAACATTGTAGAAAGGGGTCAGGCAAGGAAATAAAGTTGATAAAAATGCATTTTTTAATAACATTCTAAACATATCCCCACACTATACTGTACAATTGCATATATTTATCTTAACCCTCTTGCCTACAAACTGTCCATTGAATTATAGATAAAATGCCAAACTGGCTCCTAAACGTGTATGTTTGACTCCTAAAACTATAACATTATGTACTCAGCAAGTGATTGTATATTTAATGTTTTGTTGTATTTACAGCTGTATTGTGCAAAAACATGATTAATGAAAATTTGTGTTTGTAAAATGTGTTGTTTTGTAATAACTCTTATTTGTCCCTCTTTTGCTCAAATATTGGGAGTTATATAAAACATACACTGGGGCTGATGTGGAAGTTGTAAGTGATGTTTAGAATGAAGAAAGGGTCTAAAAAAGTATGCTGTATTTTTTTTATATTTTAGTATTTTAATTTCTATTTAAAAAAAAAATATGACATGTTCCAAAAAATATTATGCTTTATACAGCTATTATTACCAAGTAACTATGGGCTGCACGTTGTAGTATGGGTCAAGTAATTTAGGTGAATGGAGGATCTTATACATTTGGGGAGAGGCTTTAAAATGTAGCTGTGGGGCCTAGTATTTTTCAGTAATGTCACTTTATTCACCCAAGACCATAGAAGGTTATATTGCAGCTGATGCCTAAAAACATGTGGCTACAGTACTGTTGCCTAAGGATACCAAATATACATATACCATCATACTGCAACATAATTTTTTTTCCTTTCACTTTAAATGTTTCCACTGCTCCTCGATGTTTTGAAATGTATTTATATATTATCAGGCAATTTTCAATTAATGCAGAATTTCTCATTTGTATGATCAGATATAAATACAGATTTGTTGAAAGTACATTTGTAATCAAATGTGTGAAGTTGATGTTTCTTATTTTCTGCAGTTACCTTTATCTAATATCTGCATTTCATAGCATGAAGGTCAGCATCTACAAAATTGAAAATCTCTGAAAACATTTCAGGTGAACCAGTGCTCATCTGTCCTGCAGGCAATAGTTGTTCTCTCGAAAAAAAAAAGACATTAAAAAGAACCACAAAATGAATTATTTCTTGACTGCTTCTAGGACACAGTGATAATTTACAAATCTAAAGCGTATGGTTAATGCTTACCCATAGTAAATGACTGTTTGTCTAATTTGCTAAAAAATCATTGCAAGGTTCTTTATGTAATGGCTACATTTATAAATACTAAGCACATTTACGTTGGTTTTCTAAATAAGGTATTTTACCTAAATTCTGTACAAAGGTTGTCTGCATGTGGGCAACCTGTTGTTTGCTTACCATGTAGCAAATAGAGGGCTGATTCAGACCTGCTTGCGAGCGCTTGCAAGCTGGTCGATGTTGGCCAAGTGCGCATGCGCACGACGGAGGTGGCTCCGTCGTGCTCATGCGCGAGACCCGAATTACGATGGCCAAGCCGTCATTATGGGTCTCGCACCAAAGGGGGCGTGCTGTCGATGGTGATTGACAGCACACCCCCTTTGGTGGGCGTGCCGGGGGCATGGCTGCCCAGATGGAGGCGTTCCCATGGGAACGCCTACCGTCTGGGGCCGGCCCCACTGACATCACTAGTGACATCACTAGTGATGTCAGTGGGAGTGCTTTTGGCTCTGATAGAGCCAAAAGTACTCCAGGGCTTGCGGCAGATGAGACCCAACCACAAGGGTCTCGTCGTAAGCCCAATGGTCGCGATGGTCTTGACCATCGCGACCATCATTTTGGCCGCTCGCTATAGCTGTGGGTGGTAACCCATAGCTATGCGAGCGGCTGGGAGGCCGCTCTTAAATTCAGAGGGACGGCCCTGATTCAGAGTGAGCGCTCTGTCAGAGGGTCCAGCTCTGAATCAGGGCCAGAGTGTGCCCTTTACATGGAACTTGTGCTATTATTTGTATCTGTGATCCAAACCAAATCTTTATGTTCATGCAGTTGCTCAGAGCATGGGGGCCCAAATTGTTAAGCCTAAAGGTGCATACACACATAACGATTTTTTGAACGATTTAACTGTAACGACATCGTCATCGTTCAATCGTTGAAAAAATCATTCAGTTTCTGAGTTATAACGATGAACGATTATCGTTCATGCGCGTTCCTGTTTGTAGTTTGTAGTTCATTCTGACTGACCAATTCAACGATTTTCATTAAGGGAAGTTACAAAAATCGTTTGTAGTTCAAAAAAATCGTTTATTACACTTTAAAAAATTTGACAGATAATCTGACAGAAAATCGTTCATAAAATCATTCATAAAATCATTGGTAACAAAATCGTTGTGTTTGTGTAAGCAGCTTTATTCATTAACCACTTAACTGGCTAATATTTTTCCTGAAAACCACTCAGAAATTGTCATTTATTTATGATTGAATAAGGTCAAGAAGATCAATATAAAACTCATCCATCACGATTTTATAAAAAAAAATATATATTTTTAATATATCTTTTTAAACACAGCATACCATAAAAATAGTAATTCTTTATGGTATACTGTAGTGATGATCATCGATGGTTGAAACATCAATGGCTGATTGTTTTAAACCATCAATGTTTCAACAATTGATGATTGAGATCTGCATAAAATCGATTTTACCAATATATCAGAATAATCGATAGTAACAATAATCAGGATTGACTGGGGAAAATAGGGACTAGGGAATGCCATTGGTGGTGTGTCCATCGATGGTTACCATCGATGGGTCAATCAGTGATTACCATCAATGGCACAAAAAAAAACATCTATGGTGAACCATCAATGGTTTGCACCCCCTCGATGGTCACCTCTGCTACGGGCATGGTGTGCCGTGGGCCAATCAAAAATGGGGATTGGGGCTTAGAGACTTGATGGGGCAGGCTAACTCTGTTCTGCCACTAAATAAAAACATTGGCTCCTAATCATCCATCGGTGGCAAAACTAGTTACAACATTGGTCAGCAACTATCAATATTTTTAAAACATCGATGGTCGATGGCCATCCCTAAGAAGAGTACAGATATGAAACTGCCTGTTCTGGCTATCCAAGGCATGATTACTGTTTAGTGAGTGGGGGAGGCACCACTGTCAGCCTGTTTTCCTGGCTGCTGTTTCTCCATGTAGCCACCGGATTGTGAGGGAGTAGGTACCGATGGCAGCCTGTTTCCCTGGCAGTTGCTTCTACCTGCAGCTGTTGGGTTGTAAGAGGGGAGGCACCGCTGTCAGCCTGTTTCCCTGGCAACTGCTTCTCCCTGCAGCCACCAGGTTGTAAGGGGGTAGGCACCACTGTCAGCCTGTTTCCCCGACAGCTGCTTCTCCCTGCAGCTGTTGGGTTGCGAGAGGGAAGGCGCAAATGGTAGCGTGTTTGCCTGGCAGCTGCGATTCCCTGGAGTCACTGGGTTTAGAGAGGGGGAGGCACCACTGTCAGCCTGTTTCCCCAGTGGCTGCTTCTCTCTGCTGCCGCCAGGGGAAGGTGTGCTTCTGGGCTACCGATCTGCAGTGATTGGCACCAGCTAGAGCAGATGCAAGCTATGAGATCCCTGTAAGATGGACGGCTGCAGGAAGATTAGCTTCCAGCAGCTGCCCACTGGGCGTTTCTGACTGGTCGCTTCCAGTGGTGGCTCCAGGGGTGGGGCTGCAGCGCAGTCCAAAATTCAACTAGGGGAGCCACAGCAACTGCCAGTGAGTCCTAGCCATCTATGTTTGGCAGCGTGTGAAATGACAGTTGGTGTGGCTCCCCTATTTGAATTTTGGACTGCGCTGCAGCCCCACCTCTGGAGCCCCCACTGGTTGCATCAGATGCGACCATGTCAGGGAAAGCCCAGTCTGGTGTGGACGCATCTGATGCGAAGATGCCAGGCAAGTGGTTCAGGATAATTAGAGTGCTCTGCATAGTACTCTGATACTGTGAGATACAGCGACTGTCTAACACAAACCACACAGCCTGATATCTGGCTGCAAGTAGAAGCTGATGTCTTCCAGCAGACACGCACTCTTAGGTATGAAGTCAGGATGCCTATGGTCTAAATGCTGACCGTCAGCATTGTGACTGTCTAATCCCAGCAAGGGTCTAATGACAGGCGTAGAAATCCCAATGCCTGTCTTTTTACCTATGCCGGGAGCCCAACGCCCGGCAAACCAATCTAAGGTAAGCCGTTCACCAGGTGTGGACATCTGCGAGGGGGGAGGGTTAGGTTGGGGGCTCCTGGGGGGGACTTAGGGTTAAGTACCCCCTGGGAGGGTTAGGGTTAGGCTAGGGGAAGGGTAGGTTAGGGTTAGGGACCCTGGGGGTAGGTTAGGGTTAGTCACCCCTCCGGGAGACTTAGGTTTAGTCTGTGGGGAAGGGGGGGTTAGGTTTAGGCACTTAGAGGGGGTTACGTTTAGGCACTTAGGGGGGAGGTTAGGGTTAGGCACCCCTAAGGGAGGGTTAGGGGGGGTTAGGTTAGTTAGTACTTACCTTAAGTGCTGTCGGGATCTTCACTGGTGCTGATCTTCCGGTGTTGGGATTTGAACCACCGAATGCATCATACTGATCCCCACTCTTATTGCTCCTATAAGCATTTCAAAATTCAAATTTCAATAAACATGACACATTAAATTGCTCTGTTAGCACTGGTAATTAAGAACAACTACATGTACATAATCTATCTGCAAATATATCAACTAGAGATACTAAAGGATATATTTACTAGTGAGAGTTTTTAGAAATGGAAACGTTGCCCATAGCAACCAATCAGACTCTACTTAACATATTAGCACCTATCTACAAGATTATAGGTAGAATCTGATTGGTTGCTATGAGCAACATCTCAAGTTCTAAAAACTCTCACTTTAGTAAATATACCCCTATTAGTCTAAATAGCAATAGAGATCTGCTATTGTAAAAAAGTTGGCACTGAGCACCATGTCTTTAATTAAGTCAATGTTTTAGATACATCATGATCATATATATGCAATATGTATTTAGGTTAATGTGCAGGATTTGTTTGTTAAAGGACTAATCCTTAACCCTAGAATACTTGCCTTGTATAAAGTGGCCACCAGTAATGTTCACAAATATATTTGTAAAACTTCATGCTACAACATCATGCCACAATTTGAAATGTTTGAGATCTCTATGTACCAGAGTTGTTATGGGTTCAGTATATTTGTGAGACACACAATGCCGACATTGAACATGTTAACATTCAGCATGTCAACACTGATGTTTTGTTGCTATACCATTTTACTGTCATTTTAACCCTAACAGTAACAGCAACTCTAACCGTAACCCAAAGCCCAATGCCAAACCTAATGTCAACCCTAAGCCTCATGGAAATTATGACATTAAAAATGAAGACATTTCTGATGTTGACATTCTCTAAATGTTGACAATTTGCAGGTGTTGACATTAATATTGTTGATATTTTAACCATGTGGATATCAACAATGTTGAATTTCTGCTGTCAACATTGTGAATGTTGACAAAGTGAACAGGGAAATGGTGAATGCATACCGTCGTTATCAGTCACTATCTTCAAAAAGATATCATAACTTTATCTCATATAGCTCATTTTTATTTGAAAAAGATTTGGGAATAAATTTACTAAGCGGTTTGAAAATCCAGTGGTCTTGCGCCAGTTTACTTTTGTTTTGACTGACTTGAGCCTTCAGAGCTATCCATGTTCCACACCAACTTCCTGGTAGCAGCCAATTTCCAGCAATCCATGGGTATATAAGAAAGGAAGTCACTACCCAAAATGCTTTGACCTTGTCTGACTGCTTGTTCCACTGAACTTGGCCTATTTTTTTGGATTACCCTTGCTTGCAGGCTGGACTGAACTTGGACTGTTGTTGGTTATTCTGTTTGCTGTCTGCAATGACTACTTTCTTGGTCATGAATTCTGACTCAAACTGTCCCTGATCTAAACAAAATAAGGACACAAAAACAGGTGCTCCTGATGAAGATAATAATGTGATCTAATTGATGATAAAAGCTGCTGCTTACCTAGTATGGGGTGGTTGGCCCCATGGTAATGGAACAGAAAGGGAAAACAAAGGGAAAGCTTGAAAAGTGATGGACATTCCTGAATGATGACTGGGAGGTGGCTAGTAGTATGTCATGAACTCATGGATGGATAGTGGATGCTTGCCTGTACTTTGGGATTGATTAGACCCAGTACAGAGGCGTGGAGTCTAACATGCCAGCAGTATTCACCAAGGACCCGCGCAAGGAGGTTTGGACTTAGCTGCATCTGATACACAGGTCACGGCCCTTTGACGTGGTTCCCTAGTACAGGTGCTGGTGTACACTGGAGTGTAGCAGAGTACATCATACGGTGTACAAGCATAGTCATCAAGCCTGGTCAGAACCAGATGGACAAAGTGGTACCAGGGATCAGACAAAAATAGGTCAGGAACGAAGCCAAGGTCAGGAACGAATAGTAACTGTCACAAATAATAGGAATACTGGAGCAAGGTTGGGATCCTATACTCTGGCAAAGGAGAAGTGTCCAAGAACCTCCTTATATAGTGGGACTTTAATTTGTCACCCACAGTGACATCACTATGGGTGCGTCTGCCCCTTTAAATTTCACTCTGAGCAGAGCGCACAGCCCTATGGGAGCCATGGCCGTTAGGAATAACTGGAGCCGGAATCAGAGGGAGAGCCAGAGACCTCAGCAGCGGGCACCAGAGACTTCCTGCCTGCTGCCCAGCTGACGACTAGCGCTTCCGTACGTTGTAAATGAGCACCGGTGTCCGGCACGCTGTGACATGCTTTAATGGTCCCTGAAGTAGATGTAATATGAGAATGTAGCTGGCGTATCAGTGAAAGGAGCTGAGCTCACAGATGCAAAGCCGCAAGTATAGGAAACCATGGTCAGATGGAGAAATTGCTACTGACATAGGGCTGGTGCAAGTTTTGAATGTGTGACCAATGGTGGCATATAAGGACACACCAATCAGTATTATAGCATGCATGAGAGCTAACAGTAGATATCTCTATCAGTATACATTCGGCCCACGGATATACACAAGGGAACGAGTTTGCAGTGGCATTTGTATGAACTTGTAAACAGGCTGCCACTAATAGATGCCTCTGCATGCGCTTTTGTGCGCAACTTAGAACCAGTCCCAGAATGTGGTTCTGTCCACAACTTTACCATTTTATTTGTCCCTGTCTTTGTCAGCTGGTTTAATTACAATGCTGCTATTTTCCTGGAGTAAAGGAAATGCTTTACAATCTTAAGGATCTTCTCTTCCTCTTCTTCCCTTTTCTGTCATTCTTTGTAATTCCTGTATGTAGGAGCCTTTAATGTAGCTGGCACAGATAGTGGATTTAATTTTATCTTGATGTGCTTAAAAATTGATTTCTCCTGATTAGTTTCTGTATTGACCCTTTTGTGCATATGAAATTTCAATCTGTGTGGTTTTCTCCCAAACGTACAGTATGCATATTTAACAACTTGTTCATGTAGTTGCTAGGAATGAACTTTAGAATACTGTTAGAAGCTTGGTTTGCGGAATGGTGAATTCATGTCTATATTTATTATATACTACTTGGTACTATCTCCATGTTTTTATTTTATTCCTGATCTTTTCTCCTCTTCCATATTTCCTGATGTTTCATTTGCGTTTGCTCTTACTGGTCTCTCTGTCTTTGTAGTTATGTTCATTCCTGGTGGTTGGGTTTGGTTCTCTGCCAGTTCTAAAGAAAATGTGTAATGCATTTTTCTGGGACCAAAACTGTTTCTATTAGGGTGTTTCTGTTCTGTTGCGAATGAGTCAGGTTCTGTAGGAGTTGGTACTAGGAATTTTTTTCTGCTGATAATCCTTTCTTATATTTTAGATCTTCTTTGAAATGTCATTGTAGTTTTGAATTTTCCATGGTGTGCTCTTTGCACGGACATGTGAAAATTTGTTGGGTCCAGTGTTTTGTAGACACTTTTAGTATAAGCTTGTGGTGGGACCATCACTGGTTGTTTTTTTTTCCTCTCCATCTTTTAATGTTTTTATCTGCACGTTTATTGTTGAGTTGAATTTATATACCTTTATCATGACCCCAAGGTAGAATTACTCTTTTATAACCCCCATGAGAGTCAGAAAGATCTTAAAGTTCCATACGTAGGTTGCTAGGTATCTATCTTCCAAACAAGTGGCATTTATAGTATTTTGCAGACTAACAGACATCAGACAGAAAAAGAAGGGGCTAGCCAACTTGCTGGACCTATGATTGAACCATTAAAAGTAATATTTTAAATATAAAAATTCTGACCTCGTATTAATGTAATTCTGTGCGTGCCCAATATAAGAATACTGGTAACTCAAATATAGTCAAAACACAATCATTTTAGCAGAAAACTAGCAAATCCCCATGCAGCTGACCAACAGGTGCTTTAAAGATCCTTCACATTATTTAAAAGATATATATCTGACTTTTGCTATACAGAGATAAGAAATACACTGGCACTAAGTAAAAATAATATTGAAATTACCAATTAATATTTTCTCAGTTTTGGATGTATCAGTGAAGAATAAAGAATGAGGGGACTCACACTATGGGTGGTATCCCCAATTAGCCCCAAAGTCCACCCACCGGCACTTATCGGGGCTTTTTTTTCGGGACATGATGTGTCCCGAAAAATTATCCATGATAAAGTGTCATTTTTTCACAGCCTCAATGGCAAAAGCACAAAAATCTGTGAGCTTATCAAGGATCCTCTGTGTTTTCAGATGAAATATCCTATTATTTCATCTGAAATAATAGGATAGGACAGTGGTACCCAAACTGTGTGCACTGGCACCCTGGGGTGCCTCAGGACACTTGCAGGGGTGCCTCAGGTTGATGGTCCAGCACCAAATCAAATTATTTATTGTCAATATAATGTAAATATGTAAACAAACAGAAGTGCAAACCTGTTCATCACTACATAACTGTACCTAAGAAACATAGGTAAGCACAATTTACTTCACTTTACTAATTTAAATTTTTTTTTTATGAATTTCTCAATAACAAATGTTTGGCATAGGGGTGCCATGAAAGCAATGCTGATACTCTAGGGGGCCGTGATTCAAAGAAGTTTGGATAAGGAAAAAAACACATCGTCAAAAATTGGGGATAATCGGCAAAAAATCCCAATTTTTCGATGATCGCGGCTAATTGGATCCCCCCTACGTAGTGAAGAAATTTGGATCAATTTAATGGTTCAAATGTTTTTTGTTTTTTTTTGTCCATAACTGTTAATGTCATTTATATGTAAAACAAAGCACCACAAGTCACATTGCCTATCCATTATTTTATTATGTATTTAATTATAAAGCAGCAACATATTGCATTGCACTTTACAATTGTAAACATGACATTAATACGTTAATAAGATAAAACAGGGCAATAACAGACAGGCAAAGAGGAAAGCAGGCCATTATAATCTTACAAGCTTACAATCTATAAGGAAATAGGAATTTGACACAGGATAAGTGTCAGTATTAGGGTTAGGGTTAGGGTAGGGTTAGGGCTTAAATACTGTAAAAATGCTATATTGAAATATTGAATAGTGACATGCAATTCAATAGTGGGAATGTCAACATGACACGTCAACATATCCCCCATGTCGACATTCTGATGTCGACATACTGAATTTTGTCATTTTGTAACACATCCAAATGATTGAAATAATCAAAATGCAATACTAGCTGTTAGTTGCAATCTTGTTTTAGTAATTCACATTTAGTAATTCACATTTAGGGCTCTATTTACTACAATCCGCATTTGTAATGCAGATTGTAGTGTGATATTACCGACTGAAATCGCATTGCGAATTCAGGCAATATCACAGGGATTTACTACAAATTCCTTGCAGGGACAGACCTTGCGATAAAGCTCTGTCCCAGCGAATCCCATCTGCACACTAGTCACGGTATTTTCGCAAAAAATGCAGTGACAAAGTGCCCGCACATGCGCCGACCAGCCGCCGCTGCTACCGCCCCCGGCACTAAGCCATGCCCCCCGGTGCTAAGCCCTGCCCCCCGCAATCGCGGATCCCCCCCTCCCTTAATTACTACACTTATCTGCATGATCCGGGCCTCTGGTAATGTCTTCCATGTCCTCCGGTCAGGTGATATCCCATAATGCACTGGAACCTGATCACCTGATGACCAGGCCGCAGTGCAGCATGGGAGACCAGCTGACCAGAGGGGAGACATCACCAGTCCCAACCACCAGTCCATGGAGTCAGGTAAGTAAATTTTTTTTTTACTATTTTTATTTTTAATTTTTTGCAGTGATCAGCTTGCGGTCTATTTAAACCACACAGCTGTTCAATGGGTCCGGCTCCCGGCTCTTCTCTGCCTTTTAGAGCAGAGCAGGAGTCCGGTAACCGGGGGAGACCCTGGATAATGCCACCTCCAGGTGGCGTTATTATCACAGGGCCTCCTAGGTATTTTTTTCACAATTTATTTTTTGTAACTACGAGGCAGATCACATTTCCCATTACAATTATGGGAAATGCGATCTGCTTACTAAAAATAAGTGATACTTAGGGGTTGGAGTAGAATTTTATGAATTTTACTCCAATTGCCCTATAGTAACTGTAGGTGATACTAAAATAATGTGAAAAGGGTGTAAAAACACCCTTTTTCACTTTATTTTAGTAAAAATAATGTTAATAAATAGAGCACTAAGTAATTCACATTGGTCAATTTAAACAAGAAATATATGTTTCTTTAGAATTTAGAAGTTTTTTCTTTATAAGTCTTTTTCACCATATTTTGGATAGCAAGTAGAGACAAATATAATTTAATTCAAATTATATTTTTAACTAAGGCCAGATTCAATTAGCCGCGATAAGCCGAATTTGTGAGAAACATTTTTTCATGTGCGAACATTTCACACAAATGTGCCTGATCATGCGTATCGTGGTATCATATTAATCATGGAGTTTAGGAGGTGCGAAATCTTCGAAGGCAAAAGCTGTGAAAAGTTTTCACCTTCTCAGAGTAGGTGATAAATTGGGGGCTAATCCAGCATTGCGCACAAGTGGCTGGTGGCCCGTCGCCGTTCACCATCGTGACCCATGTGTACCAACCATGGACATTCTGTCTAGAGGTGAGTGATATAATTTGTTCGATTTTGAGTTTCTATAATTAATATCTTTCACAGCTGGTTAAACAATTAATCAAAATAGAGCCAAAAAGGTTTTGTAAAGCTGTTCTGAAACTGAAGAAAGCTTATCAGAAGTCAGAAAGTGGAATTAAGTATTTATAAAACATTTACAGTAGTGATAGATACTCTACTCCCCCCCTCCACTTTGTCCATTACTGCTGCCTCACTACCACTCTAATTACCTCTCCACACTTTTAATTACACAATTTTGCATGTGCTGCACTTAACCTAAGGATTACACTCCCATGTACTATTAGATTAGTCACAAGTCTCAATACTTCATGCATGCCTTATAGCTTAATCTTCATTCAAGCCTATCAGCCATCAAAACCCTTTTGCTATCATCTCTACTCACCACTTAGTGTCCCCATATTTATGTCTGTCCCTTTCTCTATGATATAAACCCTCAAAAACAATGAAACCCTAACATTTTTTCCCTTCCTAATGGAGCATACACAAGGTCAGATTTGTCAGATGTGTCAGATAAACGATTGAACGATTTGAATGATCTGAAAATCTGAATGATTTGATGAACAATTTGACCAATGATTTGAACGATTTGAACTATGAATGATTTTTGACTGCATTAAAATGAATAGAATCGTCCAAATCTGACTACAAACACATCAGATGTCAGATGTTGTTACCTGACCATCAGGAACGAGCATCGTTCATCGTTCAGACATGTCAGATCTGTCAGATTTTCCTTAAGAATAACGATTGAATGATTTTTAAAATCGTTATCATTCAGATCTGAAGAAAAATCTGACCATGTGTATGCACCATAACACTATTCCCCTGTCCCATTACTTCTGATACCCATGTTCATGCGCACTGGCCCACCTCACATGGGCACTACTCATCACTCATGTACACTGTCTTGTCAGTAGCTGGATCTGCAATTCTATGTTTGTTTTACACTCTGTCAATTTGTTGTTGATTGGTCATTGTATTATTTTGTATTGTTGTTTAGTAATGCTAAATATGTTCTTTATTCATGTTCTTTGTTGTTTGATGGCCTTACAAATCAGTTTTGCACACTATGGAAAAGGCAAAAGGAGAAGACAGTCATAAATATGGCATTGGTGGTGAGATGAGATAAAGGTAAGTGCTTTGTTCATCCAACATAGTCACATTGCCTTCCTCATACATGCTAAACCACACAACCAAGTCCCCCGTTCCATAATAATCTTCACAGACACCCTTTCTAATTTATTGTTTATAACTCAACCTTCTCTATCTAACCATACACCCTTAGACACATCATTTTATTATTTATAACTCAACCTTCTCTAGCTAACCATACACCCTTAGACACATCATTAATGTCTGCAGAGCCATCCTCATTCAGATATTCCCACCTACTCACTTAGGCAAACCTGCAATCTACCATTTTTATTCACACATGCACAATTTATCTTGACTTAGGGCCCTTTTTGCCATATCCCACATTTTTATGCCATGTGGGTATAATAATAGCAAAAGGAAAATGAAATTGTCATGTGAATGCAGTATGATTCTCTTGCCTAGACACTGGCCCTGATAAGAGACTATCACTCTGCTTCTGTGTTTGGTGTTGGTGCATTGGCCTGCATATGCACCAGTGGTATCTGCTGCAGTCCCTCCTTGAAAAATTAAAGGGATCCTTAGTATTTGCTGGTGTTTTAAGGAGATTACACATATTATTTCATAAATATTCTCCTTATTATCTGTTCATACTTGCACATTGGATCCTTTTCAACCTACACCAATCTACAGTACTAAGCAATTGCCTTCTATTCATGCCTGCCGCATGTACATGTCATAAGCTCACTCAGTAATTCTCCCCATGTCTACTTATGGTCTGGTAAATGTTAGCTCTTTTGTAATGGCTTGTAACTTATTTTTTCTGTGTGGAATAGATATAGGAGCAGATACTGTGCATAATGTAGGAGAAAAGAAGGGTGGGAGTATTGTCAAAATTCATAAATTACCAGGATCAGAATGTGTTAGAGAGAGGGGTTAACAACTGTTCTAAGGGGCTGATTCAGCATTGCACGTAAGTGTAAGTGCAATGTTGAACGCAGAATCCCGATTATCTGGAATCCGCACGTGATCGCATGCAGCCCCTGCTATGTCTCTGCCTGAATGACAGCGAGAAGCATTTAAGGGGCAGTACATGGGCAGGGACGGCTGGCACACCTCGCTGGCCTTGCAAGTCGGCCAGCCTGTGTAAAGGCCCCCATACATCAGCAATTGATTGCAGCAATCGTGCAATTTTCAAAAAAGGGAAAAAGGGAAAGACTTTTATACACAATCAATTGCAGAATTGCCATAATCGATTGAAAAAGGGAAAGATTTTTATACACAATCGATTGCAAATAGCACGATTGCTGCAATCAATTGCTGATGTATGGGGGCCTTCAGGTGAGTGCTGGGATCGCAAATGCAACAGGGTGTGTCATACACCTCCTGCTGCATTTGCATATTAGCAAGGATGGAATTGCAAAGCTGCTTGCTTGCAGCTTTGCAATTACATGATCCTAAGATGAATCACCCCCTAAGATCAGAACACTGAGCTTCTACAGAGTTTTGACTTCAAAGATTATAGGTTAGCAATTCACAACGTTTATTTTCATACATCTATTGTAGGTTGCTAGATCTCTGTACTTTTGCCTTGTGTTTCATTTAATTATATTTGTTTTATTGAATGATCCTGTTTTGTTATGGTAATATGTTCAATGTATATTCTTGATTGTGCAGCACTGCAAAATGTGGTACTGTATAAGTAATGGATAATAATAATAATTGTCTAATTGGAAAGCTTGTATATTAAAGCATTCTTAGAGTGGCAGTGGGAGTAATAATAATGAAGAATCATAGATATACATTAAATTAATAAACCTGAACACTATATGGAATAAAAGCAATAACTAGGTTAGATTTTAGGATCATCAGCCTCTTATTTTGAAGCATAAATTAAAACTGCTGATATTAAGGCAATGATTAGCTATAGTACATTGCATACATTTTTACTGAGCATAAATTACCCTATTAACTTTCTCTAGTGCATCTATTCTCTATTTTTATTATATTAATGGAGCACAGAACTTATATTTATTAATTGCACAATAACTGGTGATTGTACACAACTCTATTTTTTGGCAACATACATGGTGGTTAATGTTATATGTAATTATAGAAACTATGTATATGCTAAAAATCTTTTTTTTGTACAGCTTAGAAAAGAAAAGCTAAGGAGTGATTGGTTCTTTCGTGTTAAATTACCTTCTTCCTGTGCACCAGTCTATGCAAATTTCCCTTAAAGCTTCTTAATGTATATTGCTTGCAAAAATTAAAATATACTTCTAATGTTCTAAATTTTATTTTATATATATTCAGTATATATCAATAAGTAAGGTAACCTATCGTGTGTAATGTTCTCTATATTCCACTGATTCTCCTCATGGCCATTAATCTGCGCCTCATATCAGTCATACTCTCCCAACATCAGTTGTAAGATGGCGGACTGGCGGATACATTGTCAAACATTGAGGTGCTTAGTGTGATTAGATTTCTGCATCTAAAGGCCAAATCAGCAGCTGAAATGCATTGCCAACTTGTAGAGGTGTATGGTGATAATGTCATGTCACAGAAACAGGTTTGAGTTTGGTGCACTCAGCCAACCAGACACGTGAGTTGTTAGGTCGCTACCATTAGGAGGTACTGAACCATCCTCCCTACAGCCCTGACCTGGCACCAAGTGATTTCCATCTCTTTGGACCATTGAAGAAGCACCCGTTGGAATGCCATTCACAACTGACGGTGAAGTTCAACAAGCTGTCATGTCCTAGCTTCAGGCGCTTGACACTGATCTCTTCTATGCCAGTATAGGTGCCTTGGTGTACCGATGGAACAAATGCTAAAGAAAACTAATCTGTACCAAGGCCATACTATTGGTTATACGTATATGTCCGAGTTGAATAAATCTATAAATCTACGTAATGAGAGGTCTTGTTAACTTATTTATTGAAGAACCCTTATGTGTGTGTGCATATATATATATATATGTATATATATAGTTATGAATCAATCCTAATCTATTTATTTTCAGTAAATGCTTTATAAATATCTAAAACAGATGAAAGAATGCCTCATACTTTAGCTATCTGCGGTTGCTGTAGAGATATTAAAAAATAATCTATATGCTAATAAGCCAAGTAACAGGGGACATTGGGGAGTACTGCGCACTGGTAGGGCTATTTCACACACCCCGGTTTTCACCATGACGACAAACATTTTTTCCTGTGGATACTTACTTTCATTCTTTTGACGTGTTTATGTTTTTTTCCCCAATCTTTAACATTGAAACCGTAAATGGCAGCCGTCCATTTCAGTGGACATTTCCGTCTGTAAATGGCGACCGTGCTGTGTCCAAACCATCTACATGCTTAATTAAAATTTATACATGGCAAAAAAACATGTTTTTTGCCGGCCGGTGAATACTGGCATGTGTGAAATAGCCCGTACTACTTGTAAATGCATTCATAAGGACACAGATGCATGGGTAACAACTGCTATGCTTGTTTATTCAGCCATTTGCAAGCTATAGACACAGTGCACACCAGACTACACCCACTTCCCAGCATCCCCCATGGTCCTAGGGACCATCTTTGAAGATTCAGGCTTTCACATATAAGTAAGGGAGTGTCTACATACATTAAGCATATCTAATGCAATAACATCACAGGCAGTGGCAAACGCAGGGTTTTGAGAGGGAGGTTTCCAATTTCTGAATACAGAGCCAATTAAAAAAATCCACAGACATATATATATATATATATATATTTTTTTTTTTTTAAACAACGAGTGCTGCTTCTTATTTTCATCTGGGTTTATATCAAATTGGCACCGTTGGAGGGGGGTTTCCAATTTCCAATAAAAAAAACACATATATATATATATGTGTTTTTTTTTATTGGAAATTGGAAACCCCCCTCCAACGGTGCCAATTTGATATAAACCCAGATGAAAATAAGAAGCAGCACTCGTTGTTCAAAAAAAAAAAATATATATATATATATATATATATATATAAATATTTGATGGACTGTTCAGCATTACAGACACACTCACAAAAACTACACACACCGACATAGACACACTGATAGGGCACTCACAAAGACTACACACACACTGACAGACACACAATGACTACACACACATACTGATACATTACAGACACACTGATAGGACACTTACAAAGACTACACACACACACATACTGATACAGACACTGATAGACACTCACAAAGACTACACACACACACTGATACAGACACACTGATAGGGCACTCACAAAGACTACACACACACACTGATACAGACCCACTGATAGACACTCACAATGACTACACACACACACACACACACTAATACAGACACACTGATAGGGCACTCACAAAGACTACACACACACTGATACAGACCCACTGATAGACACTCACAAAGACTACACACACACACACAATGATACAGACACACTGATAGGGCAATCACAAAGAGACTACATACACACATTGACACAGACTACACACACACATACAGACACACATACTGACACAGACACACTGATAGACACTCACAAAGACTACACACACACACACAGACTACACAAACACACATACTGACACACAGCACACAATCCTTTCACTTACAAACATGAAAGCAGGCAAACAACTACTGCATCATTTAATATAGAAATCTCCCCCCACGCCCCCGCGGGCAACCCCCACCCCCTAGCACCCACTTCCCCCTTCACCTGCGGCTCCAGGAGAGAGTGCCAGGAATAGTAAGCACCCGGCAGCAGCTCAGATTCTCAGCCACCTCTCACAGTGCCCCATCGGAACTACCTGGGAGGAGCTGCACACTGCCGCTGCAGCTCCCCCTATGTTCAGCCAGCAGCCAAGCCCCAGCCAGTTGTAAGCTGAACTCCGGGCCCGGCTGCTCTTTCGCTTTAAAAAAAAAAAGAATTCAGCCGGGCAGCGATGGAGCGGCGGTGAGGGGGGGTTTCTAGGTACTCGGAAACCCCCCCTGCATGCGCGTATAACAGGTACTCCTTGGTATAATGGTGGAAATGTATAGGACTATCCACTGTATCACAAATGAGTAAATATATAGTAATGCAGATATCAAATAATGGAAGTGCACCCAGAAACTACAGTAGTAGCAAGTTTAAAAGGAAACTATCAGGTTAGGGGTACTCAACTATAATAAAATAGATTTTTTAATAGATAGTTATTAAAATAATATGCTGAATAGCAAAAGCAAAATTTGACAAACTCATGAAATGTACAATGTGCAAACTTCATGTGTGATACATCAGCTGTTCGCCCGTACACAGGGGTGCAGAGAGAGGGGGGGAGCTACTTACCCGACTCTGGCACAGCTCCCCATCCACAGCAGCCCAGCAAATGCTGCTGTGTGCTGGGCTGCACTGAGAGACTGTCCGAGGCTGCTAAAGCAGCAGCCAGAGCAGTCTCCTATGCCAAATGGGGGAGTAATCATGCTGATCGCACCCCCCATTGGTGGTGCGCCGGGCTGAGGGGCACACAGCACTCCCCTCCCCAGCACTGCAAATGTTTTTTTCTCTTATTTTCCCGAATGGGGTGTGGCCACACATTCCCTAATTAGGCCATGCCCCCTACATGCCCCCGGCCGCCGGGACCTGCTGCAGCACAGATGATGGTCATACAGAGTGTATGAACGACCAACTTCTGGAGATATATCTGCGGATCACTCGATCTGCAGATATATCTTTCAGGGTGTACCCACCTTAAAGGCGGGTACACAGCTAGCAGATATATCTGCAGATCATGTGATCTGCAGATATATCTGTAGCACAGACGTTGTAATGATTAGCGTTACTGCCTCACAGCAATGAGGTCATGGGTTCAATTCCCACCATGGCCCTAACTGTGTGGAGATTGAAAATATTCTCCCTGTGCTTGCGTGGGTTTCCTCCGGGTACTCCGGTTTCCTCCCACACTCCAAAAAAATATACTGGTAGGTTAATTGGTTCCCAAAAAAAAAAAATTAACCTGTGTGTGTGTGTGTGTGTGCGCATGTGGTAGGGAATATAGATTGTTAGCTCCACTGGGGCAGGGACTGATGTGAATGGCCAAATATTCTCTCTGTAAAGCGCTGCGGAATATGTGTGCGCTATATAAATAACTGGTAATAAATTTAATATACTGAATGCCTATCATCTTCCAGGCAGCCGCTGGTCCCCCTCCTCATGGCTGCATGTGTTTGGGTGATCGGCTGATCACCCGTACACACTTGCTGATGGACAGCTATGTCTGTAGATATATCTGTCCATCGGTTGTGCAGCACAGCTGACGCAATATGTCTGTGAATGACGTTGTTCACAGACATATCGCTGGTACACACTGGCCGACGGGCACTAGATATATTTGCCGATCAATTGATCTGCCAATATATCTGGCAGTGTGTACCCAGCTTAAGTACAAAGGCCCTCATTCAGAGCCACTCGCAAACAGCAGTACGCTCGTTGCGTTCCGATGTTGACTAACTGCGCATGCGTCGGTGTTACACTGCGCATGTGCGTACGGCAGATTGCGAGTTTTTTTTTTCTCGTTCCTAAAATAGCGTACAGGAAGTGACATGTCAAATGTGATTGACAGAACAGGGCGTTTTTGGGTGTTGACGGGGGTGGAGATGGAGAAACGCAGGCGTGGCGAGGCGTTTTTGGGGCGTACATACATTAGCAGATGCGAACGTCAAATGTGTTCGGACCGTCACATACGTCACTGGAACATCCTCTTTCCCTTCAAAATGCTCGCACAGTTTAGGGTCTGGATTACTCGACCACATTGGCGATGGCCTTCTCCTCCGTCCCGGGACTCCATGATGTTGCAGCGATTAATCGCGGGTGGTCACAAAAGCAATTAGTGTTGTATTGAAAACCGGCTTGGTATGTGTTTGGAAAGCAGTTTATTGGGATAGCACAAAACCGTACGCAGGTGGAAATCATACCTGCTAATGTCAGGATTACACAATCAATTGGCGTACATTTTTGGGGGTTTTTTTTGGCCTCAATTTGTTGTTTATGGCCTATTGTGACAATAATGTCATCATGTTTTAATTAGCTCCCCTTTTTATTTTTAATGTGGAATTTGCATCGTTATGTGTTTTTTTAAACGTTCCTTCAAGAGGCCTTTTTTGTATACAAATGAAATGGTTTTTTGTGTCCTTTTTTGCCTTTAGGGCCAGGATTAAATGTAACCCATTTGTACAATAATGTCACAATACAATGTCAGATTTTTTTCATAAATTTATTGTTTAAACACAAACCAATTGGCATAATATTTTTTTTTTTTTTTTTCTGCCAAAGATACTTTTGATCAAAAATAAATAATCAATAACTGATAACATAAACGTACAAAAATAACTTAAAAACATTTCACAAGAAAGGAGAGGGAAGTTTTGACCAGAAAGGAATATGAGCCAAGCACAGAAGGAGTGTGGGAAAAGTCGCCATTGCTGTCACCGTTTTTTCGCCCGTTTGGATGGGGAGGGTGGGCGCCAGACCGGGTCCGGGATGCCATCGGGCTGGCCTGTCCAGAGGCAGATGTTGTGGCCTCTGGACTAGGCACAGGGCTAGGCACATTTGGAGGATTGGCTGATGTTGTGCCAAAGGTGGAGGATCCTGATGTTCCGGCAGGAAGGGAGGTCGGCTCCACCATGTGCTGGCGAACGAGCTGCTCCAGGGCATCGGCGATGCGGATGTTGGCCCTGGTATTTTCCGCCAGGGCCTGACCAATGGTCACGTTGGCCGCAGCATTTTGCTCCAGGGCCTCAGCCACCCGTAGCAGACTGGCGTCCATCCTCTGCAGAATCTCCGTATGGAAATCCGATTTGAAATTGAGTTCTGTGAGGAGGCCCACTGCCTGCGAGGGGGCACGCCCTGGACTGGCTTCTGCAGGGTCCTCAGCCGGATGTACTGGTTCCTCCCCTGCAGAGCCAGCAGAAATTCTGCGGCCAAGGCTTCCCTCTGGAGCAGACTCATCCGCCTGTGTCTCTGTTGGAAAAATGAGAAAAGAGTCACATTAGAATCTACATATTGGCACAATAGCATTTCAGAGTTGGTGACATCACAATACTTACCTGGGCCAACATGAGGAGCCGCAAAGTCTGGCATGTCCGTATCCATGTTGGACACGCCAAACACCTCCACAGGCTGCACACACCCCTGTGCCAGCTCTTCTAAATCCGTCAACTCCAATGTCACAGGGGTGGGACCCCCACCTGTCCCCCTTGCATGCCTAGCCCTGTCCGCGAGTTTTTGCTTTAGGCGATATTTGAAGTCGCCCCATCTGTGGGGAAAAATGGAAGCCATTATCCTTTGGTTTAAAATGGGGTTTGTTTTTAGGGGGGGCAAGGGTTTACTTACCGCCGTTTGACATCCCGGGCTAGACGGACATAATCACCCACTCTATTGACAGCAACGGCTACCTCTTCCCACATTCTCCACTTCTGGCTTAGACTCATATTCCTGTCTGCCTGTGGCAGGATGTCCACACACTTCTGGATCAAAACCTCCATCTCCTTTCTTGTGAAATGTGGCTGCCTTTTTTTTTTGCCCGCATTGGCCGGAATACTGGGCCCAGCAGCCTCTTCCATGTCATCCTCCTCACCTATTTGTGTAAATTTACAGAATTCACAAAATCACAACTTGCCTAATCTTATGTTTCAAATTAATCGTTGATAGAAAATGCATGAAAGACTTACCGCCTGACTCTTGTGCATTTTTTCCCTGGTCTGTCGCCATGTCTGAGGTCCAAACAAGAAATACACCAGAATTTGAATGTGTTTTCGTGACGTATTTATACATGCGTCCTTATTTTGTGGCCGCATCATTGATTGTGCGGCCCTATGATCCCTCCTTAATTTGTGCGGGAAACGAAACACTATTTATGGCTTGGTGTGTCTCAAGTCGAGGTGGCGTTTTTGGATTGTTGGAGGTTATCTTGGCTGGAGTTTATTGATTGCGTAGAAAGGAGTTGGAGGTTGGAGATTAGTTTGTTGGTTAGATTTGCGTTTTTTTTGTCCATTATCTTTGTTGGTTTATATTTTTGGGACCTCTTTGTTGATTTGGTAAGTTTTGTGAAGTCTAACTTTTGTTCAATTGTTGTTTCATTGTGTTTCGTATATTTTGTAATTTTTGGATACCTAATTTATTCTATTTTAGATTTTGTTTATTTTCGACCCCAAAGACCTTTTGATTTTGCATCTTAGATATTTGCTCTTGGTAAGTCCATTTTTTATCTTGTATTAGCGAACTAATTAGCGCATTTTTAGTAGTTACTCTTGTGACTTGTATTAGCGAACTAATTAGCACATTTTTAGTAGTTACTCTTGTGACTTGTATTAGCGAACTAATTAGCACATTTTTAGTAGTTACTCTTGTGACTTGTATTAGCGAACTAATTAGCACATTTTTAGTAGTTACTCTTGTGACTTGTATTAGCGAACTAATTAGCACATTTTTAGTAGTTACTCTTGTGACTTGTATTAGCGAACTAATTAGCGCATTTTTAGTAGTTACTCTTGTGACTTGTATTAGCGAACTAATTAGCACATTTTTAGTAGTTACTCTTGTGACTTGTATTAGCGAACTAATTAGCACATTTTTAGTAGTTACTCTTGTGACTTGTATTAGCGAACTAATTAGCGCATTTTTAGTAGTTACTCTTGTGACTTGTATTAGCGAACTAATTAGCGCATTTTAAACAGCTTAATAATCATTCTAACTTTTGGATGGTTTAGCTTTCGCTTTTTGAGCCAACATTTCGACCCGTTTTGATGTACTGTGTTAAATGTCGCTTTGCAGTTTTGCTAAATGGGTGTTTGGCATATTTGAACTTTGGTCTAGCACAAAATGTATCAACAAAAATGCACAGAGTGAAATGTGTCAAGTAATTTTGTTGTTTATTTTCAGTTTGGACGTATCATGACAATACCCCGGCATGTAAGCAGCAATGGATGGTATCATCAAGCTAAGTTGTTTTAATATAGTTTTGGGGTGGGTCAAAAGCCTTACTTTGAAATTTTTTAATTTCAGGTTGATCTGGGGCGGATTGTTCTGGCCATGCTCCCGGAAGCCGACCAACCTCAATCTCATCCCAGGCGTAGGCATCGTAGGAATGCAAGGCCCCAGATATTTCGAACACGTGTCACCCTTTTTGGAATGCCCGATGATGAGGTTTTAAGACTCTACCGTCTACCTCCCAAAATCATCATAGACACTCTCTCATTAATAGAAAGTGATCTTGAGCGGCAAATTGACAGTCCAACAGCAATACCACCACTGACGCAATTTATGGCGGTGTTACATTTCTGTGCCTCAGGATCGTTTCAAACAACGGTGGGAATAGTGGCGGGCATCTCCCAATCCTCCTTTTCCCGGATCCTGAGGGCAGTGATGGAGGCACTTTTAAAGCACCTCCATCATTTTATTCAAATGCCTTTGGATATGGGTGCCCTTAGTGTGGCCAAGGCCAATTTTTACCAAATAGCTGGCTTCCCACACATCATAGGGGTTGTGGATGGTACTCACATACCACTTCAGCCTCCAGCACGGCTGGAGGCAATATTTAGAAACAGGAAACACTATCACTCCCTGAATGTAATGGTGGTATGTGATGCCTCCCTCCAGATCCTGTCCCTGAATGCTAAGTTACCAGGAAGTGCACATGACTCCTTCGTCATCCGGCAATCAGGGATATGGCAGAAATTAACCAACCTACAAGCTGGTGATGCGTGGCTTCTGGGTAAGTGGAGACCTTTAGTACATAACAATGTTAAGCTTGATACACAGTGTTCCTGATGTTGTCTCTTATTTTTCACAGGAGACAGTGGATACCCTTGCATGTCCTGGCTGCTCACTCCTTATTTGGCTCCCACACCAGGCCCACAAAGTGAGTATAATTCCGCACTTACAGCCACCAGGCAAGTGGTGGAGCACTGTATCGGCCTTTTAAAAGGCCGATTCAGATGCCTCCACCGCTCTGGTGGCGAGCTCATGTATTTGCCGGATATGGTGTCGAAAATTGTGGTCCTGTGTGGGATATTTCACAACATCGCCATAAGGAGTGGTGTCCCAATGCAGCCAGAGGATGCCTTACCTGAGGATGGCCCCCCCGAGGTTGGTCGGAGGTCAGTATGTGGGGGGGCCATACGCGATGATGTGGTGGCCAGATTTTTTAGGTAAGTTTGACCCAAACTACAGTGTTTATACCTAATGTGTTTGTGTTTGTTTGCGAACATCTAATTTTTTTTTTTTTTTTTCACCATCTTCTGTTTGTTCACATAATCTTTGCCACTCCAATGCTCACTACTTCCTGCTACCCTTACCAAACCTGGATCTGGTGATTTTGTCCATATATTCTGGAACCCATATCGCAACGCCATGTTTGTGGAATCATGTTGGCATGGTCCTTCGTCAACCAGTTCTTGATTGTTTTTTTTAATTAAATATTTTATTTGTATGTGTTGTATTTGAGATTATCACTGTTTTTTTTTTGGGGACTGACCACTTTGATTTCTCATTTATGTTGTGAATAAATGTTTGGAGAGTGAAATGGTCTTCCTTTTTTTGGACGTTAACAGCAAGTGTAACCAGGTTAACACACCTTACATTTGACTAAGGGGTAATCCAGTACTGACACCAGTTGATGTAAACTGAAATATGTTTGCAGGTTCCCAACCCACACCAAAAGGAAGCCTGTCCAAACCTTTGGATTTTGAAGATTGGTCTAAGCAGCTTGCACACCAACTAGGAACCTGTAAAATGGCGACATATCTAATTGACACTACACCCAAAAAGGGAAATGACATTGTTACTGTTATGTGTTTCTTGTGGCTGTTTAACATACAAATACAAAATACAATCTAACTTTTAAAAAAGGGAAATCCTTGCAGGAACAGTCTACTTATGTCAGGGAAAACTATTTTTGTTTTTGAAAAAAAGAATGAGCCAGAACGTATATTAGAACTACAAAATTTATTTACAAAACGAAAATAAACAAAAAAAACTACTGGCGAAGGATGCCAGACAGCCGGTCAAGGGCCACAAGAATGCCAATGACATGTTGGCGCATCTGGCCAACACAATCGTCCACCTCTTGTCGACGCCTCTGTTCCTCTGTGGGTGAGAAAAGTGTGTGGATTAATAAAACAATAGGGAATCCACATTAAAAAAACAAAAACACAACGAAATCACTCTTAAACCGAAAAAAGAAAAACCAAAACAAAAAGGGGGTGCTGCCAAAAATACAAGGCCTATGTACAAATTCACACAGGTGTGATATGTGTATGTTGAAATCAGCAGGAAGAGGTAAAGGCAAACTGCTAAATCACCAAAAGTAAACCAAACAAGCACGAATAAAGGCACGACACATTATTACATACAAACAGTTTGTGGTTAAAAAAAATGAGAAAGAAAAACATACCGGGAGCCAAAATGGGAGCACAGGAAGTCCCTCCATGTTCCTCCTCGGAGGAGCCTTCATTCCCCAAAGAATGGGGAGGGGTAATGATGGACTCTGGGGAGGGGGTAATTGGAAGAGGGGTGGGCGGAGGAGAGGGGGAAGTGGGACGGAGGGGAAGGAGGCCCGACAGTTCCAGGAGAGGGTCTGGGAAGGCTGGGGAGGAGTGGGGTATAGGGGAAATATTTGGGGCGGAGTGTTGGCTGGGGGTTGGGGATAGTGGCCGGGAACGCCGTCTGGCCGGACGGTGATGGCGTAGTCTTGGCTGTCCTCCTAAAATATGTCAAACAAATTGAGGTTAGTTTCTGGGCAAATCCGGGGCCCAAATAAAAAAAAAAAAACCAGCAACAAAAAACATGCAAAAAGGAGTAGAATGAAAAAAACAGAAATAGAGGGAAAACAAGCACACGCTGATATGAGGACAAATAATTAATAGGACAGACAGGAAAACATGCACACGCAGATATGAGGACAAATAATTAATAGGACAGACAGGAAAACATGCACACGCAGTTTGCCCCACAAACACAAACATGAAAACCACAATACATAACACTTACTTTCAAGGATCTGCATGCGAAAGCATGCCAGCAAGCGGGGCGTTCGCTGTTGCAGGTCTGACCACCTGCGCTCCAGCTGCCCGATGTTGCGGCATGAACCCAACGACCGCAGGCGGGACCGTGCCTCCGCATACGCGGAGCACTTCTGCCGGTTGGTGATGGGTGGAGGCTGGCTGGTGATCCGCCTATCCATCACCTCCGTAAGCACCAGCAGCTCGCGCCTGGTGAATGCGGAGGCTCTCATGATGGCAATGGAGTTTTTCATACAAAACAATTTTGATAAAGTGTGCCAAAAATTTCTGATTGGCTAATGTATTTTGGAAATTAACAGGAGCAATTTTATTGGTTAGTGTATGAGTCATGTGTTCAACAGGGCCAGAAATCTCTGGAGAGTTATGATAGGCTTGATGCAGTGACATGCGTTTGCAAATTTAAATAAAGAAATGAACCCCGGAAAATATGCGGGGATCCACAGCAATAGAACAATTGTTTAATTGTGGTTCACATGTTTTTTGAACAATAAAAGCGAATGTTCCATCCGTACGTATTCTGCGGGTAAACACAAACACGGACAAGAGTAAAGTTTCTTGCATTGTGTTGAAAAAAAAAAAAAAAATTAAGCTAATTGATACATTGATTGGCATGATACGATTGAGGGAGGTAGGCAGAATAAAGGAGCAGGTAATCGACATCTGACAAGGCCACTTCCGGTTTCACTTGTGCGTGCGTTCCCTTCAAGCCATTTCGGGGATGTACGCTCGCTATTTCGCACGCTCGTTAGTTAGAGGAGGGGTCGCCTGAGTTTAGGGAGGAATTTTAGATGCGAACGAAAATACGAGCGAGCCATTGAATTTAAATAATTTTGTACGTACGCCTAACGTACGTGCGCCCGCTTGCGAGTGGGTCTGAATGAGGGCCAAAGTCTTTAAGGGCAATCTACTCATAGTCATCTTTACTGCTAGTCATAAAAGTCACAATGAACATGCAAATGTGTTTAATGACTGTGCTGTAATTGAGGGATATGGGGCATATTTGCACAATCAAAAGAGGTTTGGGGAGTAGAGAATTGGGTTCTTATTGATTATTAGATATAATGTCAGCGGCTAATGGTAACATAGCGTAGGTCATAAATTTTATGGCAACAATATATATTATTATTATTAGATTATTATTATCAGTTATTTATATAGCGCACACATATTTAGCAGCGCTTTACAGACAATATTTGGCCAATCACATCTGTCCCTGCCCCAGTGGAGCTTACAATCTATATTCCTTATCACATGCGCGCACACACACACATACTAGGGTTAATTTTTTTGTGTTGGGAGCCAATTAACCTACTAGTATATTTTTGTAGTGTGGGAGGAAACCGGAGCACCCGGAGGAAACCCAAGCAAGCACAGGTAGAATATACAAATTCTGCACAGGTAGGGCCATGGTGTGAATCAAACCCACGACCTCAGTGCTGTAAGGCAGTAATGCTAACCATTACACCATCTGTGATCTATAAGCTAATATATAATAAAATAAGGGGCGTATTCAATTAGCCACAATAAGCCGTTTTCGGCAAAAAGTTTCCGCCAATGACGTCATTTCGCTAGGTGAGAACTTATCCCAGCATTCAATTCCATAGACTTTTCGCCGGTGCGAAAGGTCTGTGCCTTGTAACCAGCGGAAAAGATTCGAATCTGAATGCAGGTGGAAAAAAGTGCAGAATTGGGGGCTTGGGGTGCAAATTTGCGGGAACACCCCTGCAGCCTTGGGACAGTCCCCCAAAGGTAAACTGTGTCAAAAAAAGTAAAAAAATGTACTTTCGTTTTGGGGGCGAAAAAGTTCAAAGTTGGGGACAAACGTAAAAACTAGTGAAATAGACTCCAGGGGGTCCCCCAAGTATGTCCCATGTGTTTTTTGGATTGCAGGTGTTTGCTGTAGGTGCGTTTTCTAAATTTTTTAAAACCTCACTTCAGCGGTTTTTAAAAATGCTTGCACCCATTTTCATGTACCCCAAATTTGCTGGGACTACTTATTGTTGCTAAATGCTGTTCTTCACCACTTGTGCAAAGATGCTAAATAGCAGCTATTGACAGCATTTAAGCACAACAAATACATTCAGCAGGGCTATTTGGGGGTATCCATAGTGATCCTCCATGTCAGTGAATCTTTTGGGGGGTGTCAGGCTGATTTCCCCAAATCTGACAGCACTTTTCGACTGTTTGAGTTTCGCCATAATGCGTTTTTGCGTCCTTTGGAATTGAATAGGGCGAAAAGCGGCTGTGTGCAGGAAAAGTGTTTTCTCCAAAAACAGGCGATGTAGGTGGAAAGTCCGGCAGGCGAAATGGACGGGACTTTTCGCAACTAATTGAATACAGCCCTTAGCATGTTTAATCATCTAATATTATACATAATAATTCTAAGTATATAGTATAACAATGTATAATGGGTAAATAGTGCAACAAGTCGAGAAAATATGATGACAGTGATAAAAATCGGGGTGGCGGAGTTTTTATTTAGTGAAATTTAAAATATAAAAAACCTCTGCAAACTATTAGAATGACTCTGGATGGAGTTGGATAGTTGGATAGCCATCACCAGGGGCACAGTTACTGTAATAGAGATTTCTTGTTGCTCAGACATCACCAAACACATACTCAAATCACAAAATGTCTGTGTTTAGAAAGAGGGAAAAAGCTTCATGGATCCTCAGTTAGGGCCTCCCTTAAAAGGCACAGGGGTCTATGTACTAAGCCTTGGCGAGTGATAAAGTGGATGGAGATAAAGTTTCAACCAATCGGCTGTTTTTGAAAAATGATAGTTAAGAGCTGATTGGTAGTACATAGACCCCACAATAACACTTTGATTCTGAGTTGCACGTACTGTGGTCACAATGCTGGCTGCTTCCGGAGTTCAGAAGTCCAAGGTGAATTACTTAAGTCGAGTTGGATGCTTCTATGTAACTGCACCACCCCAGCCTCTGCTTATTGAAACAGCAATCATAACTATCATTAGTGCCATTTATTGTGAAGGAGATTTGGCTGAAATCAGATGCATTGTATCTCTGCATATGCACAACTCAGAATAAGGTTGCAACTCTGTAGACATGCCAATGTCATGCTCATGGCAAAGTTATTATGTGTGAGCACACCATTACCAGTGGGATGTGGTTAAAATCCCGACAGTCAGGCTACTGGCGCTTATAATTCCGGTGCCGGGATCCTGAAACCTGTCAGAAACCTGACGCCGGCATCCTGACGGTAAGTAGCGGGGTTAGGGGGAGGGTTAGGGCTAGGGGTTAGGTACTAGTTGGATAGGCACTAAGAGGGCAGGGTTAGGTTTAGGGTGTGAGGAGGAGAAGGATAGGATTAGGCACTAGCCAGGGAGGTTATGGTCAGGCACCGGGGAGGGATGGTTAGGGTTAGGGTAGGGAGAGGGGAAGGGTTACAATACTGACTGATAAATGTCAGTATTCTGGGATGCCGGCATCAGGATTCTGACCACCAGTATCCTGAGCGCCGGCATCCTGTACCCATCCCATTACCAAACAGTAATACCCAAAGTGAGAAGAAACCAAGATGTATATGACTGAGTATGGCTCATATGTACTTTGGAGTCTATTTACTAAGCCTTGGATGGAGATAAAGTGAACGGATATAAAGTATCAGCCAATCAGCTCCTAACTGTCATGTCACAGGCTGTGTTTGAAAAATGACAGGAGTTGATTGGTTGGTACTTTGTCTCTGTTCACTTCATCGCCACCCAAGGCTTAATAAAAAGACACCTTTAAGAGGTGTATATAGCACATAATGTATGAGTAGTTTGCTTTAAAAAAAAGATCAATACGTTCACATTTGGGGCCAAATGTAATAGGGTCAGAGTTTAGAAAATGGGAGAGTTTTCTCACACTTTTTAAACTCAGCCAATATAAACAGAGTCCGAGAACAAAGCAACAGAGCAAACTCGCCTGTTTTTTAGACTCAAAAAACTCTCACAATTTAACTCTCATCCAGATGATTTTCCATTTTGAAGAGAAAACTCGATCAGTGTGAGAGTTACTGCTAAACTCTCACTTTTTCTAAACTCTCATTACATTTGGCCCATGGAGTTACACGCAACTCAAAATAAGACCCTTTGTCTGCATTTTAAGGTTCATGTTTGGTGGGATTTTCCTGATTTAATGAACTTTGGATTCAACTAAATTTCCCTGATTATTGGTATTATTTATTTATTTTTTACTCTGTATTATACCCCTTTTCCACCTAAATTCCGGGTCTGACCCGGAGTTGGAACAAAGTTCCTATCCAGATCAGACCCGGAATTTTGCCGGCGCCGACTCGGGATATTCCCGAGTCAGCGCCGCTCACACCGCAGTCGGGTCTGCATAGGCCCGGCTTTTGCGGAGTGAAAGTTGTCACTTGGAGATGACGTCATCTCCAAGCGCCACTCAAGCCGGACCAATCGGCCGGCTAGCAGCGCACTCCAGGTCATCGTGACCCGGAGTGCGCTGTTCTCACAGCAGGGTTTCACGGGCTACGCCCATGTTAAACCCTGCTAGTTACCTGGGTTGGATTGCCGGGTCACTCGACCCGGCGATCCAACTCTCTCCCCTTTTACACCAGGGAGCTGCCCGGGTTAACCCTTCAAAAACCCTGGTTTTAGCTCCGGTGTAAAAGGGGTATTAGTCTTATGTTCTGACTCTAGAATGTCTTTAGGAAAAAAATTAATATAAAAAATTTAGGGGGGGGCACTAAAAACAATAAAAAATCCCTACTATGACTAGAAAATAAGACGCAAAAAAAGATAGCCACAACAAAAATCAAGAATGAATATACTATATTAGGCCTCTCCAACGATATAAGACAGAAACTACTTCTTCTAAAAGAAGTCTCTGTAAGAAAACACAAAAAATGAAAACAATGGGACTGATACAAAGTTGAATGTAAGTCATCTGTAATTGTTCTTGCACTGCATGCAGAGAACTATTTGCATAGCACTATTTTTCTGGAAAAATAGGTTCAGGAACAGTGGGTTGAGCTGTTGAGCTACTGGGGGTGGAGCAATATAAAAATATATATAATATATATATACTTATGCTTGGTTTCAGAGCTGTCATTTTTTCAGTGCTGTGGAGTCACTAGGAGGATGTGCAGCCTGCACTGGGTGACACCATCCAAGGGAGTGTCACTAAAATAGCAGAGCTGCTCCTCTATTTTGGTGTCATCTCCTCTGATGTTGTAACCAAGCAGCACTGCAAAAGTGATGGATCATGCACATGTGCACGCTCTCTCTAACAGGATGGAGCTACATACTACTGTATATACTATATATATAAAAATACTGAACCTCAAGAACAATGTTTATATATCCAAAGTCCTTTAAGCAGTGATAAAGTTCTGGATCCTCAGGATCTGATAGCTTTAACTCAAACAGGAAAGTCAGATAAGTAACTAGATATTGGGAGAGAAAGAGAACACTAGTGAGCCACATCTCCATAAATATAGTTTTAATACCAACTAGTAAACATTATGTATAAAGAAAAAAAATATTTTAAAATACCCATATTAGAGTTTGACTTACCATACTTCTCTTCGTGATAACAAACCAGAGTGTTGTGTCGACCGTGTGTTGAGACAGATAGAGTGGTGTGTTTATTTCTTCTTCCTAGGTGAACTTCAGTAGAAGGATATTGTCACGGCCAGGGTATCTCAGCATGGTGCTAGGCGGGTGTTACCTGTGAGGTCATTGTGGCGCGGGCTGTCTGGTGGCGGAGCTGGTGTCTGGCGGGGGGCTTTGTTGTGCGGGCCTGTTGTCACTCTGCGCTGGTAAGGCCTGGTGGCGTCTCCGTTCCGTTTGGCATGGGCGCCGCCATTTTGCCTTCTGGCCATGTGATGCGGCTGGCCAATCCTGGTGAGTCACATGTTCCCTCCGGCCAGTACAGCACGGCATGGGGTATTTAGGAAGGTTCAGTGCCTTCCTTCTTTGCCAGTGCAACGTGTATCTCAGCCTAGCTGAGAGGGAGTTCTCTGTGCTTATCCTGTTCCTGTGTATTGCTGTCTGCTAGTCTGCCTTCCACTGGACTACCCCACTTCCTCCACCACCATTGCCCATACCTGAGTGCCTGAGCCTGTTGACATCCTGCTCATTTGCCTTAGTTCTCTACCTGCATACCTGGCTTATTATTTCCTGCATCACTACCTGCATACCTGGTTGATTATTCCAGTCTCACTACCTGCACACCTGGACAGTTCTAGTTGTTTCTACTTGGACATTAATCCATTACTCCCACCACAGAACTCTAGTGCACGTTTATATATACCTGGACTTTTATTTACTGCTATATTTTATGTCTACTCAAGCACGTATTAAAAAACCTAGTTTTATATTCAAACCCGCTTCAGTGATCGCTCCTGCTACCACCCCGGGTCCACAAACAACCCAGAACATAACAGATATATAGTTTTTGTGTGAGGAAAACAAATCATATAATCTGTGGAAATCCTCAAATTGTTTAACATTAGAGCAATATTACACATCTGGGGATATTAATTAAGGGAAGCTGCTTGTAAAGGGGCATGGAGAGGGGACTGGGGACTTATGGCACATAAGGGTCATGTAAAGGGAGTCTAATGTCATATATGGAGCATGTGGGTGGGACTGATGGCATATAAGGGGCAAGTGGTGAAGTCTTATGACCTTAAAGGGGCATGTGGAGAGGTCTTATGGCATATAAAGGCCATGATTAGAGGTCTGCTGGCACATACTGTAAGAGTCACATCTCATTCTTTGAACACTGCAAACAGGCACTGGCTGTACTGACCTCACTACAGCACTGCATAGATCATCAAATCTTTTCAACTACTGGCAAAGCAAAATATGAAATGGAAAAATTGTCATATGTAATATGCAATAAATAAAACCCCTGGTGTGTTAAATGAATATGATAGAATGTGTGTATCAATTTCTTTCGAAAAACCAAGATTGAGTAGTCACTCAGCATGTTGGAGTGAAACAGGTGATGTATCAGATGTATCATACAGTAGGCTGGAAGAAGGACCTCTGGAGAGGATGGATGACCACGTCATCAAGGTCCTTGAAAAAAGATGCTAGGTGGCATTGAAATGTGTTGGTCAAGCGGAATGGGGATCATCCATCCTATCCAGAGGTCATATTCCTGCCTACTGTATGGATCATCTGCATCCATCTATCCAGCAGACATGCTGTTATAGGATTGGTATCCTTTTCTATCTGGTATGGATAACCACCCTTATGTTTTTAGCCGTTATTATAGCAATGAAGTGCTTTTACTGTAAATTTGATTATCTGCAATATGAATAATTTATCTCTTTTCTGTCTATGGAGGCAATTAATCATTTGGAACATTGTTTACTGTATTAACAAAGAAATCTTGATAAGCTGATCAAAAACTGCTGAATGTAAGCTTTCATGTAAGCACTTTTCATCTTTGTGTGATTTCTATTCATCTGGCCCCTTTGGGAGAGCAATCTTTTTGGATTTTGAAGAGGTAGGAATAAAGAAACCTTAATATGTTTATCATCACTCATATTATGTAAGCATTCATTTAAGCATCAATCTGATGCTTATTCACCTGTTTCACCACAACCTGCTGAGTGACTACTCAATCTTGGTTTTTGGAAAGATCTTGAAACTCCCTTTTATCATATTCTTTTAACACATCAGGGGTGTCATTTATCATAGTGATACATACACCAATCTTTCCCTTTCATATTTTGCTTTGCATGCCCTCTGAGGATACATCATAAGAAACAACTGGAAGATTGACATGAATGAATTTAATGAAAAGAACTGCAAGCTGTTTTTGGATATATTTTTTTCATGAAACATATTGGTAATTCTCACTGCATATATTTATAATTGCTGGACAGACTTAGCACCGACTGTATGGGATTTTTGTAATTTCAATGCACACTGCTACTATACTCAATATTTAAATAATTTTTTAATGTAATTATCATACTTATGGCGGAAAATTTGGGAGTGAAGCCTTGCAAGAAACTCTGGCTGACCATGACAGAGGTAAATCAAGTGGTGCTCCAATCGTACAGTTGTCCACCAGAATCCTGTGCACCCTGTGGCATGCCACAATTTTTATCCTGTTTGTTACATACCACCTCTTTGAGCACTTGCAACTCCAGGTGGCATTCCTTATGGCAGTGATGAACGCTTATTAGTTGTCACTATATAAAAGGACTGCTGTGCTGCTATTGGCTGCTACAGCTGTGTGAGACCTCACCCTGACACAGTGGCACACTGGTCTACATAAACATGGTGGATATATGCACAGTGAGCCAGATTCACAAGTTGGGCACTATACAGTTTGTTCAAACATTGGGGGGGTGATTCAAGGTGTAACGCTATTGCTATCGCAGCTGCTACCATGGGAGCAGCTGCAATAACACTATTATGGTAATGCAGCAGGAGGCATCACGCCTCCTGCATGCATTACTGTTCCTAGCTGTGTCCATGGATGCAGCATTGGAACATCTGTGTGATCCTGCTGAGTGATAATGGGGTCAAACAAAGTTGCTTAAAATAGGTCAGGAAATCTTTATCAGCCGATGGAGATCCTGGCCTCTTCCTACCCTCCCAATGGTGGCGACACTCCTCCATTTGGGGTAATGGAGGCAGTCACTGCCCCCTCCCCACCCTGACAGCCTGCTGCCGCTTTGCATGCGATCACACAGGACCCATACTGCACATGCAGTACGGGTACTGGTTAATGGTTTGGTAACACTTTGATGAGCATTACTAGCCCCATTTTATTAATTTATGTTAAGGATTGTTAAGTAAATATTATTTTTGTTTTGAAAAAAAATTCAGTTTTTTACCGGAAATTGTTATTGGTTATGTTTATGCAAATTTCTGTTACAAAAGCATCCTTTTTTATAAAAAAAACATTTACTTAGCTTTGGGTTTCTTATAACAATATTATGGTCTCATTAAGTAGGAGTAAGGCCAGCTACACACTTGTTTTCATTTCTCTCCCGAAATGGGAATTCATCAAGCTCCGAAAACTACAATATTTTCAGTGCTTGACTGCGGGAGCAATCGCCATCGTCAGATAATGAGTGTTCCCGCATTCAGTGCTCACCCCGCTCCTTACCTATGAGAAGGAGACCCAGGTTGTGAAGAGGGATACTTTTGGATCCCTCCACCCCTGTCCAGCTCCTTCCACCGGACGCCGAGGCTTTTGTGCGCCTACGTGAACTCAAGGTCACGCAGGCGCACTAGTTTCACTGCTCCGAAAGGAGCAATGAAAAGTTTCAGAGAAGTGGTGATTTTCGGATCAGCTGTCTCCGCGCCGGAGCAATGATGAATTGCTTTGGCGCTTGCCAAGAGTTGAAATGTTAATTATCAGGGACCCAGATAATAATAACATAATATATAGAGCCATCTATGAATGATGGAGAGATCACTGTTCTATCCTTCATTAATATCTACAGCCTCAAAAGCAATATTGTGTGATTGACTGTGCAGCACATGACATCACATGCAACCTACGGGAGCATGCAGTCGGGCATATACACTGCACTATATACCCAAATTGCCAAATTGGGGTGATATCATGCAGGTGTGTACCGACCTTTTATTTAAGCATGAAACATGTATATGTGCTGTAATAGCTATGTACATAGTTACAATGCTAAACAATGTTTTTTTGTGATAGAAATGTTTGTGTAATTCTATTTCTGGTGTCCATATTTTATATGTTTACAATGCATATAAGGGTATACATTCTGTGCAACATTACACACATTGGCATAGACAGAAGTATAAATAAACAAACCCTTTCTTTTTAAAAATATAAATAAATATTAAAAAAACATGTTTATTTGAAACTGCATTAGTGTACTTATGTTTATGATCAAGATAAATAAAAATAAGCCAGCCAAAGTGTATCTGAAATATCTATATGTGAATCCTTTATAATAGTAAGGTACAGTATTATTTAAAAAGGAAAAAGTGGTTTCATAGAGCGTAAAATATAGTTGAAGGATAATTGCAGCCACCTGTACAAATGAGGTGTTGTTGCTGCATGGAGCAGGATGCTTTTCTAATTTTGGTAATAGAGCAAAAATAAATGCAGCAAAAATTGTGACACATACTGCTTCATTTCAACTAACTGTGATTGATGTTTGTTTGTAAGCCTAAACCATGGCATTAGGCTAATTTACAGTATAAATGAGCTAATAATAGTATTATGAATAATCTCACCTGACACAGTGAGATGTGTAGTAGAATGCGCCGGAAAGTGTAACCACTTTTAATGCCTATGCACAGTGTAAACCTGGTCATCACCAGACCAACTTTCCTCCAACCTTCCTACTAGTTGGTTGGTTGGAATTAAAATCTGGTAATGCATGGGAGCAAATGACAATAAGCCATTTGCTCCCAAACACCAGAAAACATGAAAAAAAGGTCTTTCAGGCAAGTTGGATAAATCTTTTTTTATTTAAAATATTTGTCTTAACGAAAGTATTCATCCGTTTTCCAGTGTTTGGGAGCAAATGGCTGATTGTCATTTGCTCCCATGTATTATTTGATTTTCATTCCAACCAACCAACTTGTTGGATGGTTTGATGACAGTTGGTCTGGTGTATGGCGAGCTTAACTCTGCTAGTGTTTCCAACAGTCTGACATTGGTGCAACATCACCACAATTCAACCAGCCCTATGGCAGATTCAGTGTCTCCATCTGAACATGGTCTTTGTGGAAGTGGCTATGAAGAAATGGGCAAGCAGGTACTAAGAGAGCAAAGGTGGTGGGAGAGTATAGGGTTGGGTAAATGGGAAAGAGAGAGCAGATCATGAGAGGAGGACCCGTACTTCATACCCATTGGTGGAGGAGTCGGCTAAGAGGGTGGTGAGGAAGGTGATAGAAGTGGTGAGGAGGAGGCTGGAGAGAGGAGATAGCAGATGGATTAAATTTTAGTGGGTGATTTGGATGGCAAAATATAAATTATTTATTTTTCCTTTACAATGTCTATGTAATTATATGACCAGTATACACCCTGATTTATAGGTATGTATAGTTTTTCATTTATTTTGTTATTTATACTTTTTTATTATTTTTCAATGACATATCATTACAATATTGCTTTACAAAACAAAAATTTTAAAAATAACTTTACAGTCTTATTACATGTTGATTGGTACATTATTAATAATAATCCTCTCTAGCTTGCATTTTCTAATAACATCAAATTATTTAAGAGTCTTGTCCTTTTTCATTATTCCTTTACCATGTTTTTTCCTTTTATTATTTTATTTAGAAAGGTGCATTACCTTCTAGTATCTATTATACTAGATTGTTGATTGAAAGCTTGTTTTCAATGCTCTTTTCATATATAAAGATAATGTATCTATATAAGGGAGCCATATGTCAAAAAATGTATTTGTTAATGTTTCATTGTCTATGGCTGTACTTGCCCATTCCATTTTAAATAAGTACAGGACCCTCACTTGCATATTTACAGTTTTTGGTGTATTAGGATCTATCCATTGCGACAAGATCTTTTTTTGCTGCCACCTCTATTTTTGTTCATGAAATCCTTTCCTTTTTTGTTACATCATGTCTCTGGGCTGGTATATGTTTGTCCCAAAATGCCCATTCAGCTGTAATTCAAAATCTATATCCAGCATGTTTTTAATATATAGTTGTACTTGTTGCCAAAATAGTTTCACATATTGACATGCCCAAAGGCAATGATAGATGTCTGCATTTATCTATATTGCATTTTAAACACTTAGAATTTTTTGCTTGTCCTATAAGATATTTAAATTTTGGTGTAACATAAGCTCTATGTAATATTTTATAGTTCATTTAGCATAAGCTGTTGAATCAATATTTTATTTATATGCATAGTCCACTTTATCATGTCTGATAAACCTCTGGAAGACAAAAGACATTTAGAATGTTACTGACGAATATAAGTGCTCCCTATGTGGCCTTATGGTGTGGAAAAGCTGCTGCCAAACAAAAGAAGAATGTGCATATACGTCAAAGACTAAAGGTAAAATAAAAGATGGCTGCAGTAATACACCAACACTACCAATTCTACAGAATTCTATAATAATTTAATTTATTTACCAAAAAAACATAATATGTGTATATATATATATATATATATATATATATATATGCAATTTATAATAAAACAATGACAGGAATGAATTATTAAATAAAAAAATTAAGAAGTAAAAATAAAATTTTAGGAATGATCCAAGGATTCTGTAAAAAAAAAGCCTGTATGTGCAGAAACATATTCCTCCTCTTTTATTTATAAATTTGCAAAACCCATAATAGATTTAAATAAGATCTTGGGAGGGCTATCTAAATGGTAGGAGGATTTTTCTAATATAGATTTGTCAGATAAAAAAGTACAAATAAAGTCTTAGGAATGATCCAAGGATTTTGTAAAAAAAAGCCTGTATGTGCAGAATATTGTCTTGAAGGCTTATATTTAGATATGGATCCATTCTAATCAGTTGAAAACAATACAGCTTTTTTATTTGTGCACTTGCATGTGTATTGTTTGTGATCTGGCACAATCAAAGTCACTAAAACATATCTATAAAAAGATTAAATGGATAAAATCCAAGGTATATAATAGTTATTTGTTATGCTGGCATAATCGCAAATGATTTTGTTGTTCAAAAAATTAGCTCACCCACTTTGAAGTAACAGCGTGGCATCTGTGAGATATCTCCTCATCTGACTGGGTTCCAAACTAACCTGCAGTTGAATCGGTAACAATATATCTGATGAATAGGAACAGTATATTCTATGTTCCTCTGTTGTTGTGCTGTTTAGTTTAAACGTCTGCAGGATTGCCATGTCTTTGCTCAGCTGGATCTCATAGTGAGGATCTCTGCTTGAAAGATGTTAAGACAGGTGGCCAAAGGTATTGAAGCTTTAACCGGCACTGCTGGTGTTCTTTATCCATTATCGTGTGCGGCTTCTAAGGTGGGGAGTTGATATGTTCTCAAAGGCCTGGCACAGTATATTTAGCCTTGTCTTGTAGTCAATTGACTCTGTTTGTTTAGAGACTTGCTCAACGCGTTTCTGTGTGTTCACACACCTTCAGGAACATAATTTGGAAAGAGGGATCAGCCTTTTTATGCAATCAGACTTCATTTACCTATACAGGATAATTTTCAGCTGTGAAATTGATAACAGTTTTGAACTAGAGAACCGATTATAAAACTGCACTAGATTCAATAGCGCAGTGAAGAACAGTGAAACATTGTAACAGCTTTAAATCTATCACCACACAATGTTACAATCAATTACTGTAATTTATCATGACCATAAGGAAAACATCTTATGCACACATTTAAGAAAGATTTATATGTCTATATCTCTCTTTTTTTGCCAAAAAATAAAAATTTCACAGACAATTCATTTTCATCATAAAATAATTTAGATTGATTGAGACTTATTTTAGATGAACTGAAAAAACAGTTGTAAACACCACTTGACATTATTATTTGATTATAAAATGTATGTACTTTATCTGTCATATCAATAAATTTTAACTAATAATAATTACATAAGAATGGCAGGGTTAAATTGTATATAATTTCAGACATACATACTGTATGAACAACTGAATAATTTCCCCCTTCAATGTAAATATTTTTACTTATACTTTCAGTCATAATAGGTCATTTCTATATTAAGAACATCAAAAGGAATATGTTAAATATTATTGCAATAAAACCAAATAAAATTATACAAACTGAATAATATTAAATGACATAAATGATAGCAAAAATAAAAATAAATCACGTTATCTACTTATTTGATGTTCAGTTTTGCCTTGGAATTCCTTTTGGGAAAGATAGGGTGGAAGAAAGAAAAATACCAATCTCATAGTATTTGTTTGATACCTCAGAGAGTTTTTCTGAATTTGGTTTTGTATATGGACCCAGTATGTAATGTGACTCAAAAAGAAGAGGGCAGGGGAAAGGACCTGGAAATTCCTCAGGTAACCCACAGGGACCTGTGGCATTTCCTGGGGACTACATATTGAAGTCCACCTTGGCAATTTAATTGAGAAATTCTGGATACAAAGTGCGTATTTTATGAATCCAGTAGGTTTATTGGAGGCAGAGACGGGAATATCTGTCTCCTCCTCTAGCTGTATATGGAATACTTCAATGTGGGTGAGCTAATTTTTTGAACAACAAAATCATTTGCGATTATGCCGGCATAACAAATAACTATTATATACCTTGAATTTTATTCATTTACCTTTTATATATATGTTCAGTGACTTTGATTGTGCTGGATCACAAACAATACACATGCAAGTGCACACATAATAAATCTGTATTGTTTTCAACCGATTAGAACGGTTGAACGGTTATATCTAAATATACGGTTATATCTAAATATAAGCCTTCAAGACAATATTCTGCACATACAGGCTTTTTTACAAAATCCTTGGATCATACCTAAAACTTTATTTTTACTTTTTTATCTGATAAATCTATATTAAAAGAGTCCTCCTTCCATTTAGATAGCCCTCCCAAGATCTTATTTAAATCTATTATGGGTTTTGCAAATTTATAATTAAAAGAGGAATATGTTTCTTCAGGCCGGAGTGTAGTGCCCCATCTATGAACCTGCATAGATGTAAACCATGTAATACCTAAATCAGGAAATTTTTGTTGTGCTTGATTATATGTATACAGTCGTAGAGAGCTATTATCTACCAACTGGAAAAAGTATTTTAATCCTTGTTCAGCCAATCTCCTCATCTCTACCAATATCTGTCCTCCAGAAAAAATAGTTATTAGTTATAGGCATAAAAGGGATTGTGATTTTGATGCTTTTAAGTTTGTTCTGAGCGGCCTCAATGATTTATAAGTAGAGATGTGTGCCGGCCCCCGTGTTTTGGTTTTGGATCTGTATATCCTCTTGTTTTGGATCTCATTGGTTTTGCCAAAACTGCCCTTGTGTGTTTTGTTTTTTGTGTTTGTATTTGAATCTGTATTTTTTCTAAAAAAATCATAAAAACAGCTAAAATAACATAATTTGGGCCTGTTTTAATCCTACAGTATTATTAACCTCAATAACATTTATTTCCAGTCATTTCCAATTAGTTTTGACCACTTCACAATATACATTTTTTTCATCTAGTTTAGGGCCAAAAGGTTGCATCCAGCTAGCTGGCTGACTAAGCTAATCGACAGCAGTGGGTGGCACTAACATGTGGCAGTTCATCTTCCACCACGGATACAGTGTGTTATACAGTGTGCGTTGGATAGATCAATAGTGCACTTACTGTGACAGGTAGTGTGGGGTGCTGGTGGTGTCCTCAATGCGAGAGTGCCAGTGGTGTCCTCAATGTGGAAGTGTTGGCGGTGTTGGCAGTGTTGGCAGAGTGGGGTTCCTGGCAGTGTCCTGAGTGCATAGTGCTGGCAGTGTTGGCAGAGTGGGGGTGCCAGCAGTGTCCTCAGTGCTGGTGTGCTGACAGTGTCGGCTGTGCAGGGATGCCCTCAGTGTGGGAGTAGCAGCAGTGCGGGGTCACTGATGGCATCCTCAATACGTGGGGCAGTAGTGCAGAGTTGCTGGCAGTGTCCTTAGTGCAGCATGCCAGTGGTGTCAGCAAAGCAGGGGTGCCAGCAATGTCCTCAGTGCATGTGTGCTGACAGTGTTGGCAGTGCAGGGGTGCCAGTGGTGTCCTCAGTGTGGGAGTATCAGCAGTGTGGGGTTGCTGACGGTGTCCTCAGTACATGGGGAGTGTGGGGCTGCTGGCAGTGTCCTCAGTGCAGGGTGTCGGCAAAGTGAGGGTGCCAGTGGTGTCCTCAGTGCATGTGTGCTGCCAGTGTCAGCAGTGCAGGGGTGCCGGTGGTGTCCTCAGTGTGGGAGTGCCGGTAGTGTTGGCAGTGTGGGGTCGCTGACAGTGTCCTCAGTACGTGGGGCAGCAGTGCAGGGGTGCTGGCAGTGTCCTCAGTGCAGGGTGCCAGCGGTGTCCTCAGTGTGGGGGTCTTGATGTTGTTGGCAGTACATGGGTGCCGGTGGTGTTCTCATTGCAGGGTGCCAGCAGTGTTGGCAGCTGGGGTGTTGGCAGCTGGGTATGCTGCCAGTGGGGGTCGGCAGCAGGGGATGCCGGCAGTGTCATGCAGTGGGGGATGGATGGGTGGCATCTTCCTAACTTCCTCCTGTGCCCATATTCAATTGGCTTAATGCTGATTGGCTGAGAGCTGTGACAGACAGCACTCTCAGCCAATAAGCGTTAAGCTTGCTCAATGCAAAACCTCGCGTTCCAATATCGGGATTGCAAGGTTTTGCCTCGACAAGGGATCCAGGGCAGGCAGGGAGATCCAAGCTGTGTCTTGGATCCATTTGGATCCCCAAATTTTGGGTGGGCCGGTTCCCGGAGAACCGGCCTGCTCATCTCTATTTATAAGTATTATACAGTAAAACATTTTGCTTTCTATCCATTGGTATAGTTGTCGGATAGGTGTGTAATAGCGCTACCATGTGCATTCCTGGGTTAAATGCCTGTTCAATTTTATAATTTGCATAGGTATTGGTTCCCCCTATCCAATCCATCACAATTCTATAGTTTGTCGCTATTGTGTAGCTCTTAATACATGGTTAATTTTATCCCCCCCTAACTCTTTGGATTGTTGTAATATTAATAGGGAGATATTAGGTCATCAATTAGCCCATATAAATGTTTGTATCTCTCCATTTAACCACTTTAGGTCTTTCTTTTGAGGCAATATCGGTACCATTTGAATCACACATAGCACTTGTGAGAAGGTAACCATTTTAACAATGTGAATTCTCCCTATATAAGACAGTGGAATGTCTCCCCATACTTTAAAACTTTTGTTATTTGTCTTAAAAGATTACTATAGTTAATTTGTTAATTTTGTATAAATGCGATGGATGCTTTGGGATTTTATTATCTAGATATACTATGTTAGATCTTTCCCAATTAAAAGGAAATTTACCATAACATCCTCTACGTGCCTCCTCAAAAAATGCTAGTGATTTGGTAAAATTTATTTGGAAACCTGCTATTACTGAAAAGACATTCAATTTATCTATCACCAATTCTCTAGTCTCCTTTTGGATTGGGAAAATATAGCAGTAGGTCATCAGCAAACGCTGAGACCTTTAACTCTTGCCCTATATTTATTCCCTTCCATCCCTGCATACATTCAAAATATCACAGTAAAGGGTCTATTGCCAAATTGAACAATAAAGGTGATAAAGGATACCCTTGCCTAGTTCCCCTGTACAAAATAAAGTTCCTAGTGTTCAGCATATTGATAGTCAAAAAAGCTGAGGGTGCTTTATATAATATCTTATAAATATGTATAAATCCTAGACCAGAATTTTGACATTGAAAAATCAGAGTTTGAAGTGACCAACAGACCCTGTCAAACACTTTATCTGCATTGCAGCTGACCACTGCGTTTGAAATTTCCCTTGCTTGATGCATATGTATCATTGCTGCAATAAGAGTTCTAATATTATGAAGTGTCTCCCTTTAATAAATCCTGTTGGAGCTGGGTGTAATTTTTTCGACAGAATATGTTATAATCTTTGCGCCAATTTGGAAAATATTTTTAGATCCTGATTTACTAATGAAATAGGTCTATAAGAGGTGACTAAGGCAGGGTCTCTCTTAGTGGAAATAACTATTATATGTGCTTCATTTCCAGCTAAGATTGAGTTAAACAACTCTTTAAGATAGGGTATGACATGTTTTATTAGTATCTTATAATATTCTGCATTCAACCCATCTGGGTCAGGAGTTTTACTACTCGGTACGGATTTAATAATTCCCTGGAGTTCCTCTTCAGTCACTGGCTTAATCAAGTTGTTCTGGTCTTCTTTGTTAAGATTTGGTAAGCCAGCCTGAACGAGGAAGTCCATCACTAAAGTTTGATCTCTAGATGGTTAAGAATATAGATTTTCATAATACTTAATTAAGGAATTCTTCTGTTATTTTATCTGGATATGTTATATCTTAGGAGTTGTTTGTTGTTTTATCATAGATGTCAATAACCTAACCGGTCTAGTACCCCACTTATAATATCTATGTTTCTGTAAGATAACATCCATCAGTGCCTTCTCCAAGCACAAAGTATAATATAATGCTTTTGCCTCTTTATATATTTCTTTATTTTAATTTGTTAAGTTTTGTAGAAATCTAGAATGCTCTACCTCTTAACTAAATTATTGCTATTTTCCTGCATTTGATGTATTAATTTCTTACGTTAATGTGCCACATATGCACTAATATATCCTCTCATTACTAGTTTAGAGGTAACCCAAAATAAATTGATATCTTGTGCATGTTGGATATTATCATTGATATAATTAAAAAATATATTTTCCTTAAAATCTTTTGAATCTTTTAATATGAGCAAAATCTCCAATTATATGACCTATGCCTAGGTATCAAAAGTTTTAATAGCATCCATATGGGAGCATGATCAGAAATCATTATATTCTATATATTCCTGAGTCTATAACTTGATGTATTAATCACAGAGAGAGTAGCCAAAAGTCTATTCTTGAAAATGTATTATGTGGATGTGAATAAAACTAATATTCTCTATCAGTTGGGTATTGATATCTCCATGAGTCTGTTAACTGAAGTGATTTTTTCATATAGCTCAAATCTGCTGATTCTTTCCCTCTCACTCTACTTGAGTCTCTTGATCTATCTAGTGCTGGGTATTGCACAGTATTAAGATCCCCTCCCATTATTAAATATCCCTCCGTCCACCCCTGAGGTTCTGTATATATGTCTGAAAAACTTAATTAGGACTATTCTGGGCGTAAATATAAAACCACTACATTTTTTTCCCTCTATCATTATTTTTATGAATAAATAATGGCCCTGGGTATCAATATTAATATCAATAATTTAATAATTGATTAATTTACAGAATAATATAAATACTCCCCTTTTCTTTGTGGAAAATGAAGCTGCAACAAAATTTCTTATCCAATCTCCCCTTATTACATTAGCTTCTCCGGCTTTCCAGTGTGTCTCCTGGAGAAGTACTATATCTGGTCTAAACATTTTTAATTGTTGAATGATTTTCTTCCTTTTAATTGATGGATTAAGTCCTTCTATATTCCATGACACAAACTTGACAGATTGTCTGATCTTATCCCTATCTAATAAAGTACTCTCTAAATTAGACATTTAGTCATTATTTTTGCTATGAGTCTTTATCATTATACTAATTATCCTACAATATCCAAGAAGTCAAGACTAGACCCTGCTACAAACTCCAGCAAATACATATTTAAATGCATATATTTAAATACTCGCATTTTTCTATTCCTCTTCCTTTTAATAGCAAACATATCATAATAGTAAATACCAAAAAGAAAAAAGTCCCTTCTTATTATTCTTAACCATTTTTGTTTCATAGAAATTTGAATTCATCATACTTCTTGTGCCAAATACGTGTCTTTTAACATATATTTCTTTAAAAAAAAATGTAAGTGCAAAAACAATTTCATGTGGAAACATATTATTTTCTCTACCCAGTTGTGTTCCCTTATTGTACCCCTCTTTAATTCAATCTTCAAAGTGAATTCCATTTTCAAAAAGCTTCTTGCATATTGGAGAAAAATCACGTCTTCACATAGCGACATTATAGGAAAAGTCTTGAAAGATTTGCTTCTTGGTAGTTAAAGTTTGGCTGTTTCGAATATGCTTCTAGTAGTTGTTCTTTATCAGCATAATTTAGTACTCTCCCAATATTAGGTCTAGGCCTGTGATGCTCCAAGTGTCTTTCTGGGCCTACTCTATGTACTAGCTCTATTATGTGAGATCCAGTAATCCCAAGTTTATTAGGTAGCCAGTTTGTCACAGAACTCAACAATTTTCTGTTTTTTACTGATTCTGGGAGACCTATTATATGAAAATTATTTATTCTGCTTCTGTTCTTTAAGTCCTCGATCTTTTCATGGTAAGCAGCATTATTTACTTGAATAACTGCTTTGGGTTCTATGAGCTCATCTTCTAAATTAGAGATCCTCTGTTCTGCTTCTGTGAGGCACTGAGATTGTTGTAGTAATTGTGTTAGGGCAATATCTATAGATTGTTTCAATTCTTCCAAACCTGCTAATTTTTGATCAAGTAAGGGGGAAATAATTCTGAGATTTCTTGTGTTCTTTGTCTGGAGTGTGGGCTATATTATATATTGCCTTCTACAGTAGCATTTTCTCCCCTGTAGGTGAATATTCAGGTGTGAATAGAGAGTCTGGTCTGGTGGTCTTCTCTTTTACCTTAGCTGTATTATTCCCCTTGAGGCCTCTTTGTTGTCTGACTATTAATTCAATCTTTTTTCTATTTTTCCCCAGGTTGGTATGTTCCTGATTTAGCCTTAATCAGACACCAATATATAAATTTAGCCCACTCATCCAAGCTCTAGGTATTGCCCAGTTCTTCCCTTTTAATCTTCCATTAAAATTTTTAGCAGTTATAAGTTATTATAATATTCATATATTCATATTCTGTCTCTCTCTCTCTCTTTTTTTTAAAGCACCAGTGAGTTCATCACAGCATTCAATTCCACATGGCTTTTTATCTCTCGTTTCTCCAATTTTCACTCGCTGCGGGACTCACTACAAGACGGGGTGGCTGTCGATTGTGATTGACAGCTTGCCCCATTTTTTAGGCATGCAGGGGGGGGCTGGAAAAACGGAGGTGTTCCTGCAGGAACACCTGCCGTTTGTGTTCAGCCCTACTGACATCACCAGGGATGTCAGTAGTGAACTTCCTGCTCTATTAGAGTAGGAAGTTCACTGGGGCTTGCGGTGGATGAGACCTACCACAAGGGTCTCATTGCATGCCTGATGGTCGCGATAATCGTGACCATCGCCAGGCCGCCCGCTAAAGCTGTGGGTGGTCACCCACAGCTTAGCGAGCGGCCTGGAGGCCGGTGGAAAAAAAAAATGGCCCGCCCAGATTCAGAGTGAGCGCTCGCAAATAGCGAGTGCCTCTGAATCTTGGCCCTAATACAAAGTAGTTAAATACCTCTATAAATGGGATAATGTGGCTGCAGGGTCTTCATTCAAGAAAATAAACATAGTCCCCTGTACCCAATGCCTTCCATCATTTGATCTTTTTCAAGGCACGCTGGATAACACACATAATCATATATTTATACCTCTGGTTGTTAATTACCTTTACCGGAAGTGATGTGGTGGACTTTCTCCTCTTAGTGGTCATAATATGTACAATATGTGGCAAAGATGTTATCCTGGTCTAATCAGTGAGGGAGCGTGAGGGAGAGTGCATAAAAAAGGAAGGAATAAATGCATCACATCCATAAAACATCTATAAAACACCAGCACCAATCATAATGAACATCTCTGCACTGATAAAAAAAACAATAAAACCTTATTTACATTTAATCTGGATGTGATGCAGTTATTCCTTACTTTTTTGTGCACTCTATTAGAGCTTTTACAAGATTGTTACATGTTGTAATATACATTTTTCTATATATGTTGGTACAATTTCATTGTATAGTTATTGTTGCTGCACAGATTTATGCATAGTCTGGCACTTGCACTTTATAACGCTGTTTCAGCGTCCTGTTATGTCTGCACATTTACACATAAAGTTTTTTTGTTTAACCCAGTTACCATGGTCCCGGGCTGTATCTGATGACATCACTTCCGGAGCATAAGGTGACGCTGCTGCTGGGAGAGACTGAGGCCCTGATTCAGAGCCGGACGCTCTGACAGAGCGCTCGCTCTGAATCAGGCCCGATCTTCTTGTTTTTTAGAGCAGCCTCCTGGCCGCTCGCATAGCTGTGGGTGACCACCCACAGGTATAGCGAGCGGCCAGGAAGATGGTCTTGACCATCATGACCATCAGGCTTGCGTTGAGACCCTTGTGGTAGGGTCTCGTTGCCGCAAGCCCCAGAGAGATTTTGGCTCTCACAGACCCGAAATCTCTCCCACTGACATCACTCCTGATGTCAGTGGGGCTGCCCTTAAACGGGGGCGTTCACATGGGAACGCCCCCGTTTGGGCAGCCACTAACCAGGCTTACCCACCAAAGGGGGCGTGCTGTCACTCAACATCTACAGCATCCAAATTACTCAAAGTAGCACTACACTTATCGACCAGGTACCATCGTGGATTCGAGGGGGAGATAGATCACGCAAGTTATTACAGCTGGAGTCTTGTTGGATATTCCAGCTGGGTATCTTGGCACCGCTTGGTTTAAATGAATCGCTTGGTTTGCATGCTTTTCTTTAATAACTATATTCATTAGATATCTCCTAGATTCTATGCTGTCTGTTGGAGGTTATGCTCAAATGTTTGCATGATATGCTATACTTATTGCAGTTAGTTAAGGAGATTTTTCCAGCAAGCATCTAACATAGTTGCCATATGATCTGATTGTTATGATGTATCCCTAGATATGCTTTAAAGCAAGAATTTGATATTTCTACATGGTATTAGAGGTGCTATTACTACTTTAAGTAATTTGGATACGATCATTACATGCAAGTTTCTTTGTAATTATAGGCAGCTGCTATGTGTTTTGGTGATGGTTGCTATGCACTTCAATTAACGCTGACAAGCTGTGTTGTACACAGACTTCCGGCGTCGTCACTTGGTGTGGATTATAAATAGGTATGTCTGTATGTTACTTGTTTATCCTGACGAAAGAACTACATTACATGTTCTGAAACGTTGACATCACTGGGCTGTGTGATTGCATTATTTCAAAAGTCATCTGAGTGCCGCCTTCTCTTCAAAGAGATCGTATATATGTGTGCTACTTTTTTGTATGCAGGAGGGCACCTTATGCAGCTGTATCGTATTTCCAGCAAGGGAGTGCCGGCAGATCCAAAAGTATATTTATAGTCTATCCTGGTTACCCAGAATCGGATAAGACAGCAAGGCACCCAGCTAATTCTCATTTGTCCTTAATCAAGACACCAAGGGCCTCATTCAGAGGCGGTCAGAGGATGCAAGCAGTCGTTCAGAAACTGGGTGGCCACTTGCATCCTGACCGCCCGCCTCTGTTGCGGTCATTAGGCTGTGGGTTAACACCCACAGCTCTAATGACCGCTCCGGTGATAGTCGCGATGGTCAGAGACCATCGCAACCATTGGGGCTTACGACGAGACCCTAGGGTAGGGTCTCCCTTGTCGTAAGCCCCGGAGAGCTTCTGGCTCTGTCAGAGCCGGAAGCTCTCCATTGACATCACTAGTGATGTCAGTGGGGCCGCCCCCGAACGGTAGGCATTCCCATGGGAACGCTTCCATTTGGGCTGCCACCCCCCCGGCCCACCTTCCAAACGGGGTGAGCTGTCAATCAACATCGACAGCTTGCCCCCTTTGGATCGAGACCCGCTACGACAGGCACTGTCATGCGCATGGTCTGTGGGGGGCCATCGCCCCAGTCCGAGCGCATCGGCGCTAACGACCCGGTCTGAATGACCCCCCAAGTTCTTTTACCTATCGTTTTTCTGTGTTTCACATAAGGTGTGTGGACTGCCTAAGTGTGTATTCACCTTTCTAATCAAGCGACTATGGTTGATGCCGAAGGAAATGCTACTCGGATCCAGCTTGAAGTGGGAGATATTTTCAGTTTTTCAGACACTGAAGCGGAGAGCATTGTATTTTCTCAATGTTTACAAGATCATAGTATCACCTCTAATGAGGATTTATTCGTGAATGGCTGAAATTAGAGAAACGCTGTACCACTGCATTACCCTTTCAGACTACTTCAAATGCAAAAAGATCCCGAGGGGATTTCTAATTAAAAATGTCCCCACAATCGGATGACATAACATCGGATTTTGCAAGAAATGGGTAGCCATTCTTAACAAATGCTCCCTAGACCTAATATAATTGGTCATTGAGGAGGCTAAACGGGAGCTTACCATGACTAAGGATAAATTGACAGAATTTGAGTCAAAATTTAAGGACACATTAGAATCTGACAAGGACGCAAAATGGCTCGAAAAACTTAAATCACAGGTGGACCAATACACCAATGATCTCATTCTTTTTAAGAAAACTAAGTTCAACAAAGTGAATGAGGATTACGAGAGGCAACAGGTGTATGGCTGGCTAACAGGTATTTCGGTCACTACGCCACATTATCAACGGGCCAGATATCAACATCGAAAACCATTTAATGCTCTACCTACAGGGGGATCTTCAATGGCTACAAGTGACAGTGATGGACCTTCAGATGCGACACAGGGCCTCTCCATCCCTTTAGGAGCGCGAACAAGAGCTTACCCTTTAGGCTTAAGAGATCACGAATGCGGAGGACGGGACAGAACAAGAGGGAGAAGAAGGGGATCTTGTCCCCCCTACCAACACAGGATTTAATATTCAACCTGTCAGATCGTGTACTGGCGGAGGATGAAATTAAAGTGCTTAATCATGGACTCTCCTTCGTTCCGACGGTGCAGTTTGGACAATTTCAATGGCAGGTGGAGAAATTCAAACTCAATAGAGCTCTTCGATTGAAGGAATTCTTTGGTGGTGATCGAGATCAACATGCAGGTAATACAGATCTTTCTGTTCCTTTAAAAGTTAAAGCATTACAACCTAGATCAGCATTTGATCCCCCTTCAAGGAACAGCTCCATTGAGACTTTTACACGTCTATTGAATGATGCTGTTCTTGCTAATATATCAGGTGTACAATCAGTTAAAAGTTACAATAATTGTTCTAATTTGTTGGCTAAAGAAAAATGTGCGCTTGATAATCTATGCCATTATGATGATATTGTGATTCGTCCCTCCGATAAGGGGGGATCAATCACAATCATGAATAAAACAGATTATAAAAAAGAAATCTATGAGCAATTAACAGATCTGAATGTGTATAAAAAATTGAAAAACAATCCAACAGAATGCTTTAAACGTGATTTAGATATGCTCCTGGATAGGGGTGTACAAGAAGGTCACATTACTAGTGAAGTTAAGCAAGCTTTAATGGTTCAGCATCCGATAGTTTCCATCCTGTACACACTACCTAAAGTTCACAAGACACTTATAAATCCCCCAGGCAGACCGATTGTTTCTGCAAGGGGCTCTCTCCATCAAATAGTTGCAGTCTATTTAGATTGTCTGCTTCAACAATGTGTACAGGGTGAGAGAACTTTCTTAAAAGATACTACTATGCTGCTAAAAACCCTGGGTTCTTTGTCAGACTTACCTGAACATCTACTGTTATGTACAGCAGATGTTAAAAGCCTTTACACCAGCATCCCACACGCTGAGGGTCTATTGGCAGTTAAAAACTTAATTTCAAACAACGTCCTTTACAAAGGTCCATCAATTAGTTATTTTCTTGATTTGTTAAATTGCACATTAAAGTGCAATTACTTCTATTTTGACGGTAATTTTTACCTACAGACCTCTGGCTGTGCCATGGGGTCGGCGGTAGCCCCCTCATTGGCTAACAGCTATATGTTTGGTGTTGGGAAAGACATATTTTTTGCTAAATCCTCGATCACCAAGCATATATTGCTATACTATCGATACATCGATGATGTTTTGATTTTATGGTCAGGAACGGAATCATTATTGACAGAGGTTTTATCATCTCATAATAGCCATGTACACCCCATCAAATTCATGTTTGATATCCAGAGAGAAAAAATTCATTTTTTAGACGTTATGATTACCTTTAAGGATAGAAACATCACCACCTCGCTTTTTACTAAATCCACCAATCGTAATAACATCTTGCAATACAATAGTTGTCATCCAAGATGTCTGAAGCAGGGATTGCCTTTTTCACAGTTCCTGCGAATACGACGCATTATTAGTGATGATCAAGAATTAAGGGTTCAGTTGGAAACGATGATTGTGAAATTCCAACAAAGAGGTTATCCCCTAGAGGAACTTTTGAGACAAAGAGATAAAGTTCTCAAGCTAAGTAGAGAAGATTCGTTGAGGTCGACGACTACTAAAGAAAAAAACTCTATTTTACCTTGGGTTAATCGTTTTAATGTAGCCAGCGAACAGGTTAGAAAGCGTACAAATCAATTTTGGCCCATCGTGACAGGGGATCCAAGATTGAGTACTTTAAAGAATTCCCGTATTATGCCCTGCTACAGTAGGGGCAGGAATTTACGTGATATCTTAGTAAAAGCTGATGTCACAGATTACAACAAATCCAGAACAGACATGTTTTGGTTAAGACAGAAAAAAGGCTGCTTTAGGTGTCCGAACTGCACGACCTGTAACTACATGGTGAGTGGCAGCTCTTTTAGACATCCAACTACAGGTAAAAACATTCAAATCAAACACTTTTTGTCATGCACTTCAAAATTTGTGGTGTATATGATTACTTGTCCCTGCAGTAAGAATTATATTGGAAAGACTGAGCGCATGTTCAAAGAGCGCAAGGCGCTGCATCGCAGCGCAATCAGGTTGGCACTGGTGAAAAAATCCAGTGAACAACCTGTTGCTAGGAATTTCATGGAAGCCAAACATAGTCTGGCTTCCCTGAGATATCGGATTATCGACCAGGTACCATTGTGGATTCGAGGGAGAGATAGATCACGCAAGTTATTACAGCTGGAGTCTCATTGGATATTCCAGCTGGGTACCTTGGCACCGCTTGGTTTAAATGAATCGCTTGGTTTGCATGCTTTTCTTTAATAACTATGGGCCTGATTCAGACCCACTCGCGAGCGGCTGTCTGCTCGCAAGTGGGTCGATGGTGTGCACTGCGCATGCGCGAGACGCAACGAGCGAAGGACTTTCCTTCGCTCGTTGTGTCTGATCAAAGGGGGCGTGCCGTCGATGTTGATTGACGTGGGGCGTGCCTGCCAGATGGAGGCGTTCCCAAGGGAACGCCTACCGTCAGAAACCGGCCCCACTGACATCACTAGTGATGTCAGTGGGAGTGAATTTGGCTCTGATAGAGCCAAAATCACTCCGTGCCTTGCAGTTGAGAAACTCAACCGCAGGCTTCGGCTCGCAGTGGCGATGGTCGCGATGGTCAAGACCATCGCGACCATCATCCTGCACGCTCATATATGCTGCGGATGGTGACCCACAGCTATACGAGCGTCCAGGAGGATGCTCCATAATTATGGAGGTGGGCCCTGATTCAGAGCCAGCGCTCTGGTCAGAGCGTCCGGCTCTGAAACAGGGCCTATATTCATTAGATATCTCCTAGATTCTATGCTGTCTGTTGGAGGTTATGCTCAAATGTTTGCATGATATGCTATACTTATTGCAGTTAGTTAAGGAGATTTTTCCAGCAAGCATCTAACATAGTTGCCATATGATCTGATTGTTATGATGTATCCCTAGATATGCTTTAAAGCAAGAATTTGATATTTCTACATGGGATTAGAAGTGTAGTGCTATTACTACTTTGAGTAATTTGGATACGATCATTACATGCAAGTTTCTTTGTAATTATAGGCAGCTGCTATGTGTTTTGGTGATGGTTGCTATGCACTTCAATTAACGCTGACAAGCTGTGTTGTACACAGACTTCCGGCGTCGTCACTTGGTGTGGATTATAAATAAGTATGTCTGTATGTTACTTGTTTATCCTGACGAAAGAACTACATTACATGTTCTGAAACATTGACATCACTGGGCTGTGTGATTGCATTATTTCAAAAGTCATCTGAGTGCCGCCTTCTCTTCAAAGAGATCATATATATATATATATATATATAAAATAAAGTTTAGAATTACTTATGTCTTCGCACCATTTCATTTCTGGAGAAGGCCCATTTTATTATTTCTCATATAGGGCCCTATTAATCAAAGAATATTTGTGGGACATCCCTCAAAAACACCTATTTTTGGATGTACCAATTATATTAAGACTCCCCTGAATGTATGTACAGTGGACTGTAGGTTTTTATGGGGGCTGCTTCAATGCTAAATTTACAAGCTGGCATTAGCCATTGTAGAACATAGGCTACACTCCTCAAAAAATACCAGAAAAGGTATCCATAGACGCGTAGTAGTGTGGCTGGATCCAGGAAATTGAAACTAAAGTGTTCGCATTAATCACCTTAATTTTACACATTGCATGTGTATTTTAATACATGCTAACAGTACATAATTTCTTAGTAATAAGAAAGTATACATATAATTAATAAATGGGCATCATTGTATTTTTCTTACTTGCTGCTGCAATCCTTTTTTTAAAATGTCACACATTATGTATAATGTTTAGATTTAGATTTACATTTTGTCAAGGAACTTTCCTCTTGTAATTTTCATACTGTTGCCATATATGTGGCATAATGTTTAGATGTAGAATGACATACATAATCATTTTTTTTATCATTTTACTGTATGAGGCCCACATTGATTTTCATTTTGTCAAGGGATCTCTTTCATCATTTTAATTTTTCACTCTGAAGACACATACAGTATGCTGTATCATGTTTAGAGTTACAGTGATGTACATCATCTTTATTGCACCATTATATTACTGGGGAAGACCACAATATGTTGTTTGTCATTTTGTAAAGGTACCTTTTTTTTGTCTGTTTTCATACTGCTGGTACACATGCTGTATAATATTTATATTTAGAATTATATATGTACTCTTGTTTGCATCATTTCACTTTTGGACTAGGCCGACCTGGTTTCTTATTTTATCAAATGACCTTCTTTTTCATCATGTCCATTTCTCCTGCTGAAGAACCACCAGGGGGTAGATTTACTAAAAATTAAAAGTTGTCAGTAATTTCACAAGAGTCAGAAGATATAGAATTAAGGTGTGGTTAGGGGAAGACCATGTTTTTGAAGATAATAATAATAATAATAATAATAATAATAATAATAATAATAATAATAATTCTCTATTTTTACATTTGGTATAAATTAGGGTACACTGTGAAATAACTATGGCAACATAAACAACTAACTGGGCCCTAATGTCTTACAGCAAGAAAAATCCTGCATTTCCAGTTGCATTTACTGAGTATCTGTCAATGTTCCTACTGTAATAATGACTGGAAAATGATATTGTGCAGTGAAGCAAATCATGTGCCAAGTCAAAATCAAGAGCCAAGTCAATCCTTTTTAACAGTGAATTAGAGGGAACTGTTCACATAGCCAAATATTATTGTAATTATTGTTATTATACTTTCTTATATGGTACCAACAAACAGCTGATAAAATACCATTCATGGGTTTTTTGTTAGTCTGCTATTTAAATGGTAAAATAAATCTTTGTTGAAAATAAAATGGGAGACATTAAAATGGTTTTAACAAATGTCCCGGGCAGTAAAATGGTGTTACTCTCATATCTGAGAGATGCTTCACTCGGGACTGATTTAGAGGTAGACGCTAATCCTGTCACCACTGTGTATACATACTCAATGGTACTGCAAAAATATGCAAATGCAGGGCTTATACAGAGATGCCCACCAGCGGCATTTGGTCACACATCAGTTACACCATCGAACACCTGGGCAACCCTATGGCTGCTCATAATGTCCGTCAGAAGTAATCCACCAGAGCCAATGTAACTGCATTCACAGATGCAGTTACTGTCAAAGACATACCAACAAAATGGTCTTTTTTGTTATTTGGCCACCTGAGGCATTGTTTATTGACATTTGCATACAATTTCCCATTATGTGTGTAGTAGAAATATGAGTTTGCTTAACAAAGGAGTGGTTATGAGTCAGATATGAATAAATTATGTGCATGCCACGTATATAAAGTCAGCACCAGCTTTGATTTTATCAGGACATCTGATTTAGTATACAATGCAAAGCAGGGATCAATATACATATAATATATACTGCAATGTATCATTACATCTGACAGACAACACTATCATGGTGTGTCAGGTCACTTGGAATTCCCCTTTGTGTGTGCTTGCAAGGAATGAGAAGAGCACAACTGAAGTATTAGGTGAAACAGTGATGTTTATTGACACACAGGGTATAGTGCAGTGAATAAGCTAATACATAGGCAGGAATGAAGCAGGCTGACTACACAGGGTTCAAATGAACCAGAAATTAATATAATTTAGGAATGGATGAGTCAGAATGCACTATGAATTAATACAATAATGTCCAGAAATGCACAAAGACAGTGGTTACCAAGCCGGTCCTCAATGACCCCTAATAGTTCAAGTTTTATAGACCACCTGTAGATCTGTAGATTGTGTCAGTTAGAAATGAATGCATGACGTGTTTTAAAATGTGACAGTTAGTAATGACTACACCTATACACCAGCTATGTGGTCTGCAAAATGTGTAATGTTAGGGGCTCTTGAGGACTGGCTTGGCCATACTTGTACTAAGGCAATAACACAAATTATGCCAGGCAATGAATAATAGAATAATATATATATATATATATATATAATATATATATATAAACAATGTAACCTACTCCTGCAGGTAAAGTCCAGAAATAGGTGGTGATAATGATACAATGTTGAGCTGCCTAGAAGCAGCTAGGTGAGGGACACAGTAACATATGTATAAACAAGGTTACTCACTGCCATAGATATGTCCAAAAACAGGTACTGAGTTATGGGATTTCCTTATAAAGGTACTGACGATCAGGTGTTTGTTTTCAAGATAGAAACAAAGTAATACTCTCAGAGCTAGTTGACCACCTGAGTAAGACACCACACCTGCTGCAGAATCAAAAAAGAGACTAGATCAAATAAAAATCAATTCTGCGCCGGTGTGTCTAAAAATATATATAAACATTTATTCAACAGTACATAATGTATAAGATCAAATGAAAAAACAACATGTATACACAGTTTCAAATATAGCTATATAGTGTCATGGACACAATTAAGTTGAAAATATACAAAATGCAAAATGCAACTATAGAGACAATACTGTGACCAGTAGTGAAAAAGTAGAATTGTTTGTTTTCAGGATATTCACTGTAAGTACACTGGTACAGGTTTTCATGATGTCCAGTGTAGGAACACTTGTGAATGTTTTCAAGATATCCAGTGTTCATGTTTTCCAGAAAGCACTGGAGCAAAATGATGTGAAGCAATACTGTACTGAAGCAGGTTTTCTGAATAGCACTTGGGCAGAATGCTGTGAAGCAATAGAGGAGCATGTTGTCTGGATAGCATTGGAATTAGACACAATGATCTGGCCTAGATAGAACTGTGGAGCAGGATTAAATTGGAAAGTCACAGGCTCAGCTGGATCAGATTATTAACACAGGTTTGCAGGATTATGAAACAGAATATGGAACCAGACAGGCTAGATCAGAGCAGTGTTACACCACTAGAGAGAGCAGCACCACTGGTGGGACAACAGTACTGCAGCAGATTGTGACATGGTGCTGTGATAATAGATATATTTTTCTTAAATAATAAACATTGATGAAATTCCTGACATGGGCAATATTTGCATTAAAATGTGATCCCATTAAAAGTTTTGTTAAAAACACATAGAGGGGTATCCAATTAGCCCCAAAGTTGATCTGATGCAGGCACTTATCATGTTTTTTTTTGGGGGGGGTCCCGAAAAAGAATCCACGATAATTGCCATTTTCTATTAATTAGACCTAAATAATAGGATAGGGTGAAAAAAAACATTGGCGAAAATTGGGGATAATCTGCAAAAAATCCCCATTTTTCGCTGATCACTGAGATCAATTAGCGCCCAAACAATGTTCAGGGCTAATTGGATACAGCACTTGGGGCAAAGTTTAAAAAAAATAAAATACAATAAAAAATGAGGGCTTTCTTATTTATAAGGATTGAAGGTAAATACTATAAGTGGAGTGGATCCGAGTATTCTCTTGTTAATTGCAGTGCTTACAGTACATGAATATGCAGTGTGATAGATAGATAGATAGATAGATAGATAGATAGATAGATAGGTAGGTTTCAACATGGAAATATGAAGAGGAAATAATGTGCCTAGAGATGCCAAAATACCTATGGGACTGCATTTGTGAACTAAAATGGTGGATCACAGTAGATGCATACTGTAAATACAATCAGGGGATTCATAATATTTGCAGGTACCACCTGAAAATGGCTCTTTTTGGGGGATATCCCACAATATGATTTGATGAATAGGTCCCTAATGGGCCTATTTATTAATTATATGATTTTAGAACCAAAAATAATAATTTCTTATTGCCACTATTTGTGGCACTAATTACAGCAATAAGAAATTATCTACCACCCGGATGTATGAAGATACACATCCAAGGACAGGGACTCCTGCAATGCGTAAAGTACAGTAATCGCTGATGCCCTGCACATGCGTGGTCTTCAGACAGCGCATGTGCAAGCAGCATTACCAGGCAGGGATCCCTCTCAAAGTATATGGTGCGATATGTAGCCTACAGACTACAATGACTAATATTGTGCTCCTTAGTCAGATAGGAAGTCAAATATCCTACCACTATAGCTAATGGACAAATGTGTATTTATACAGAACTGCAAAAAAAATATTATGCTCAACTAAATAATAAAAACAGAGAAGAATCAAACAAGAAATATATAAATAATAATAAATAAGTAGAGTTGCAAATATTCTAAACATTATAACATTCCATGTGATTCTTTTTTATTGAAGTTATATGGCACATATATACAACCTTTTAATTTATAACTCAGATTTTTTATTTTTTGCTGGTTTGTTTAGTGCTTTTATACAGTACTTTGCTTTATGCACATTTGCTCAGCCTCTGTGTAGATATAAACATTTACTCATTTGGATGTTTTTAACCTACAAGCATTATTTCTTCACAGTTGAGAGTGCATATTGCTAATGTTTGTTCCTCTCCCCCATTTTATCTAAACCTGTACAAATTACTGGAAGAGAGTTTAAAAATATTGAGATTGAAGAGACGCTGAAATCTAATCCCAGAACTCAGCTTACCTTTCCAAATATCACAGGGAAGACGGCGTCTGGGCCTTGGGGGATGGAGTGATGCTCAGAGGAGGGGGCCCGCTGAACACAGTCCCCCTTGGGCGTTAATAAGCCTCCGACTAAGAGCAAAGTTAGTTTTATACATATGACACTTGAGTTAAAGACATCTCCTTTCTTTTGTTACTATTCTTACAGTAAAATAAATGACACCATAAGTCAGTTTTACCTAGCAGAAAGGTTTCATCATGCTCAATGCCATTGGACATGAGCAGTGGCAGGCTGGCCTGGGGGGCAGGGTGCCATGTGCCCCCTGGGCCGCAGCGACATGCGGGCCGCAGGCTGTGGGCAGTCTGTGTCACTGTGACACAGACTGCAACACATGTGTAGCGCTGACCGGACGGAGTTCGGTCAGCGCTACACAGCACAAACACACAGCCGCCGTCCCGGCAGCTGTGGGTTTGCTTTAGCAGCTGATGAGAGTCTGACAGACTCTCATCGGCTGCTGCTCCCACTGCCAGAGCCGGACATCTTCCAGCTCCCGCAGTGGGTAATGGGAGTGACGCGTCACTCCCATGATGCATCACTCCCATAATGCAAAGCGGCGGACGGAGGAGCTGATCTCGGCGGCGGGACCAGGAGCAGGAGCGGGTGTCAGGTAAGTGTTTTTTTTTTTATATTATGTGTGTCTACTGCGGGGGGTCTGGCACTATAAGGAGGAGACCACTACTGGGGGCACTACAAAGGGGGGACTACTACTACTGGGGGCACTACAAGGGGGGGACTACTACCTGGGGCCCTACAAGGGGGGGACTACTACTACTGGGGGCACTACAAGGGGGGGACTACTACTACTGGGGGCACAACAAGGGGGGGACTACTACTACTGGGGGCACTACAAGGGGGGGACTACTACTACTGGGGGCACTACAAGGGGGGGAATACTACTGGGGGGGACTACTACTAGGGGCACTACAACGGGACTACTACTAGGGGCACTACAAAGGGGGGAGGGGACTACCACTGGGGTCACTGCATCGAGGGACCACTGCTGGGGGCTCTAAATAAAGGGCAATAGTGGGGGTACTGCATAGGGGGAAGACTACAACTGGGGTCACTATTTAAGGGGCACTGCATAAGGGTTACCACTACTGGGGGCACTATCTAAGGGGCTTACTACTGGGGGCACAAGAGGCACTGCATAGGGGGGATCACTACTGGGGGCACTACTCGAGGCCTGCATAAGGGTGTCCTCTCCTGAGGGGGGGCGCCGTAGCATGCACGTTCTTTCGGGCACCCTGGCTACATGCTACTCCTCTGCCAGGGCCACCTGCATGCATTTGCCCCCCAAGCTAAAAGTTGCCAGCCAGCCCCTGGACATGAGAACTGATTATTTTCAGATGTGAAAATAGAGTTAGATAGAGCAAGTAACTGTGCGTCTTCATAAAAGACTGTGCGTCTTCATGTTGCACTGCATGTGGGGCACATGTAAAATGTGCAGAGAGATTTAGATTTGGAAGTGGTATGTCCAAACTGAAATCTAAATTGCAATGTAAAAATAAAGCTGTCTAGCATTTGTGGGCTACATGCAAAAAAATAGTATGTATTTGCCCTACTGCATTATACATAATTACTTGCTCTATTTTACTCTATTCCCAAATCTGAATCCAGCCCTATAGACACTGAATACAGCTCTATCTACTCAGAAGATCTGTTGTATCTAAAATAAAAATAAAGAAATTTGCATGGATAAGATCTGTTGTATCTAAAATAAAATCAGAAGATCTGTTGTGTCTAAACAAAATCTGTTGTATCTGTTGTATCTAAAATAAAAATAAAGAAATTTGCATGGATAAGACAATGTTGTGTAAATATACATTGCCATTATATAACTTCTCACTGAGTGTAAATGAGTTGTAAGGAAATTAATACACTGTCTCTATCTATTTTTCATTTAAAGTACTTAAGATTTAAAGGTATTCACAAGTATCTAGAAGGATGCCATGGTTATTTTCTCCTTTACCTTTCAGCAAAACAGCTGTTAAATTCATACATGATGATTGTACACATAATGTTCCATTAATGTCACACTTCTACTGTATCTGCCAACTCTATAGCAACTGTTATAGTAGACCTGTTACCTTACAACACCATTTCTTATTCTATAGTATATAAATAAAACCTTCTACCATGGTTCATATTTACTGTTACTTCCAGAAATACTTGCATTTCAAATCTTTTAAACCAAAACCCATAACTTTGTGATAATGCACCTACAGTATATGACAACCTGGCACATAGGTGCTTATGCTGACAACAGAAATATCCCTGCCTAATATCACATTTGGACTGCCCAATAATTAGCATTTATATGTCAGAACTATTTTGTCCTTTCTTTGTGATATAGCTTGGATTAATAGGGCTTTCTATATAAGATGTATGCATGTCTTTTTCTTGTCTTATTAGTATATTTTGCATCATATTTTTCTATGTTTGGCTTATTGATAGGAATTTAGGGCCTGATTCAGAGTTGGGAATAGATCATCTTGGTAAAACCATGCTGCACTGCAGGTGGGGCAGATTTAAAATGTTCAGAGAGATTTAGATTTGGGAGAAGTGGGTCCAAACTGCCATCTAAATTGTAAAGTAATAATAAAGCTGTGCAGTATTTGTGGGCTACATGCAAAAGCAGCCAGTATTTACCCCACATGTAAAAAAAATGTATGTATTTACACCCCTTGCATTGCAATATGGTTTGTCCAGGTTCACAGTCAAGTGCATCAGGTGTCGGTATCCTAAACCTGTCAGGATGCCGGAGTTAGGATTCAGACCGCCAGGATCCCGAGCGCCGTCATCCCGTACCCACCTCAGGGGTGATTCACCCATAAAAGCTTCACAGCCTTCTGATCCTAAGCATCATATTGTGGAGTGGCCACGATGACGCTATTCACAGACATCATGCCCCCACCATTTCACTGAAGATATGTGTGGGCTATCTACCAAATCTGAACATTTTGTTAGAGTAGGTAAGTATGCTCCATGTACGTGTGAAAATCAAGTTTTATAATAGAGAAAAAAATACAGTTATCTCTACCCATTGTACTCCCCCAATTAGAAAGAACAAAATGATGCACTATTACTTTACTAAAGAATAATATACACGTGAGATGTCAAAATGACATGTGCAGTTATACACATTTTTAGCTTTGTAAAATATGCATACAATTTTGTCCTAAAAACAAAAGGAAATAACTGCGCTTAAACTTATATCCAATTTCAAGCAGGTGCAAAGGGAAAGAAATATATGTAATAATTTAATATTCAATAACTATTTATAAAAGGCATCAAAAGGTTACAACAATGAACATATACAATAAATAGCACACATTGAATCAAGCATATACTGTAGGAAATTAAACATTGTTTCTATTAATGAATAACGATTCTAAAAAATACAAAACAACTGATAAAGTTTTGTAGCTTTGTCCTCTAGAGCCAAATGCTTCTAATTAGAGGTGATATTGGTAACTGTAAAATCAGCCGCGTCCAACTGAAAAGAATGTTTAAAAATAAAATGAGACAAGTCCAGAAAATTTGTCTTCAATAAAATCATTGCGGGTGTATATTGGAATAACAATTAACCCAGCACAAATGTTTGTACCCGAGTATTATCAGGAGGTCTCTCCGTGGAAGTCCTCAAAGCCAGCTATTAGGTGTACATGCTATATATGAATTGGTCCTGCAGGACCTTATAAAGCACTTCACAAAATGAGGTTCGTGCTTATGTTTAAAACTGTGAGTTTATAAGATAATCACTTTCTGTGGTGCAGGCTTCAAGCATAGAGTGAAGTTCCACTTTACCTTATTTTGTGCGTGTAGTTCCTATTTGGATGGCCGATCAATATGCCGGTGGATCGTGCTGAGAAGTCTGTGTGGGGAGCTTCCAACTCACATATAGGGCCAAATGTAACAGGGTGTCAGTTTTGGTAAATTGCTAGTTTTGTGCTAAACTCACAATTTTTCACAACTCTCCAATGTAATAGGGTGTCAGTTCACTAAAAGTCGCATTTTTCAGAGTTACTAAAAATCCCCATTCTCAAACACACATCCAGATGTTTTCAAACTGAAAACAATCAACTCGCCCAATGTAATAGGGTGTCTGTTTTAGACTCACAAAAAAAGATAACCAACAGACCCCAAATAATAGACCTGTTTCAGGCTAGCGAGTATATCCTGAGCAGGTCATTTTAACACAGAAATATGCACATATCCATGAGATACGTCCATGTTTCTGTGTGTAGTTATGTAAAAGGTTTTAAAAATGTTAAAAAATGATGTGCAGCTCTTCCCCAAAAGCATAACCTGCCCCGGGCTTTATAAAGCCTGTCCTGGTTCTAAAAATACAGGGGCCAAAATGCGTAGAGGGCCCCTGTATATTAAGAACCAGCACAGGGCTTTGCAGGGCCAGTCCTGGTTATGGAAACTCAGGGGACAAAACGAGTATGGGTCCACTGATAATTCCATAACCAGCACCAGACTCTTTCTAGCGGGAGGGTAATGCCACAGCCAGGGAAAACCTTTCACCGGTTTCCCCGGCCAAAGCATTACCCCTGACCGCTAGTCAGCCCAAGCCAGAGATCCCTGGGTAGTTGGGGACCCCCCAATAAAGGGGTCCCCATCTCCAGGGCACCCCGGGCCTAGACTGATAGCCCGTGCTATCCCTGGCACCCTAGGGTGGTGGGTGCCTGGTTGATAGTGTTAGTGTTTGGCGTAAAATAAAGTGTTAAATATTGTCTTTAGTTGTAGAACCACAAGTACCAGCCTCCCCCGTATGCTGTTTTTTTGAGAACCACAAATACCAGCAGGGCATTACGGCCTGCTGGCATTTGTAGTTCCGCAACTAAAGAAATATGTAAACAAACAAACACCGTGAATGTAAAATTTTAAGAAAACATACCTGCACACTCATACATACAAACCTAGTTTCTGAAGTAATCCATAGGGTACCTGAAATAAAAATCCATACTCACCTATCCTATGCGTAGATCACGTCCGCTTCATTCCCTGTAGGCATCCAAAGGGTTAAAATAACAACCCAAAAAAATACCGATCCATGCCAGACTGAACAAAGGTAAGTGTGTACACATACCTTTGCTCCGCGTAAATGACCGGGGCACACTTGCCTGTGTTCCCCTAGTCACATTAAAAAGTGTAAGTTTACCTAGGGAACAACTCACCTAAACTCGCAAATGGAGTAGCCTCGAGCTGAAAAGTTTGCAGGCTATTGAATTTGCGAGTAACAGCACAAAATCGCACCTTTAAAATATGTGAGAAGGTGCGAGTTTGTACTGTTTCTAAAACTGTCACCCTATTACATTTGGCCCATAGTATCTGTTCGCTGGGCCCTGGCATGAGCGGGATGTCGACTAGTGACTTAGTTAATTCTCCGCTTGAGAAGCAATGTGAGTGTCAGTCCACGTTTGCCGTATTTGCACTGAATCCGTATGTGCAGCGGCGGCTGGAGGGGGAACGGAAATTCCACGGATATGATAGTAATTTGGCAGCAACTGATAAACTGGAGTCAATAGTATAAAAAAGACTCTAACACGTTTCTTCCATTAATGATTTTTGTCCTGCAGTATGTGAACTTTAGTATTCTGACTCTACGTCATGCTTTCCAACTCTCCTGTAATGTTTGGGAGAGTCACGCATTTCAGGAGGCTCTCCCAGACTCCCAAAAGAGCGAGTCAGTCTCCCACATAATATGTACCATTGTGGTACTGCCCCCTGCTGTAAAATGCTGCAATCAGGACTTTGAACAGATGGGAAGAAATCAAAATGTCTCAATCACAGAGAGAACCCCACACACACACATTTCAGACACGATTGTCACCTCCAGGACTCTCTTAGAGGGGGCTTTTAAAAAGCACACAACTGATATAGCAGTTTGTCAGAATTGCTCCTCTAGAAGATCTTGCTGCGGCCATTGTCACTTGCAATATTCAGAATGCAGCAAAATAAGACCTTAGCTATTAGTGCATTGTCAGCAGCACATGATTTATATATACAGTACATATGGTGTTATTTATCGCTTAAAAACAGTAATCAATAAAATGCAAGTTTATATATTAATGTAAAGTGACATTCTTTAACAGTTTCAAACATGCATTAATTTTAGGCATTTGGGACTTATTTTTGAAAGTATAATGGACACTATTCAGTGTTGAAATTGAATATTTAGCTAGGTAAAAAAAAAACAGATATAACAAATTGATAAAAAGGAAAGAACAATGTAATATGACTAAATGTTTGGATTATATAACCAAAATAAAAACTTTTTATGTTATGCAGATATACAGAAAGTTCTTCCCCAGGAACCAACTAGTGCACCCACTCTGTCCTCTTTCTTCATGACATTTAGCTTCGGGAACATGATCAGTTATAACATTATTTTATGGTGATGACATGAATAAACTTCCTAATTCTTACTTAGTATGATAATTTAAGACTTCTGTACATTTTGACAAGTTACAAAAACAAATCATGTAGTTAATCTTGCATTCATATGAGTAAGATACAGTAGTGTCCAAATAACCATACATTTTATATTTTACGTTATGTAATTATGTGACAATTTGTGATAAACCAAATGAGATGAGAGAAATAATGAGTATCATGTGGATAATTGCTGAAATAGTCATATAACAATATAGCAAATTAGGTTATGTTACAAATCAGTTTATGACTCACATATATTGCTATCCCTGGAACAATGAAAGCAAAGAATTCATCAGATAAGTGGGTGTAAAAAAAAATATCATTCACATTCAATTAAGAAAAGTGTCTTGCATTGCTCACAATAGGGTTTTCTTGTCTTTTTCTAGATAATCACCTATTCTACATTGCCTTTTTTTCCAATTTAGATATTCAGTAAAGCATGCTTTGGGAAAGGAGGGGGCTGAACACTGACACTGAGTGGCTGCTTTTGCAGTGAGCTCCTGCTGTTGGACTCATAGACACAGAGACAGCTCAGCCAGTCAGCTAGTGCTGCTGTTGGACTCCTAGACACAGAGACAGCTCAGCCAGTGAGCTTAGGCTGATGCTGGAGTACTTCACAGAGACAGCTCAGTCAGTGTACAGCTGGACTCCTGGACACAGCCAGCCTGTCATCTATTGCTGCTGTTGTTGCGTGTTGTCTAGCACTTGCAGCTCTTGGGGAGGGTGTACTGTATGATTCATCCTCTACTATTGCAAGAGAAACTGTGCAAATCAGGGCACTTACAGGGACTACAGTATTCACCATGGCATCCAACTTCAACGATATTGTAAAGCAAGGCTATGTAAAAATCAGAAGCAAAAAGCTTGGGGTAAGTCTGCATTTGCCAGTGCCACTATTTGCTTTTTGTATGTTTTTGCTTCTCTTTCATGATTATTTTACTAGTTCTTGTTATACAGTATTGTGTGACAGATATGTACTGTACTATCTTTAGCTACTTTAATGTATACTGTATATTCCATGGGGAGGAATGAGTACATGATTTGTATACAGCAGGATTGCAATCATCTGCATTTGCACAGCAAGTCTCTCTGGCTTTACGTTCGATGTAAGATCACGATAACATTTGGGTTAGGTCTTTTAGGTCATTTTTATTTTCTTAATGTTAAAGACAGCAGGCTGATTATCTGGTTTCATGGGAATAAAACGTTGCCAGGCACTTTTTTTTATGTGTTGCTGTGGACATCAGCCACAGAGTGTATGAAGTGTAGTCTAGGAAGGAATGGACCCACATGGGAATTTTGTTCTGTGGATAACAGCCTATACTCACGTTGCACTGGTTGGTGGGGATTAATTGACCTTTGCACAGACCTGAACAGTTGATTAGCAGTGTAAAAGTACAGAAGTTGTGGAATGAAGATGCTGGCTTGTACAATTGAGATAAATGTCACATCGTGATGCTTATTATAAATATAAATATATATATTGCATTTTATTAAGCATAGAGGTTTTGTTTGTTGTTTACCTGTTAGGAGTTTAAATGAACAGTCTTTCTTACTGCAAAATGTCCAGTCTGCCTATTTTATTGCATTCATGGGGTCTAAGTGAGCAGATAAACAATGGATGAGAGATGAACATGTTTTGTGGAATTGAAAAGGTAGACACTAATGCTATGATGGTTATCTTATCTTGGGCACATGGCTGAATGATTAAACATCTGAGTTGGACTGTGTGATGCCAACAGACAGGCAACAGCAGGCTGGAGGCATAGTCTAGCACCTGTGTTATCTAGAGAACTCCTGTCAAATAATGAACTGCTTCCCCAAACTGTGTCAGATAAGCCAGAGTCACTCAGAAAACTAAAATTCCTCAAGTAGCTTGGAACTCAGCTATATCTCTTATCATCAAAAGAAATGATTATAGCAGTGGCATAGGTACTTGTCACACTGCAGGAACTGCTTGTATCTGTCTTGATTTTTTTATAGCTACAGTTACCTATTGTAATCATGACACTTAATTGTTGGTTATTATAAGGATTTAAAATATAATATGAAACATATATAAATAATAAATGTGATGAAAAGCCAATTATCTTACACATCTTTGTAATGGACAGGTCCCTATTTATCAAAATAGGACATCAAATATTTACTATGACTGACACATAACCTATGTGTACAAATATGTCATGATCACTCCATTTTTTTGCCTGTTCCCCAATTTACATCTATAGAGACAATAATCAGTTTAATGAATAACAGCCCTGGATCTCACAGACTAAAGGTGCGTACACACTAGATGATTTTTTGCACAATTTGGCCGATTTAGTTGCATCAGAACAACAAATCTTGCAAATCGTACAGTGTGTACGAACGATAACTATCGGATGCACGTTCCCGCTGGTCGTTGGTCACATCCTCAGATCTTCCCTACATGCAGGAAGATATGGCAATCTCATTAACGACCCTATAGCTATAACGACCTATATTGTTAGGTCATGGGTCAGATTGTACAGTATGTATGCATTATATTGTTTGTCCAGGAGCTCCAGGGAGTTCAGGAGAAATCGTTGATGACATTGCATCGTTTGCAGGATGTCTGGTGCATTCGCACCTTAAGGTCATGTGTATACAAACAGTGAATCCTTAGGAACACCCACTTACCTAATGCACTTCATACTTTCTAAAACACAGGCATGTACAAGAAAACAGCAATTAGAGAGCTAACTTGACATGTCAGTAACCTGCAGAAATACTGATGATATTTTGGGCATGCATGAGTATTGCATATCATAGTTTAACAAAAAACAAATGAACACCAAGTACACCAATAACAATACTGTACAACTTCAATTCAAATGTTGTAGGGCAAAGCATAACAACATTTATTTATCTTCAACAGTTAAATTTCCCAAAATAAAACTTTTCTCCTGTTTCACATGGTCAGTTCTGGATAATCAGACGAAAGCGACTTGTGTAATGAATCTCTTTAAAAATATATTAAATATAAAGAAAGATTGCTTTGTGATTAATGTATTGTATAGTAATGGAATATGTACAAGACAGGAGCAGTAAAGTTAATACCTTATGCAGATAGAGCAGACTTCATTTCATTTTCTGAGTTGCCCCATTGTGCATATAATCACCATTCCTTGCAATGAAAAATAATAATCTAATTGGTGATACTTAGTAAGTAAAGAGATCTACAATGAAAGCAGCTGCATATGTAAAGTAGATGCATTGTGAATTACAGGCATTAACCTACATTACAGAATAGATACAAAAACAAAACTAATGTATATTTTAAAATAATATACAATGACTGGATTTTCTAAGTATTTTTTTTTAAAATAATGAAAATGATTATTTGTTTGTGCATTTCTATTAAGCACAATTTTTCATATTAGGAAAATATTTAGCAATGATAACATGAGGATGTACAGTAATAAAACTATAAGCAAAGTCCCTGGCTGAATTTGTGTCCCTCAATGGATTCAACAAGATGTACACAATCATATCAATATTGTGTCACCTTTGTATCAACTTTTTTCTTAAGAAAATTTGATATAGTACAATTACAATTCCACGCTCCAAAATCCAAGCTTTTCATAAATGTAGTAAAATAAGCATTCCATGGCACGCAGGTTAAAATATTAACCTAATTATTGTATTTTTTTATTTCTATAACCAATACATATAACACTGTAATAATGTGACGTGTCTTTCATTTTATTATTCAAGAGATTAATTTTTAAGACAAGCTAATCTAAGCAGAAGATTTTATGGTATATCATACCAAGGAATGTAGGTGGCTAATAACATTTTAAATGTCAACAGGGCAATAAAAAGTCCTATAAGCTGAAGGCTTTTAATTAGCCCCAGACAGATATTCTTCCATTGAGACGGATGTGCTTTTTCTTACTGTGCGCCTGAGAGCAGTGGAAGCAAGAGATATATTGACATATTACAACACGTAGGATTAAAACTACATTACAGGATTCTGCACTGTAAAATCAACTGAAGAGTACACTCAAGGATGAGTTGATGACAGAATGAAGTGTATTATTTCATCTGCTGTGAAAATCAGTGACTCACTAGCTTTATTGTTAAATCCTTTTTCTCTTGATGTCTTCCTTAATATAAAAGATCACCCGGGTTACCAAAAATGGATTTGGCAGCAAAATTGTACAGTGCTGAATGCACAGGCTTAATGATGCATTCTGTATTAACCCAGTGCAGCTGATTTACACCTTTGCAAATTCTTTGGGATTGCCCATCTGTTTGCCAGCAGTGCTGAGAAAAATGAATTATTCTAAATATTATTTTTCATATTTGTTTACAATAAAATATTGGAACAATGGCCTTGATTTGTATTTGTCATGCTCCATAATGTTGCAAGATACTTGACTTGATGATAGTTGATTCCTTAATCCTATTTCAGAGCAAATTAAAGAAGATTTAACCAATAATGAAAAAATAGTAGTAGCATGGCAGTAACTAGGGTTGTGCCAGAAGGGCAGCCACCCAGGGCATAATTCTAAATGCAGAGAAGGGAATGACTATTTTAGGTTAATTTGGTTACAATTGAGGGCTTATGGGGTGTAAGATTTCCTTCTTACACCTGGTGCCAAAGGTTATAGTTACAGCTCTGATTAGTCAAAATAATATATTCTGCGCTATGGATGTTACTAATATAGCAGCTCTTAATAAAAGATAGTATCAATGTATTACAAATAAAGAGCACTTGTTCATAAGTGTATACATGTAAAACACAATACCTGTGGAATAAAAAAAGTTTAGTATAAAATGTTTAAAGCCCTTTTGATATTTAGGGAAGTGCGTACATGACACAAGGGTTCCAATTTAAAGCCATGCGATGTGGTGCAATGATGGAGTTAGACTTGGATCACTAGCTGTCTCTCCCTATTGCTGCCTACCTTTGGCGGCTCCCGCTACGTCCGTCTGGTTCCCTGCAACAGGTGGTCGTCTTCTTCGTCCGTGTAAACGGCACGATGCTGCAGCGGTGCAGTATTATGACGTCACTGTGTGTCCAATGTGCTCTAAAACCAATGCGTTTCAGGCTCCTGGCCCTTTTTCAAGGATAGCGCTCCTTTCCTATGTGCTCCATTTTATTTAGAAATTTAATTGACTCAATTAAAACACTAATTTAATAATTAAGTGCAGTTTTCTTTTAAAATCATGGTATTGTGTTTTTGATACATAGTGTTATGTTTTAAATACATTGTAAATGTATGAAAATATGATAGTATAAATTGTTTACTGAATATTAATAAATAATTTATATATATATATATATATATATATATATATATATATATATGAGAATATACAGAACATTTGCCCTAACTGGAGAGGAGGTGTACTTCTCACAAGAATTAAGAAAAAAGGAAACAAAATAGATTTTCTAGATGCAGACCCTGCAACCGGCAGGTTTCAATGTGATTATAGAAATAAATGGTTTCCTTTAAGTACCTACTAATTAGTCCTTTTGAGCTTTATATATAAGAATTATTTATTAATATTCAGTATACATTTTATACTATCATATTTTCATACATTTACAATGTATTTAAAACATAACACTATGTATCAAAAACGCAATACCATGATTTTAAAAGAAAACTGCACTTAATTATTAAATTAGTGTTTTAATTGAGTCAATTAAACTTCTAAATAAAATGGAGCACATAGGAAAGGAGCGCTGTCCTTGAAAAATGGCCAGGAGCCTGAAACGCATTGGTTTTAGCGCACATTGGACACAGTGACGTCATAATACTGCACCGCTGCAGCATCGTGCCGTTTACACGGACGAAGAAGATGACCACCGGTTGTGGGGAACCAGCCGGACGGAGCGGGAGCCGCCAAAGGTAGGCAGCAATAGGAAGAGACAGCTAGTGATCCAAGTCTAACTCCATCATTGCACCACATCACATGGCATTAAATTGGAAACCTTGTGTCATATACGCACTTCCCTAAATATGAAAAGGGCTTGAAACATTTGATACTAAACTTATTTTATTCCGCAGGTATTGTGTTTTACATGTATACACTTATGAACAAGCGCTCTTTATTTGTAATACATCAGCTCTGATTAGTGGCAACAACCATAGGAAAATGCAGGGGAAGTTTCCGGTTGCCTAGAAACCCCCTTTATCAGCCCACACCATTACCACAATAGAAATAATAATATAATATAATTTTACTAGTGCTGTATGTTCTTCTCAATATCGCAAATTAAATAATTAGCAACGCCTGGAGATCTTTTAATATTTGTCAGCCAGTAATCAATACACCTGTGCACCGTCTAGGAGATCTGGAAAACATGTTAGGGTTGCACTGCTATAGACCATCAATAGAGTTAATTATTAAAATGGTATAGTAATAAACTATGCAGTGTATAAGGAGACCAATATGTACATATGTGTCTAGGGCAGTCCTAGGTTCTTCTGCTGCTCCCAGACTCCTGGACTTGCTATAATGCTCAGTAATGGTGCCCACTTCGGAAATAAAAACATTCAACTCAGGCTGGATGGCCCTACTGCCGCTTCTAATGGCTTACTGTGACTATTGGTCCTGCATATCCTGGAATTATGATACACAATACACTTGATGTGATGCATATTAAAGCTGGTTAAGTGCTAATTATACCCTCTTCATGGACTGGCCACACTCTAAAATCAAGCATTTGGAACTCCCACTCTAGAAATCCTGCGTTTACCACTGACAACCCACAGTAGTTTTCAGAAGGATTATTTAAAGATCCTCACTGATTGTGCTATAAACAAAAAAATGGGAATCTACCCTACTTTTTACCAGGAATCTTATTTTTGTGGAGTTTATAGACGGAAGGCATACTATCAGGACATGCTTTGGGGCATAACACTTTGTAAGTGAAGGCCTACTCTTTTAAAAAATTTCCCGATTATATAGATTAAGAAAAAATCATCATTACAAATGGTTTAATCAAGAAATCCCTGAACTACCATATAACACTGGCAACTTCATTGTATTCCTATGGAAGTATGAAGCAGTTAGGGGTAAACTGTGTTATCATTGTGAATCGAGTTGTCACATTTGTTCCACAGAGCTGTGCTCCATCTGTATGTATAACTAATTCATTGACCATGTACGCCAAATAAAGTGGTTCCTATCATTTTCCTGATGCTTCTGCATTTGTGCACTTAATCTGTATATCATATTTCTAACTGAAATTTTTAATTTAAACATGTTTCAGTATAATCAAATATAAAAAAATCAATTTAGATTGATAGGAATATGTGTATAGTAATTTGAAAAATAAAGTTGAAGTTTACCTCAACTGTCCTATATTTTGCATGTTCTATTAGATATTTAGACTGAAATTACTGTATGTGTCTGAAGAAATCCTTAATACCTTATAAAACCCAATTAGAATCGCTATCACCTATGTGTGTTTCCAAATAGTGTGTGATGTTATTAGATAGAAAAGATATTTTTCATTCGTAAATAAAAAGTTTATGCTTGTATGGCTAAGTCTTGGATTCAGCCTCTTACTGTAGCTCATAGTGAAGTATGTAATTAATAATCATCCTCTATGAATGATAGTGCTACAAGAAGCATATAAAGTGATAACAGGGCCTGTGTGCAGTCTCCCTCTGGAGCCTTTCCTCTCAAGCCAGTGGCACAAGTTAGATGACTCTGGCGCTGTGTCAATTCTTACTATCCATATGCTGGTCTTTGGCAAAATGGCACTGCGGCTATTTCCCATAAATTTTTGCAGGGCGCACGCACAGATCGTTGGTAAAATGGCCACTGAGCCATTTTCCCAGTTATTTCTGCAGCTCTGCTGGACTATGGCATACTTGCTTACCCTCCCAAAACCTGTGGGAGGCTCCTGATTTTTTTGTTAACCCCCTGTACCCCCAGAAGAGAAGGCACTTCTCCTGCATCCTTCCCACTTCCTAGTGAAGAGGGCAGAATGGGGAGAATTTTCCTACCCGTAGATCGGCAAGTCTGCGAATAGGGGACTGAGCTTAATGATGCGTTTCTATAAGAATCAAGTCATTTGGCCCCGCCCCGTATTAAATATGCGGTATTCACAGTAATTTCCAGCTAGTGGGCGGATCTTAATAATGCAAAAAGCCGTCCCCATCCCCCATCACCGTCCACCTTCTTCAAAAAGTACAGAAGGATGGAGTTTGAAGGGGTAAATATTAAAAAACATATATGCACTGTGTGCAGTGTGGGCCCCCCTGGACTTAGGAGTACACTCTGCAGCCTTTATAGATATGCCACTGCTTGTTACTATATTTTGGGGAAATGGATAATAGTATAAGCTATAATGAATTACAATTTAAAGGTTGGACATAATTAAATTTCCCTATTCAAAGCCGTCTGTAGCTTGACCTAACAATTAGAATTTCACTAAATTTGGTAGGGAAACTAATTAGTTCATGGGAAGCCATAATCCGGAAAAAAGCTTATTGCAAAAAGTCTCCGATAGGGGGAATATGGTGCTGTGCAGTGTAATAAGAAATTCAATAAATCTAGCAAATGAATAGTGAAACATCAGAAAATGCAGTGTCATTGTGTTATGGATTCTGCTTAAGGAATTCCATCATATGACATTTATGTACAGTATGGTAACATTCAAGCACTTAAGAATAATAACTATAAAATGACTGGTAGTTTTTGCTAAAATAAAAAACTACAATTGACAAATTCATCCCAATTTTCGCATGATATATAACTCATAGTACATACTGTAAAATAATCGTCATATCTCTACAGGAAAAAAGGATCTAGTATGATGATAATATAGTTTGTTCATGGACAGCGGTAAATCTTTCCTGCTCTGATGACCATCCTTGTCTCTACTTCCTTCAACACCTTCCCTATTGTTTGCTGCTCTTAGATTGTATACTTATATGAGCAAGGTACCTTTGCCTTGCTCTGAAGACCTTTGTAATAATTATAGATAACACTTTATGAATATATTATATTATCTTATGTAACTTATTATCTTATATATTGCTACAGTTGAGAAATAGTAACAAAACCATTGGAATTGACTTCTAAACTTTGCCCCAAATGTGATCTGATTGTCAACTAAATCTTAATAATGTAGAATGTTTATTATTTTCTTTCCTGTTGTTACTTCTTGCAATAAAATGAATATTCACTATCTTTTGCCATCATTTTTCATTTCAATATTTAAATGTGTTTCTGTTTAGCATTATAAGCATCCAACATATTATGCACCTAGATGGAACAGAGAAATAAGTTGAAATTAATAGAAACTAAATAGATAACTAGAAAATTGGAATAGTGAGGGAGCTGCAGACACTAAGGGGTATATATACTAAAGAGAGTTTTTAGAAGTGGAGATGTTGCCCATAGCAACCAATCAAATTCTAGTTGACATTTAACTAGTACCTTCTGGAAGATGATAACTATAATCTGATTGGTTGCTATGGGCAACATCTCCACTTCTAAAAACTCTCACTTTAGTAAATATACCCCTAAGTTGTGTGCATAGTATGAGAGGAATTCTCTAAATATGGTAGTGGTGGTGTGCATTTCCCCCAGATTCCTCTCCATTACAAAGCACACAATAGGCCTGATTCTGAGTTGGTAGTAAAGCAAAAAAGAGCAAGGAACTGTGCACCTGGGCAAACCATGTTGCAATGTAAGGGGAGCAAATACATTTATTTATTTATTTGCATGTATGATAAATACTGGCTGCTTTTTCATGTAGTCCATAAATGCTTTACAGCTTTCTTTTTACACTGCAACTGACCATTCATATCTGGATAACTTTTATTGTTGTGATCTGCTGATATTATACATCCAACAGAGAGAGCTTTCTCCCACACTCGCTATTATATGCTACAAAGTGCACAATAGCATTACAGCCACAGTTTAATAGGGCAAATAACCTGGACACTGAACCGCTAATTGAAGCAACTTTTGTCTTTGGAGGACACTCCTGAAAGGGATTTATCTCATAGCAGGGGCAGAACTATTGGAGACAATGGAGGCGCCTGCCGCCGGGCTCCAGCTCTGAAGGGGCACCTCCTCCATTGTCCACAACATATTCAACCCACTTAGAGCTGTAACTATGTACCCGGACTGTACTGTCACGGCTGTCCAATACATGGCACCCCATCCTGGCACCTGAGAAGCCACCATACACTAGTGGAGAGCTCCATGTTAGAACATCAGCTGCTGCCTTCATCTATCTATAGCCTGTCTGCATGCAAATTGCTACATTACAGTGTCAGCGGCTGTGACAGGGGGAGGGGGCACCAAATTATAACTTGCCTCTGGGCGTCTGGGATGAACTTTCGCCACTATCTCATAGCATCCATGGCTTTGAATTTAAGAATGGTCCTGATGCAGTAATATGCAACACAACTGGATGTGGTCGGTTGGCAACACTGTTGGATTATTACAGAGTCACCATCTTATAATTGCAGCACATCTAGTATTGAGTCTTATTAGTTTTATTGTTCATTGACAATAGTCCAGAGGTTCGGGAATGGGGGGGGGGGAGGGGGGTGGGCAAGGGGACAAACAAAATCCCACAAATTCTGACAAACTCCAAGCATTGATTAGGCAAGAATGGGCAGCCATATGTCAGTATGTGGCCCAGAACTTGATTGACAGCATGCCAGGGCGATTTGCAAAGGTCTTGAAAAAGAAGGGTCAATACTGCAAATATTGACTCTTGTATAAACTTAATGTAATTGTCAATAAAAGCCTTTGACACTTATGAAATGCTTGTAATTTTACTTCAGTATACCATAGTAACATCTGACAAAAAGGTCTAAAAACACAAGCAGCAAACTTTGTGAAATCCAGACTTTCTCAAAACTTTTGGCGAGAGAGAGAGAGAGAGAGAGAGAGAGAGAACCATAAGGTATTTTATGTAATTGTTTGGGACCCAAGCATACCTCTATCCATTTTACTAAAAAGTTAAATAAAAATGCTACTACTATCATGCTACTGCTACTACTGCCAAAAGTTATTAAATAAGTCAGGAGTCACTAAAACTAATCTTAACTGGGTAGCAATCACAATAATTGCTGACCACTTATAATTGGCTTGTGGCAACCTCATTAATATGTGATGTCTAATGTTGCAATAATTCACAATAGAGTATACATTATACCATATATATATATATAATATAGATTTCTTCATTTTATATATACCAGCATATATACTGTTAATGCCTGTAAAGAAGAAAATATTAAGAAAAAACACAAATAATCCTTGACAATGTTTTCCTTGATTAAATATTTATATGTCTAAGATCCAGAGACATCCACCACCACTGATACTCAAATCAATAAATATATAGACAGATATGCCATAATCTTTTTTATGGTGTCTTTTCTGGAAATAGCTATGGCTGCAGGCAATCTCATACTGTAGCAACATATCACAGTTCTTGCCCTATGGCCAGGTATAATTTATTTTTCTCATTTTTCTGGCAACATGGGGATACAGAGCCTTCTTCAGGGCACTGGCACTTTAATAAAAATAATTTGCATAATTTACTCTGTGAGGCATGGGCTAAACCTGAGCAGAATTTTCATATGACCCTTTCTCCTGTTTTAACAAGGGAAATGGATACATTGTATAGCTGTCTAATTTCACAATTTATGGTCTGCTTAAGAGTAAAAAAGTCAGGTAAGGGAAGTCATGACCTTGGCAGTGTACACCAGAAACAGATCAGCTGAAAGTGTCAAAGATCGCCACTATGGCCACATGGATGGTATGATAGGAAAATAGAGACCATCCCTAATTATGTTTATGTAACAGTTGTGGCTTCACATCAACTCAATTAAATTTTTTTGGGGGTCAACAAGGATGTGGACTAAGCTGGAGCAACTCCTGGAGGTTTTGAAGCCAGGATGGCTTAGGTCAAAGTTGAGCACACATAGTTGGGGGATAAAGTTCTCGATGTTAGGCTTTCTTGCACTAACATTTTAGCTTTAGTGGTTTTAGCACCTTGAAATCTGTGAATCAAAGATTTAGAGGTACATCAGCATTTAAGAAGACTCTAGAACCCTTTACTTATTTGGTTGATGTCTCCTTCAGTCTGGAACTGGTCAAGATCATCATACAGGCAATGATGGGAAAAGTTTCATCCTGATGAGAAAAAAAGGTTACTTTGGGATTTGGTGCTTTAGTGCTACCATAAGTGGAAACACTTAGGTGTTATGGTCTTCTGCCCCTTGGGGTGGACAACAAAGTAGAGGATAGGCTTATTCCAACAAGAAACCAATGATTAAGCTCTCAGGCAGTTTGTCCAAATGACTCGTATTTAGTCCAACTTTCAGCTGTGACTCTCTAGCATAATCAGTGGTCCAATGCTGCTCCTGTGTTAGTTGCATTATAGATCAGAGACCTACCATAGGTCTACTCAGAGCAGTCCCCAGAGATTTGTCACTACAAGCCTCAGGTTGACCATGTAAAATAACAAGCCCTACAGAGGGCAATTCAGATGTTACTCATCATAGGGTAAGCACCAAACTGCCAGTAGACGAGAGTTGGTTGGTATTCCATTCCAACTTTTCTATTCCAACTTGTTTTTGGTCCTGAAACTGAACAGATCATTTTAGCCAATTTTATATCTGAAGACCGTCAACACTTATGTTTGGAAAGGTTCAATATGGAATCGTTGAGATTTGTTATGCATGACATGGAAAGGGATGGTCCATGAAGTCAAAGATTGTTACTTGCAAATCCCAGTCTGGAAGGGTCACCAGCCTCTTCTAAGATTTCTGTTTGCATAGTCATTTCCAGGTTTGGGCTATGATGCCCTCTCCTTGGCTACTCACAGAGAGAAAGGATGTCACAGTCACAATCCTTAGGTCCAGAATAAAATAGGACTATATTCCAGGACAATCTCTTTATCAAGGCAGTGTCACTGCCAATTACTGGGAAACTTATTTCTCAGAATGTTGATCTGTTGTGGTGTCTTCCACCACGGAACCATCATGGATTAGAGCAGGGAGCAGTACATGAAGATAGGACAATTTTCTGTATAAACATTTTTCAATATAAGGTGTTTTTTTACATTTTAATTAAATTAGAACATGGTTATTCCAGCATTGGGCCAGAATCATTCCTCAGAGAAAGAGGAATTGCTTCACTGACTATTGTCAGAGCATACAGTATATGTCAGAAGAGCACTAGGTTGAAGGCTGATGATCTTATGGTTCTCTATGATGCTTCTTTAAGAGGTTGGCTGATGTCTAAACAGACTGCAGATGTATTATCATGCAAAAAAGGTAACATTTTAATTGATTATAAATTGATGAACATTTATCAAAATCGATCAACATCGATTTTGTGTTTCTGGGGCTAAATCACACATTTACTAACAGACTATTTTTAATTTATTTTATAAGTATTAGTAATTGTGTGTTTTTAGCCCACGAACCTCAACATCAAAGTTGAACAATTTTCAATTATTTCCATTGATTTTAAATAGATTAAAATCAACCTTAATATACTCCCAAGTGCCCATACACCATATGTTGCAAGACACCCGACATGAAGGAGACACTCAGAGAGGAGTAGTATTCTGTATATTTCTTTACATTTTGTGTAGCAAAAAGCTGATGATAGACACAGGAATTTGTTTTACACACAGACAAAGTAGCAGATTAAGCACAATGGAGGTTGGCATTAGGGAAGCTGAGGCTATTCACATTGGAGCCCTTTTGGCACATATTCAGACTCAGTCACACACAGATGTACAAATATCAAAAGTCACAATCTGCGTACACTAGCAATACAGTTTTATCACTTTGTTTAGTTTTATTTCTGCATTTAGGATGCACATTTTGAGCTAAAAGCCTATTTTCCAATAGCCAGCCTGGTGCTGGCTTTTGGAAAATAGGGAACCCCACACCATTTTTTCCCCCTATTTTCCAATATCAGCTCAGGCTCAGAGGTCCAAGATTGGTTATTGATTTGGGGGTACTCGACACATTTATTTTAAAAACCATTTCTTAGAATAGTAACTAGAGATTGCGCAGAACACCTTGTCTTGGTTTGGATCTAGATTCATCTCTGTGTTTTAGTTTTGCCTTTGCAAAACCGCCTTCACGTCTTTGGGTTATGGTTTTGGATCTGTATTTTTTTTTAAAAAGCAGCTAAATTCATGTAATCTGGACCTATTTACATGCAATCCAAAACCTGAGATCCAAGCTGACCATGAAACCAAGCCAGGACTTGGTATGACTTGGAATCCCAAAGTGATTCCGAACTTGGACTCGGTTCAACTCGGATCCCCTATATTTGGTTGTTGTTGGTTCTCTGGGAACCAGACCCGCACATCTCTAATGAAGCCTGTACAGGCCATAGTGATCTGTGCAGTGCTTCTTCCAAACTCGCCTGCAGGTCTATTTTTATTTACTATTATGCTGTGTATTTAGGGCCTGATTCAGAGACGGATGCTCTGAACGAGCGCTCGCTCTGAATCAAGGCATTTTTTTTTTGTTTGGCCTCCTGGCCGCTCGCATAGCTGTAGGTGACTACCCACAGCTATTGTGAGCGGCCAGGTTGATGGTCGCGATAGTAAGACCATTGCGACCATCAGGCTTGCGACCAGACCCTTGTGGTAGGGTCTTGTGGCCGCAAGCCCCAGAGAGCTTCTGGGTCTAATAGAGCTGGAAGCTCTCCCACTGACATCACTGGTGATGTCAGTGGGGCCACCCCCAAATAGCAGGCATTCCTTCGGGAATGCCACCGTTTGGCCAGCCAGCCCCCCTGCCTGCCTACCAAACGGGGTGAACTGTCAATCACCATCGACTGCTTGCCTCCTTTGGTGCAAGACCCGGAGCGACAGCGCAGCCATCCTTAGCCGGGTCTCGCGCATACGCATGACGGAGCTGGCTCCGTCGTGTGCATGCCCAGTGGGCAAACATCGACCCAGTTGCGAGAGCTCAGCACTTGCGACTGGGTCTGAATAAGGCCCTTAGTTCAGGTCCTATTGGTTTTAGAAACATGATGGTTAAAACACGATGGTTAGTAAATCCATGGTTTCTAATGTTGCATACTGTGTGTTAACTATTCGATGGTTGGGCAAATGGTCTATTGCAGTCTAAAGTTGGATTTGCCTTTAGTAAATTTCCAGATTGCAAAATCAATGGAAAATCAAAAATTAAATAATGCTTAGTAATTTACCCCTGGGTGTGCAGTCCTTTAATCTCTCCTACATATTGCCTTACTGCCAACAGTAAAAAAGTTTCCCTGGGTAAATATCCAAGTATCTTTGGTAAATTATGGAAAAATGTTGTCTTAAATGAATAATTGATAAAATGCAGGCTTTGACCAAAGTGTCACACAATATAGCAAAGTTGGGACTGTTTGAAGTTGAAATATATTGCCAACCCCCAAATGTTGCTGTAATGTAGTGTTCCCCTGATGGATAGATTGTTGGCCCAGTGTGAGACCATCTATTAATAGGCAGTAACGTATGTTAGCTTACATTGTGCTACCATTTCCAATTATGTGTTTCCCCTTCACTTCATTTCTGTGTTGTAGCAATAGGTGTTTCTACACTTGGGTCTGATAAAGTTGCTTTGCAACTCTATGTGCTAATTACAGCTACCATTTTTGATTTGGCAGCCACTTCCCACATCTATGGAGAAAAGCTATGATATGTTATATCTCACCAGTAAATGAAATATGTAAAATTGGTAGGAGTTGTCCAAAAGGGAATCAGTATGTATGGTTCAAATCTCGGCACTAGAAGCCTGGCAGGGGTGAAGATCCTGAAAGCGAATTTTGGTAAGTAATACTAACCCTACCTCCCCTAACCCTCCCGTAGGGGGTGCCTAACCCTAAACTCCCCCCTAGTGCCTAACTGTAACCCCCCTAAGTGCCTAAACCTAACCCCCCATCCCCTCAGCCTAAACCTATGTAACCTCCCCCTGGGGTGCCTAACCCTAAACCCCCTTTTCCTAGCCTAACCCTAACCCTCCTGGGGGGGTGCCTAACTATAAGTCTCCCCCCAAGGCCCCTGAAACCTAACCCTACCCCCCCCCGCAGCTGTCCGCACCCCTCGCCCGGCTTACCTTCATTTGGTATGTGGGGAGTCGGGCTCCCCACATAGGTCTAATGACATGCGTTGGGATTTCGATGCCTGTCATTAGTACCCTGCCGGGATTTGACAGTCAGGAAGCCGGCGGTTGGCATTTCGACTGTCGGCTTCCTGAATGCATCCCATCCCAAAGAACACAGCCAGCATTGGTGTGTGCAGTACATTTAATTATGGTGTACACCAAGAGAAATCTAGGAAGCAATACTCTACACTAAGGGACATGTCTATCACTATTTTAATGTTATGAATCTCTTTCTCATTATTATGTCCCTCCAATATCATCCCATGTCATGTCCCTCCTAATTTCCCTTCATATCATCATATCACATCAATCCCTCTAACTCTGTCACCTCACTTACCATATTATGCCACACATTAGTGCCCTCAATTCATATGCCAATTAGAACTGGACAGTGTATTTTGTATAGTACATGTATAACCTCATGGGATGGGGATAATTAGAGAGTGAAGTGAAGGGGAGAGTGCTGCTATATCTTGTGAGGTGGCATCTGACATTAGGCTGTGCATAGGCACACCTTAGCCCTATGTGCGCACACCTATGACAGCCAGTCAAGTTATCTTCAATTCACAGTCACAGTAGAATGGATACCCACAGTATATGAACCAATAGATCTTGTGAATGTGTCAGTGAATGACCATAATTACAGTAAATCTGATCCAATTTGATTTATTTGTACAACAAAAGTAAAAATAACAGGGAAAGTACATAAAATAAATGTTACAGGTGAGGAAATGTCAGAGGAACCAGATGATCTCTACAACAATCTCATACTTTAAAAACATTTCTCAACATGAAAATAAATGTACCAACTAATAATAGATGTGGATGAGTTTACTGCCTACACTGACAATCTCCAGGTAGAGTAGCTTTTTCAGCATAACTGATGGGGAATACAGTCGACAATCTGATTGCCAACATTATGAACATTTACCTTCTGTCCACTCCGGAACCTCGTTATGCAAAGTCAATTTCTTTTATTAATTGTTTGTGATCAAAATTATTTAAGAACCACTTTTCTTTTTTCCTCTTATGACAATCAAATATTCAGGAGCCAGAAGTAATACAACACTTAATTGTGCCTCTCGGTGGCCTTCTGGAACTGCCAGAGTTACCATGGTATTGATAGAGTGGAAGAGTGGAATACTTATTTGAAAGAGAGAAAAAGAGGAAATCCTCAGGGCGCTACTGTGTTACCACCTATATGGACAAAAAATCATATTCTCAATATACGAAGAGTTCAATAGTCAAATAAGGGGGAACCTTTTGTACACCAGTTCAATATTGTACAGGTTCTCCTTTAGTGAATGAGGCCTTTGTATGGAATGTTCATAAGTGTAAAAGTTAGCCAATGGACAGTCGTTCTCAATGTTGCATGAAGCGAAGTCTCATCCTCTGCTCACGCACTCTCTCGAAAAAAAAGAGAAGAGAGGAGAGCACATAGATGTTTAAAGTTTTAAATTGTTTATGGTGTCTATTTAAAGCAGTAAGTTAGAAGAAAACATGAAGCGCAATAGAAGGACAATTTCGGGCAAACTCAGAGATACCCATAAACTGCAGGTTACACCTCTTTAACCTGTTTTGCATATCATCCAGATGATTTTTTTAAGACGTTCCAGGCACTATACTTGAACATGAGTTTGTTCCTTGCCAGAGGCTATTATGTCTATGTTATACAGATATGTCCACTCTACATACATCTAGCCTCCTTGCGTGTTAAACAGCCCTTCTAGTCATGCCATGCTGTCAGGTGTCACAGCCACTGACACTGTAATGTAGCATTTCGCATGCAGATACATACACAGTCGCACACAGAACATAGGCATGCCACATACCATTTTAATCAGCAGAAGCCGATTGTGCGTTCTTTTCACACTGCTGTGTGAATAAGATGCATTTGAAGGTAAAAGGTCACACGAAACTATGCTCAGCGCTACCGAGTCAAATGGCACTCATGTATTATGTGTGACATGACTTTTAGTGCACGGAGGATAGATGTATGTGAACACATCTGTAATTAATGTGCCTGTCTCAATTACAATTCTGCTGACTCAAACCATTATTCTGGAGTGGTATATGTTGCCTGCACTGAACATAAAAGAGCAGCGGTATAGAGTATATTGTCCCTGGGTCCCAAGAAGTTGGAGAAGCAAGTGCATTATGAAGTCCTCTTGACCAAGATTGTAGTGCCAGAGGAGAGGGTTGGACAATTATGCTGGGAAGTGTATTTACATACGATAGTGGTGAGCATTCACCTCCCATTTACAGATATGTTTTGTAAGTACATGTTTAGAAATTGTTCTATATTCACCATAATAAATATAAAGCCTTTATGGTGTTCAAATCATAATGTTTAAGTATCAGCCACTTAAGTATTGAATAAAAACAACAACAATAAAATCAAATTAGCAATAACAAGCAATGTACATACAAAATGAACCCCAGTATTCTCATGCTAATTGCAACTTCCTAAACATTGAATAATTGATCATTCTATTCACTGAGGTATCACGTTAATATCACATGTAATCTCAATAAAATTACAGTAATTATTATTATTTGTTTATTTATATTTATACTGAATTTACGTGAAATGATAAAGTGGCATATTGAATATTATAATTGCATAAAATAAAGGCTGTATCTTGTAATAATATAACATAATATTCTTGTGATTTTTTTGTTTTTAAACTATTTAGCCATCCTAATTTTGCCTGTATGTAATAAAAAAGCTCCTTTTCTTTAACAAAAAATATATATATTGTTATTCACAAGCAGTGCCGTTAATGTGTTAATTATATGGATATGCAAATTTGGGTACCAAGTTTAAGGTTATTCTTCTTAAAGTAATGTACTTAGTAAAGATCGTGTCTGTGGGGATTTTCAAGATAATGGCCCTGTTTCAAGCTAGAATTTTCCTGTGCATTAGTCCAGTGTGATTAAGAGTATAATGAGGCAACATTCGGCTGGTGAACACATTATCCCTGAAGGATTATTACACCACCAGTGTCTTACTGCAATCTTTGTAACTATGCAAAGTGTTTGCCACAACTATACAAGGAGACATGAGCAAACATAATAAAACATGGTGTTTGGGGTATATACGTATAATAATGTCCTGACATTTTCTTTTCAACTAATAATGATTTGCTTAGGAATAATAATAGTTTATAATTTAAACAATGTTATTAAGTGGATAATTGTATTCTAATAAACTGTTTTGATTCAGTTCTCAAAGTAATGATTATAACAACAAATTTAATATATCAAGTGGATATAAATAGATTGTATTATTTTGTCATTTTAAACCTTATAAATGAGTTACATGATGAATGCAGGATACAAGCAAAAGCTGTGTATAACCATTGATATTTTACCAAGTATTGATGAAAATGGTTTTCCACGTTTCAATATTTAATAAAACTATACAGCATATTACTCCTATTTCCATATTTAACAAAAATAAAAGGCAACTTTATTACATTATGTTAAACACCATTTTATGCTCCACAAATATATAAGCAACAATGTTGTTTTTCATGTCTATGAGGTGGTGACAGAGTACAACTGGCATAGGTCATAGGAAGCTCCACTCCATATAGCCCTAAATCCATATAGCATACCCCCAACCATCCTGATTTTGGTGAAAACAGTCCCACTCTTTGGGCATTCTACCTCCATCCCACCCATGGGCTACAGTGTTGTGTGGGGGCAAAAGTTGGGGGCGCTCTGTGTTACCTTCTGCTCTGCATGTGGGGCATCCACACTGTGATGGCAGAGGCTGGGGGCAGCCAAGAAGCTCAATGAGTGCTGGTTATGCCCCCTGTGTGATGAGGAATAAGGGCATGATGCTGTCATGCCCTAACATGGCATACATACATGGCATGAGGCTTCATCCCTTTTCTGGCAAGCACACAGCATCCTGATCATTTTCTTCCAAATAATGGGAGGTACAGTCAGGTGCATAAATATTTGGACATTGACAGAATTTTCAGATTTTTCCCTCTATTCACCACCACAATGGTTTTGAAATGAAACAAACAAGATGGGCTTTAACTGCAGACTTTCAGATTTAATTTGAGGGTAATTACATCCAAATCAGGTGAATGGTGTAGGAATTACAACGGTTTCTATATGTGCCTCCCACTTTTTAAGGGGCCAAAAGTAATGGGACTATCAACTCAAAAGCTATTTCATGGACAGGTGTGGGCTATTCCCTCATTATTTCATTACCAATTAAGCAGGTAAAAGGTCTGGAGTTGATTCTAGGTGTGACATTTGCATTTCGAATCAGTTGCTGTCGACTCTCAATATGAGATCCAAAGAGCTGTCGCTATCAGTGAAGCAAGCCATCATTAGGCTGAAAAATCAAAACAAATCCATCAGAGAGATACCAAAAACATTAGGTGTGGCCAAATCAACTGTTTGGAACATTCTTAAAAAGAAAGAACGCACCGGAGAGCTCAGCAACACCAAAAGACCCGGAAGACCACGGAAAACAACGGTGGTAGATGACAGAAGAATTATTTCCCTGGTGAAGAAAAACCCCTTCACAACAGTTGGCCAAATCAAGAACATTCTCCAGGCGGTAGGTGTATATGTGTCAAAGTCAACAATCAAGAGAAGACTTCACAAGAGTGAATATAGAGGGTTCACCACAAGATGTAAACCATTGGTGAGCCACAAAAACAGGAAGACCAGATTAGAGTTTGCCAAACAACATCTAAAAACACCATTACAGTTCTGGAACAACATCCTATGGACAGATGAGACAAAGATCAACTTGTACCAGAGTGATGGGAAGAGAAGAGTATGGAGAAGGAAAGGAACTGCTTATGATACAAAACATACCACCTCATCAGTGAAGCATGGCGGTGGTAGTGTCATGGCGTGGGCATGTATGGCTGCCAATGGAAGTGGTTCCCTTGTATTTATTGATGATGTGACTGCTGACAAAAGCAGCAGAATGAATTCTGAAGTGTTTTGGGCAATATTATATGCTCATATTCAGTCAAATGCTTCAGAACTCATTGGGCGGCGCTTCACAGTGCAGATGAACAATGACCCGAAGCATATTGCAAAAGCAACCAAAGAGTTTTTTAAGGCTAAAAAGTGGAATGTTATGCAATGGCCAAGTCAATCCCCTGACCTGAATCCGATTGAGCATGCATTTCACTTGATGAAGACAAAACTGAAGGGAAAATGCCCCAAGAACAAGCAGGAACTGAATACATTTGCAGTAGAGGCCTGGCAGAGCATCACCAGGGATGAAACCCAGCGTCTGGTGATGTCTATGCATTCCAGACTTCAGGCTGTAACGGCCTGCAAAGGATTTGCAACAAAGTATTAAAAAGTGAAAGTTAGATTTAGGATTGTTTAGTTTGTCCCATTACTTTTGGCCCCTTAAATAGTGGGAGGCACATATAGAAACTATTGTAATTCCTACACTGTTCACCTGATTTGGATGTAATTACCCTCAAATTAAATCTGAAATGAAACAAACAAGATGTGCTTTAACTGCAGCCTTTCAAAGCCATTGTGGTGGTGACTAGAGGTCAAAATATGAAAATTCTGTCAGTGTCCCAATATTTATGCACCTGACTGTATATATAGAGCCTGATTTACAGTTTGACTCACATAAAACCAGGGGCGAGCATAGCTATCGCCAAGGGTGCTGTGGCCTTGGGCATGGCAGCAGTTACCCCGGTGCTGTCTAATTTGACGGCGCCCACCCACTATATTACAAGATGCCGCGGCCAGGGTACCCTATTTACAAACAGCACTGCTGTTCCCTCCCACTGGGAGTCCCATTCTCCCCGAATACCAGTTCCATACCATTAGAATGGTATATGCCACATAGTCCAAGTGTTGCATATCATATTAATCAGCACAGTCTGCTGGTGCATCCTAGTTGCATTGCATTGTAAGACACATTTTTGGCAAAAAAAGATGCAAAAAGATGCCTGATGCTAGCAGAGTGGGACGGGCATAGTGGCTGTTTCATGCCAGGCAAGTCACATTGTGTGGAATGTTGTCTAGATGTATGAGGAAACATCTGTATATGAGATCTGCCATCAGAGAATAGAAGATTTAAAGAAACCTTCATGAGTTTGCCATCTGCTATTAACATGTAAGCATACATGTTAGTCATCTAAAATAGTATGATTGTCACACCTGAATGTTGTACAGCTTATGGTGACACTCTCATCTGGAGATCTGTTGGGAAGTATCCACTATCATTTATACAATCTAGACTCATCTGTGGTGTCACATATTTATGCCAGAATTACACTATTGTATCCATTTATCTTTTTATTTTAACATATGCATCATTTGATGACATCATTGGAAGGCGATTTGGAATTTGTGACTGCAACTTCAACCAATGACATAATATATTTGGGTAAATCTTTAACATATGTGTCACCTATCCTTTATGTCATATTGTCTATTTGTCATGAGTTCACACCCTTTTCATATCATTTTAGTATCATATAAATGTATTAAAGGACAGTTGAAGTAGTTTTCATGAAAAACTGATCCAATCCCTGCAATTCACATATTTTTAGTAAGCAGATCATATATCCCATACTTGTAATGGGAAATGTGATCTACCTGAAATGTACTAAAAATAAATTGTAAAAAAATAAGTGGGAAAGCCCTGTTGTAATTATCCCATCTTCAGATGGCATTATCCAGGCTTTCCCCGGGTTTCCTGACTCCTGCTCTGCTAAGCAGAGCAGAGCCGGGAGCTGGCCCCCTGTGATCAACTTTGTGGGTCTAAATAGACCACAAGCTAATCACTTAAAAAAATTAGTTAAAAAACCCAAACACTTACCTGCATGCAGGGACCACTGATCTGTGCTCTGGTTAGGTCCTCTGGGACCCCGGTCAGCTGCTGTATTTCGGCATCTCTGTTTGAAGCAAAGAGTAGCTGACTGGGGTCACAGTGCAGGAGCCCAGAGGGTGAGACTAGCTGACTGGAGCTCCAGAGAGAGGATCTCACTGGAGCACTGATCACCGACGTTAGTGTAAGCTGAGCAGGGGGTTGATTGCAGGGGGGCATAGGGAGAGTGATCATGGGGGCGGGGTGGTCCTGGGGGTGGTTGTACCAGTGGCACATGCATGGACACTTTCTCACTGTATTTTTTGCAAAAAATACACTGAGAAGTGTGCATGGGGGATTCACAGGGATACAGCGTTATCGTAAGTGATTTTTTTATACATTTCTGTGATATTTGCTAAACTCATAATGCAAATTTAGGTGAAAATATCAAAATACAACATTGATGTGGTATCAGCTCTTCAGGTACAGGACAACCTTCTGTTTACATCTGGCAACAGTAACACATTTGGGGCTCTTGCTCTCAAAAAACATGACTTTCCTTGTCTCCTGTCTGACAGAAACCAACTCTCATGGTGCAAAACACCCTCACTGTATATCTCCAAAATCGTTTAAGGCCTTGGCTTGGATCTTTCCTTTGTAGCAGAAAATGTTCTCAAACTCCTGTTTTGCAGAATCCAACTCTCACAGTACTTATATTTTCTGTGCCTCCATCTGGCCTTATATCAAAGCTCTCCCATCTTTAGCAGTACATCCCACTGCTCCACATATACCACTTGTTGTCTACTAAATTCTCTACAAATCTGCAAATTGGTGTGGTCACATTTATTAATCCTGTTGGACAATCCCAACACAAGCACATGAAATGGTCACAAACTAGCAGCACATAGCTTGCAACTATTATAATCATCAAATATAATAACCATTTTCAGAGTTTGATGGTTAAAACAAATAGTATTTGAATGGGTGCACTAGAATTTCAGTTCAAGATTCATCACCATTCTGAGTCACAGCTTTCCGGTGTTAAATCCGGCCTTGATAAAACCCCTACATATGAGAGGCTGATTTATTGGAAATTAAACTGTTGTGATGGTGGTGGTATTTTTTTTTATTCCTACAATAATATGCTGTGGGAAGCATGATCACAAAGGGTAATTTTGTTACAATAGCCATTTGGAGGCAAGGGGTTTCATCAGGGTTGGACTGACCCACAGGGGTACAGGGGAAATGCCCGGTGGGCCCCATTGGCTGAGGGCCCCACCTCCTATTCTAATGTCAGGTTTCCGACAGTCCACTTTAATTATACACTGTTACTCTATTACAGGGTTAGTTACCTGGCAGAGCAGGAACATGGATGAACAGACCATGCACTGTAGTATCCATATAGTCTGCAGGCTATGTCCTCTATAATGGTAGCCAAGTCTCTGGTGGCTGGCCACACCCCTCTGGAGACTGACAACACCCCTTTGGAGACTGGCCTCACCCTTTAACCATGGGCCCCTGCCACTGCATTTCCTGGGGGGCCCTTCATGCCGACACTGGATAACATTTAAGTAACAGTATTGGAAGTGGGCTTGATTATTTCAGATATAGTATAAACAATTACATACCATGATAATCCCTGATTCCCACTACACTGCCAAAGTATTTGAGTCAGGTGCTCTCCTATGACTATGATGACAATTATTTTGACAACAAAGAAACTTTGCAGATAAAAATTTTTTGTGACCTTTATTCTATTTGCATAAATAATTACATACAGTTAGCAGTTATGTTGCATTTGGCATACAATAGATCCTTTGATATTTAATAGCACATTTTTATGTTTCTAACACACCTACAAGGCTGCTTGCTAAATATTGTCTATTGGTGTATGCTGTGGGTAATGATCATTCATTTATTATGTAAATTAAGTGCAACAGAAATTGAAGAAGCAATGAGGATTTCTTAAAGCTCATTATGTGATGTGAAACACTTTATCCATATGAGTGAGAAACTCCCACTTCATGAAGCTGTATGTGTTTTAATTTAATATTATGATGATAACAAATCACAACAATTTCAATTGACATTTAGGGTATGTAATGACTCAGTAACAAGTACTTTCTAGATGAACTGAACAGTTCAACATGACTAACACACTACAGGAAATCAATATGGAGATCAATACGCCACTTCAAGGAGATGCTATAAAGTTATTCAGGAAAGGTAATAAGCTAAAGCACCAAATCATGTATTATTTGCATACATTTCTAAAATGGAGCACTTCATTATATAATTTTATTTCATATGTAAACTACATTAAATAAAAGAGGCAATGACAGCAGAAATCTAATTATTTAATATCAATTGAAGTGTCCAGTGAATAGCATAAACAGTTAAATTGACTTAAAGATTTTGATTTGTGCCTAATAATAAAACAAGACACGAGAGATGAGCATTTATGACTAAAGGTGAACTTTATGTAAATTTCTTCAGACTAATCTTATCTGGGCTTATTGCTTTGCAATTAGTGAGAAAACTACCGCCACTGCTGGGAGGAGACCCGGAAGGAGGTGCAGGGATCCAAGAAATGTCGCCTCCCCCTTCTCTGAGACCCCCACTCTCCCCAAGACACACATTCTGCACTTAATAGGCCATAGGCTGAACTTGAAATTAAACTCAGCTATAAATATACTAGCTATGAGTACAAGAAATAGATCACAAAACAATTACAAATCTCAAGTTATTCAAGTTATACTGCTGATACTGTAGTCTAGTCTTAGACAATGCACTATTTATTAACTAATGAATTGAGATTTTAATATCAGATCTGTGGCTAACACTTGAGTCCCCAAACCATGTGGTCCTTGTGGCTCACAAGATTTACTCAACCCCCATGTATGAGCTTATTGGGCTCTGACCCAGTGAAAGTTAAAACTTACAGGGCAAATATTAGTATGAATCTAAATGTGAGGGCGGTTCAGTAAATAAGATAATAAAACCTCTCATTGCAAAAATGTATTCAACTCATACATATACATATAATTAATAGTAAGACTTTGGTACACAGTATTTTTCCATATAGTCCGCATACTTGTCTATGCATTTGTTCCAAAGGAAAACCAAGCATGTGATAGGGAACATAGATTGTAAGCTCCACTGTTGCAGGGACCTATGTGAATAGCCAAATATTCTCTGTAAAGTGCTGTGGAATATGTGTGCACTATATAAGTCACTGGTAATAAATAAATTATAAATAAGATAAATCTATCCTGGCATAGTAGAAATCAGTGTCAAGCACCTAAAGCCAGGACATGATGGCTTGCTGAACTTCACTGTCAGTTGTGAATCGCCTTTCATCCAGGTGCTTCTTCAACGGTCCAAAGATATGGAAAAGCCAGGTCAGGGCTGTAGGGAGGATGGTTTAGTGCCTCCTAATGGTAGTGCAGTAACAACTCAGTTGGCCGAGTGTGGCATGGCATTATCGTTCAGCAATATTATGCTAGTTCACAGCTACACAGGTTGTTTTTGACAAATTGCCCTCTGCAAATGGCTCAATATGTCACAATAGCAGACAGTATTCACAGTATCGTCCTTGGTGAGGAAATCAACTGTCAGGATGTGGCCTGGGATCGGCCGCAACTCATCCCTATGCCTGCGTCTTCGTACTCGGAAGCATGGCGATGTCAGGCCTGGGAAGCGGTCGTGGCTGAGTATTCTCCTTGGGCCTGCTACAATCCTCATTTGCACGTCTTGGTTGCCACAGGCGTGGACATGGGCACCTCCATGTTGGTTTGTGTCATCTGACTAGTATCCTCCACTGGTAGCCTGTGGTCGGTCAGCTGCCTCATTCGGCCAATGACCAGCTACTTAAGGGTATTTTAGTTCATCTCTTGAAACAGGAAGTTGCCTGTGCAACAGTCACTTCTCTAGTGTTCATTTGCTGAGACTGCATCCTGGGCTCAACACTATTCGCTAGTGTTCTCTATCAAGTTGCAAACCTTTGTGTTTCTCATCTCTACATATAGTCTGGATCCCCAGTCACCTCAAACCTTTGCCACACAGCATCAAACTCACCAATACTGTTATCCATCGCTATTCAATGTCTGGACTCTCAGCTACCTCGCTATTCAGGGACTGGATCACTGAAGCTGTTCTTTTCATCATTCAGCATCTGGATTCTTAGCTACCTCGCTATTCAGCGAATGGATCACCAAAACTGTTCTTTTCATCATTCAGTGTCTTAGTTCCCCAGTATAACCAATAGTGACAAACCGCCTCTGGATCTCCTCAGTTGGCTCCATCGCTAATCAGAGACTGCCTAATCCAGCTAATTCTCCTACTTGTTTCTTCAGCACAATCCCTAGTGCTGCTCTTGTCTTCCTGCTACTTGCAGACACCTGCTCTGGGGGCCACAACCTGTTTACTTGGTGCAGCAAAACACATATACTGCTTGGAGGGGTCACTGGAGGTTACCATCAAGTGGATTAGACTCCACACCCTGGAGTAGGTCTTGCCAACATCTGCGAGTAGGCTATGAGGAAGAGTTATGTTTTGCCTCCACGTCTCTTACCTCCAACTCATCCTTGCCCCTTGACTACTGAACCCACAGCTTAGGACAATTTATACCAGGGTCTGACATTAACAAGTACACCCTTGTGTTCCCAATGACCTTCTTTGCTGATGGAGTTGTTTGGAATTTCTTTGAAGGTGGGGAGGAGGCGTGTTTCCATGGGTGCTTGCTTCATATCCTGTGTCACAAGATGCGCCCTCATTTCATCACCTGTAACAATATTCTGCAGGAGCTGCACTCCCTCCTCATTGTACCATGTCAAATGCACGACAGAAATAGTAATTTCTTTTTACCTATATGTGCCTTTGGTTTTTCACAAATAGTTCATTATTTGCTTTCAGAATATGTGTAGCCTTTTCAATCGAAATTATTGCAGCCATTTCTTTAAACCTTAGCAAGATGTCAATGTAGACTATAGTTTAACCCCATTGCTATTTGGTCTTATAGTCAAAGAATTATCACTTTAATCAGATCTTACTTAGGCATACTTGCCTACAATCACAAATCGTCTGGGAGCCTCCCGAAAATCATGTGCAGTTCCTGACCCCCCGGAATGGCAGGCAAGTCTATTGGTGGGTACCAACCCCTTCGATCCCCCCCCGCGTTAACAAGAAAAAAAAATGCAGTGGGTGGGGTGTGATTTTGGCCCCGCCCCGTGCTCCACAATGCTGTTAATTTGGCCATGTAACTTGCTCCACCCACAAATTCTGGTAATCTGTCTGACCCCACCCCTTGTGTTGGCCACACCCACTGCTATGCCGACCTGGCTGCTCCCTCCCGGAAGTGGCAGCCAGAATATCGGCAACCCTGTACTTAAATTACTTTGATTTTGTGGATACCTAAGAACTAATTATCTTTGTATGCTGATGATGTCCTACTTATCACAGTAAGAGATCACAGGTCACTCAGGCAGTATCCTGTAACCACTCAGTAACCAATAAATACCCATATGTTGGAATTTGTAAAAAAAAACATGCATTGTTTTATTCACAAGCAGGAGAGTGATGTACAAAGGCCACAATATTTATACAATTCATATGATAGGGTATGTTCTGTCTATCCTGCAAGCATTGTTATATTACATCCCTAAATCAATGCTTGAAGCACATGACCCCTACACTCATCCTTGCATGCTGCACATAAGCACCCAATGGAGTGCTTATGTGGATTGCTGCTGGCTCTGCACCATTACTATGTTTTGTATGCTATTTTCCCATGTCATATGATGCCTTCATGATGCCACATGAAGATTGAAGCACCACCATCTGTGAATATTAAGTGCAGTACCATCTCCAAAGATATACATAGGGCATTAATATTATGTCAAAATGACATCTGAAAGCTGTACTTGATCACTTTATAGGTCTTTGCATCCTGCCACTGATTGCATGCATTGTGGAGTTTAGTAAAGCCATAAGAATGTAGTATTAAGAAGGAGATTAAAATGGCAAAAGCCTTTTGCGCTGTGACTTCCGTGTTTATGACCCTGGAGTACTTCTGCAGATGCATGGTTGTCGGTCAGCACATGAGCAAGTCGAGGGGGGCACTGGGAGTAATCCTATTGTATCCCTCTCTGATACTAATGTGAAAAGAAGCCCACAGGCTTCCATTAGGATACCTATTCGAGTTTCACTTTCCAGAGCTTGGTGCATATGGGAAACACTGTCAAACCACTGAAAATGGCAGTATTCTGAGTTTTGACCGCATTTTGGCTTGATGCATCCCGCCCTATATCATATAGTATTTTAACTGTTTTTCCAATAAAGCGGCAAATCTTATTACCATATTACTCATTAGTAATATTCTTTTTTTGAGTCTAAATTATGTTAAAATACTATAAACTTTTGCCATTTAAGCAGATACAGGTAAGAGTTTGTACTTTTGTTTAAGATTTCATTTAATCTTAAATGGAAACTGCCAATGGCGAATCTTGAACTTTGAACCTGAAATCTAAACAAAACTGTCCACTACAGACATGTGGTGCAAAGTTCAAATCCTAAAATTGAACTAGCTACATTTGATCAAATATTGAAGAGAGGAGGATGGAGATACTTAGCTAATTATAAACATTAGTTATTTTGTGTATTTTATTTGGTGCAGCATTACACAACCTTTGAAATGGTATGTGGTTAGGAAGCCAGCGGTCGAAATGATGACAGCCGGCTTCCCTACAGCGTAATCCCAGCAAGGGATTTAACATAGGCATCAAAATACAGACGCCTATGTTAATCCCGAAGCTGGAACACTGACCGCCGCCATCCCAATCGGTTGGAGCACCATTTAAGAATAGTAGCGAATGATAACAATATCACACGTTGATAAATCTGGGGCTAACATTGTTAACTGTGACCAATATAGGGGCCTGTCACTATAGAATTGATGATGATGGCATCCAGAAGTCTGAGAGTAATCCTACAGCGTCAGAACGGAAAAGGTTAAATGTAAAGTCAAAGTGTCTAAGTTGTCCATATCATTATGTTTGAAAGCTAAAATAATATATAGTTATATACTGTATGTTTTAAAGGTACAATAATATTGCATGGCATAAGCTTTATCATACGTAATTGCATTTAAATAGATGTCTGTGTTAAGCAATTATTTTATGTTAAATGCACTTTGATGAATATGTATTAGTCAATTAAGAATCTATACTCTGTGTTGATGTTTCGTGGGTTATGAATATGGGCCTTAATTTGTCTTCCTAATATTTACTTTATTTTACTTCAAGACTTATAGCTAATAATTTTACACTCTGGTGAAATGCAACATTTACAACGGAAGACTGTCTTGTCATACACATTAACTTAATTGAAAATGATAACGAGGGATCTAGTCAATTAAATGTACATGTATTCACTATGTCTGTGATGCTTTTTGCCTTGCTGGGCATTTAGCACAATTGAGAGACATCATGTAAATTACAGCTCCATTGTAATGCAAGTGCTAACAAAGGTTTAATGGTTACAATATATGTTTTATATATATATATATATATATATATTCAATATAAGTTCAGTTATATTAATTTTATTTAACAATTCATATTCTTACTTTCTATTACTTTCATAAACGCAGTACAAATCTTTACACTTGTTTGGCTATTCTGTGTTTATGAAGGCTGACACATATTGCTAGTCTAAAGGTGCGTAAACACTAGACGATAGTTTGCACGATTTGCCCAATTTCAACACATCAGAACAACAAATCGTGTAAAATGTGTCCAAAACGTGAGTTTCCACTCATGATAACGATGCCAATGCGTGTACCCTTGGGTCATACATCACATCTTCAGATCTTGACTACAGCAGGCAAGATCTGCCAATCATGTACATGACGCACTGGAAATCGTTAAGGACGCACGATAGATCGTTGGTCAGATTGGACACTTTTTAGCACCATATCATGTCCTGGAGAATTCAAGGGATATCATTCGCTATATTGCATCATGAGCACATCGTCTAGTGTGTAGGCACCTTAACACATGCTGATTTGACTAGCTATTTTGCTGATTTGTCCTAACAGTCACAACATTTGTCATTCTCCTCACAGATCAAAATCCAATCCTGTTGGAATGGAATTTGTCTATCAGGACAGTAAGTAGGACAGCTATTGACTAACAACAGCATGTGTGAGTTTATTGGATGCATTGAGTGCAGAGGGGCTAGTCACACAGTGCATTAAAGTTAATCAGCACAGTGTCTAAATTGTTGGACCTAATCAACATGTATACTTATAGATCTTTTTGCTTGGTGTTCAGCCTAAGCAACAGAATTGCATAGAGTTTGGCAGCTGATGTCCTCTTTTTCATTAATTCCAAGATGGGATTTTTAGTGAATGTGCTATCTTTGTACAAAAACAACAGCAATGAAGAAAAAAGTACAATTTGACCATTGAACTTGTTTTTCTACAATCCCCTTGAGATACTTATTGCTTTGTAATAATAGTTCTGTCAAATGCATTGTATGCCTACAGCAAAGTGTATGTACTTAGAGTAAAGTTAAATGTATCCAAGGCAAATATGATACAGCTAAACTAGATTATCATGCTTCCTGGCTAATAAAATTTCCCGAGTACACTTGTTTCCACAGATGCTTTCAAGCTAAATAATAATTACATCAGGACAGACTAATAAAAGGTTCTGCCTGCAAGACATCTATATGTATTCTGTACACAAAATGAAGATGAATGTTATACTTACCATTAATTAAATCACTGAACGATTATATATGTAAAGAAGTGTTATACTCAAAAATGGTAATGCTCATATATTTATCATAAATGTATGATGCACTGTCACAATCATGCCCTAAATAGAGCTCTCTCATAAATGAAAGTGTAGTAATGTGATCTTAATCCTACACATAATAATAGCAAAAGACATATGCTATTTTACCCAATAGCAAAGGAGAATCAACCAGTTATTATTCTTTAGGAATTTTGCACATGAGAAAACAGTGTTGGACTGTGGGTTGAAGGGCCCACTAGAGGAATGCAGTGGTAGTGTCCCAAGAGGCTTTGCCAACCATTAGAGAAGATGTAGCCCACAGACAACATGATATATATATATATATATATATAATAAAGATATTAGAACTGAAACAGAGCGCCCTTAGTGCTTTATACGATATGTGAATGTATATCAATGAATAACCACAATAGTAAATATATAAAGTGCAATGTGCCAGGTATATAAATACAATAATAAACCAACCTTAATAATAATAAATAGAATAAATGTATACTTTATAAAAATGGTATAATCAAAAGTGCAAACCAATAAATATGTTGTATTATACTCCTATACTTTACAAAACAACTCTGATTGCTTAAAACATATAGAAATAAGCTCCCATAAAATTATGTATATATATATATATATATATATATATATATAAACAATTTATTTAAGACAAAGAGGCCCTAAACATATAGAGCAACACATATGCAAAGCGACATATCGGGTAATTACATTAACTTAGAGTATTTTAAAAAGATAAGAAAGTCATAAAAAGCATCAAGTAAGTAATTATAAAAATGGCTTACTTGATGGTAAAAAAAGGTAAGTTCATGAATAGGTGGAATACATCGAGCCACCAACGCGTTTCGGCTAAGGTATCAGACTTCTTCAAGATAGGCCGTTTTTATCATTATTCACTTGATCCTTTTTAGGAATTTTTTGTTTTTTTAAATACTCTCATTTAATGTACAGTGCCTTGCAAAAGTATTCACCCCCTTTGCATTTTTCATGTTTTGTTGCCTCACAACCTGGAATTAAAATGGATTTTTTGAAGGTATGCATCATTTCATTCACAGAACATGCCTACAACTGTGAAGTTGTGTTTTTTTATATTGTGAATCAAACAACATTTAGGACAACATAACAGAAAACTTCAGCGCGCATAACTATTCACCCCCCTAAAGTCAGTACTTTGTCGAGCCACCTTTTGCGGCAATTACAGCTGCAAGTCGCTTTGGATAAGTCTCTATGAGCTTGCCACATCTTGACCCTGGGATTTTTGCCCATTCCTCAAGGCACTGCTCCAGCTCCTTCATGTTGGATGGTTTCCGCATCTTGCCCCTGGGATTTTTGCCCATTCCTCAAGGCACTGCTCCAGCTCCTTCATGTTGGATGGTTTCCGCTTGTGAACAGCAATCTTCATGTCTGACCACAGATTCTCAATTGGATTGAGATCTGGGCTTTGACTAGGCCAGTTCAACACATTTAAATGTTTCCCCTTAAACCACTCAAGTGTTGCTTTAGCAGTATGCTTCGTGTCATTGTCCTGCTGGAAGGTGAACCTCCGTCCCAGTCTCAAATCACAGGCAGACTGAAACAGGTTTTACTCAAGAATATCCCTGTATTTAGCACCATCCATCTTTCCCTCGACCTGACTCAGTTTCCCAGACCCTGCTTCAGAAAAACATCCCCACAGCATGATGCTGCCACCACCTTGTTTCACTGTGGGGATGGTGTTCTTGGGGTGATGGGATGTGTTGGGTTTGCGCCAGACATAGCATTTTCTTTGGTGGCCGAATAGGTAAATTTTAGTCTCATCTGACCAGAGCACCTTCCTCCATACATTTGGGGAGTCGCCCACATGCCTTTTGGCAAACTCAAATCATGTCTTCTTATTTTTATCACTAAGTAATGGCTATTTTCTGGCCACTCTTCCATAAAGCTCAGCTCTATGGAGTGTACGGCTTATTGTGGTCACATGCACATATACACCAGTCTCTGCTGTTAAACTCTGCAGCTCCTTCAGGGTTACCTTTGGTCTCTGTGCTGCCTCTCTGATTAATGCCCTACAAGTTGCATCACAAGGTCCGAGTTCTCATATGAGAAAACTCACGCACACTCGCATAATAGCTTCAAACTCACAAGTTTGCAAGCTATAAAATTTGGCAAGTTGTAAGACAAACCCGTACCTTTAAATATGTGAGGAGGTCCAAGATTTTTTTGTGAAATTATTACACCAATAAATACAAATAATCCTATGCAGTGAGAGTTAACTGTTGGAAGTGACAAGGTTTATCTTTTCAACAGAACTTGTTTTACAATGTAATTGTAAATGTGTATGAATCCTTAGGGCACACATCCACATGTAGATATTACTGAGCAATTGCACGATTATGACTGGCTGGAATGAAAATCTGGCAATGTATGGTAGCAAATGACAATCGAACACTTGCACCCAAATTCCGGAAAATGGGAAAAATGGTTGTTTGGACAAATTGGTTAAATCAAATGGATTTAACCAATTTATCTGAGTGACCATTTTTGTCTGTTTTCCAGTATTTGAGAACAAATGGTGTGGTGAAATTGCAATCTCTAATTTTTAAGTTTCTGAATCTCAGTGTTTTGAATTTATCTCCCAATGGACAGAAGACCAAAGTCTACACAATTACAAACATGGGTACCTAGGAAATGGGTGTGGGGACGGGAACAACTTACTTGGGTCTGGCCTGGCTGGTGGGGCCTGGCAAGTGTCTGGGGGCCTGATTCAGACCCACTTGCTAAGGAGCAATCGCTTGTTCTAAGTGATTTTCCCCCATCTGCGCATGTGTATTATTCGCAGTGCGTGTGCGCAAGCCATTCATTTCGATCTGCTTTTGGTATTTAGTAAGCCACTATCAGGTCGCTGCTTGGAGTGACCAATAGTGCCGTTTGTGGGTGGTAATGGGAAGGTGCATGTGAACGGGGGAGTGGTGTTGCGGATGCAGATGTGTCTGCCTGCCAAAACGGGATTTAAAGGGTGTGCATAATTAGCAAAGTAGCGTCATTGTACAAGTCACCTGCATTTATTTCAGCCCGCACTGATCACAGTGCTTGTGGCAGGTTAAGGCAACCCTAAGGGCTGCGAGCAGCTCCGATGGCTCACGATGATCCCGATTAATCATACATTTCCTGGAGATGACGTGTTGTGAGTGGCAAGGGGGCATCTTCAGACACTTGCGAGCGCACTTTGCTGTAGCTCGCTAACACACAGTGTGCATCCTTATGCGATGCATTGCGAGAGCTTAATTTACATATCTGGCCCCTTTCTGTAAGTGAGCGATCGCATCTTGCGAGTTGGTCTGAATCACGCCCAGGGTCAGTAGCACATCAGGCATAAGGCAAAGTTATCTACTATATTAAACACCACTCTTTATTTTTTATTTTATATTACTTTTGGTGTTTTTACTGATGTTCTAAGCTAAGTAGATTGATTCAAACATATCAATTGTGCTAATACTGATGATGCTTTCATTTGTTTAATTCTTTCAATAAGTTATTAACTTGTATTTTTTCAATGTAAGAAAGTAGATTAATAATTGTAGTCTTATGTGTTATTTACCATAACAGGTAAGATACTATTTCCAATTGCCAGGGGTGGATTAGAATTTAAAGTGGCCCTGGAAAAAATCCTGTAAGTGGTCCTACAAAAAAATGGGTTTGGCCTTGTGGAAAAGGGTGTGGACTCATGTGAAATACCATGCCTGGAAGCCACTCCCCTTGTTTTTATTATGATAGGGGCATTCCCACCACTCTGGGAGCTGATGGATATGTCCCTTGTCCCTTTCTCCAGGGAATAAACATAGCAAGCATGTGAATCAGTATTTTCATACCTATATGATTTCTCTGCATTAAGGAACCTCTGAAGAAATTGATCCTTCCTGGACAGGCAGTGTCTTGAGTCAGTATTCACTATTCATGCAGGAGATCACATGATCCGGATGCTGCCTGTTGGCATAGAAATAAAGCCAATGTCATTATCATGCAACAGAGGTTCAGCCATAAAATATATAGTAACAGAAGTTTTGGCGCAGGGCAAAATGTGAGATTCCCTGATCAAACTATTTTTATATAAATAAAATATATTTTCTAATTTAGTACCATTTGTATCAGTTATAGTTTCCTTAGAATTGGTGTCTTAATGAAGATTACTGTCCCCCAGCCTATTCTTCTAACCCTACCAATGGTCCTACCTGTGTGTATCCAGCACCTTTTCCCTGTGTCTCTCCAGCACCAGCTCCCACCCTCATGTGTCACTCCAGCATCAGATCCCTGTGTGTCTCTCCAGCACCAGCCTCCCACCCCCTGTGTGTCACTCCAGCACCATCCCCATTTGTCTCCCCAGCACCATCCCCATGTGTCTCTCCAACAGAAGACCACCTGTGTGTTTCCCCAGTACCATCCCCATGTCTCTCCAATACCATCCCAATGTGTCTCTCTAATACCATTCCACTTTGTCTTTCCAATACCATCCCACTGTGTCTCTACAGCACCATCCCACTGTGTCTCACCAGCACCTACCCCATCTCTCTCCAATACCATCTGCCTGAGTTTCTCCAATACATCCCACTGTTTCCAGTACCAGCACTTCTTTGCCCCTGGGCCATCTCCTATTTGCCCCAGCACCACCTCTGTTCTCCCAGTGTCAACCCCTCTGTATCCACAGTACCATCCCCCTGTGCCCCCAGTGCCACCTCCTCTGGGCTCCCAAGCACCATCTCCTCAGTGCACTTAGCTCCATCTCCTGTGTCCCCAAATTAATCTCTTCCCCACCTCCATATATTTATATCCAGCCTCCTTATCCTCTGTCAACAGCAGCAAACAATACTTACCATCCATGTTTTCTGTCTGTGCTCCTCTAGCTGCTCTATGGCAACACAGTGCAGCCCCCACATGTATAAGCAAGCTGCCACCTCCTGAAGGTGTGAGCTTATCAGTGCATGGGAATTAGTAAGGAGAGGACGAGGCCACAGAGAGATACGTTTATACAATGTATATCCCCTGGGTTCCTGCAGCAGTGCTGCTGATGCTGTGTGTGACTGTGATTGGCCCCTGAAGTGGGAGACTGTGTTATTCGACCCGGTGAGTGTGTGAGTGGACCCTGGTCAGTGTAACAGTGTGAGTGTACCCTGGTCAGTGTGTGAGTGAACCCTTTTCAGTGTGAGAATATGTAAGTGGCCCCTGGTCAGTGTGACAGTATGTGAGTGGCTCCTGGTCAGTGTAACAGTGTATGAGTGCCTGGTCAGTGTGAAAGTGGCCCCAGGTCAGTGTGAGTATCTGGTCAATGTGAGAGTCGCCCCTGGTCAGTATGAGTGCTTGGTCAGACATAGTGGATGCAGCTGCAAAGAGAGCTCTGAACCCATAATGTCCTCATCATACAATCAGGAATTACTGCTGAGTGCTGCAGGCTGTGCTTGAAATGTGGCAATGTAGGCTCTGGTCCAATGGATCATCATCCTACCCCTGGCACTACTGCTGGGTGCTTGAGGCTACACTGGCCATGGGGCGAGTGGGCAGGCTGTGGGCACTGCAAAAGGGCCTGGTAGGCGGGCTGCTGTTCCAGGGGGGTTGGTGATAAGCAGAGCAGGATCCACCACCTGGAGATCAGGAAGGGGTTGGTTGATCTGTATAGCATAGCCATAGGTGGCTAGTCCCTGGGGATGAGTCAGCCACCATCAACAAATTGTCAGCTTCAGCTGGCTCCCGATCTGCGCTGGCCGGGTCACATATTAAAAAAAAGTAAAAAAAAATAGATAATTGATTTTATTGCCCCCAAATGGTCCAGGCCACCGGGAAAACTACTAATGAGGTCTACGGCCAATCCGCCCCTGCCAGTTACCAAGTACAACATGAACTGATGTCTTCATATTGTGAGTAGGGCATACAATGCAGATTTTGTGAGCTGCAAATGTAATATACATTTTAAGTATGCCCTATGTTTGTGTATCAGTTTACCTATCACTGACTAAAAATTGGGTACACACTGGTGCGATGTTGGGCTGAATTGCTATTTTGTAGCAACAAATCGCTTGCATCGCTCAGTATGTACGGCCAATGTGCACGTTCACACGGTTGCATGCAATGTCAGATTTGGTGTGCTGCACATCAAACCTGATGATATCTCATGCAAGATAGATATGAAATAGGGAGCATAGATAGGAATTGAGGATGAATTAATAATATTTAATATAACATTAAAAATAACTACAAATAAATAGATGAAAAAATAATAATGAGCATGGAGTAATAGACAATATCCTACAATTAATAAATGATAATACAATTCACATAGGTATCAATGTCTCAAAATCCAGATGTATATACATACAATTAAGAATGGAAACATATTTTTTGATTAATAATAAAAATAGATATGATAATAAACATATAGAAAAGAGAAGAACAAATTTTGTGGCAATAAATGATCGATCACTATAAAAAATGTAAAAATGAACAAGTAAAAATGCAATTGCAAGTGGTTTAAAAAACAAATTGAGTTTGTTGAAAAATAGTCAATTAATAACAACAACTGATTCCTTAAGTTATATCCTGTTAATATGTTGCAAATTAGTAGTAGCTGATAATGGGAACAAAGTATTCAATTCCCAAATATTCACCAGAATGATTAAGAATAGTCACTTATCTGGTTGGTAGTTGTATATATATTTTCATTTTCTCAAACACATGACGATATGAGCAGAGGGCAGTGTCCGGATTGCCACTCTCGAGCCGTGTGGAGGCAGGCTATTGTCCGTAAATAGCTAGCAAGTGTCTCAATCTCCGAAGTGTCCTGGAGAGATATCCCGCTGACTGCGGTGAATGAAAGTCAGCTGTGTTCCCATATATGGCTAGTAGGTGGCTCAGGTCTCCAATGTGTCTAGAGGAGACAAGCTGAGGGATGAGGTCTGCTGACCTTAGTATCCCGCTCACTGTGATGTACGAAAGCCGGCACCTGGTCTCCCGCTCACCGTGGTGTTAATAAGCTGATACTTACTTTGTAAATTGTTCAGCAGTGAGGCTAGTGAGACAGCAGGCGATGGTAATAACAAGGGAAGTAGGCTAACCTAACGTGTTTCTCTGCCTAACAACTGTCAGTTTCCTCAGAGGTATAATGCCTTACTTCTCAAAATGAACCAGATATACCCATGGTAATTAGTGTGTCTGGATTGAGGTGTGATCTCCGCTGGAGACAATGAATATAATTACATAGTCAAATTAATAGTTTACAAAAGGCTTAATAGTCTTAAGACTTAGTAAAAAAAAAAATATATATATATATATATATATATATATATATATATATTTATCAACACTATGATCATCAGATGAATTATAACCAATAATACTCATTAAATAAAAAATCACACTTTGCATAAATTGATAAATAATAAGGAACCAATATATTAGTGTAATGATCATAATATTATGTAATCGAATAAATCAAAAATAAGAATCAGTAGATAAATAAGAAAAAAAGGAAAGAAAATAAATTTTTTGTTTCTTAAAATAATTAAGTAAATAGATAAGTAGGAGAGAATACATAAATATTGAATAAATTAATCTGAATTATATTATTAATATTATAATTAATGTCCATAAATAAATACAACATATCGCTAATTAATATTATCATACAAAATATGATAATGTTTAATATATTTGAAAAAGCTAATGTCACAAACATATGTTAATGTAAAATCTTATATGTAGAACAAAGAAGAAAGAAGACAGAAGAAAATGAAAGAAGATAAAAAAAATTGGAAATATGACTGGCTAAGGAAATGGATAACCATATTTTTAATAATATATTTAAATATATCTCGATTATGTGGACATGCCGATGCTGCACCCTAGTATACAATTCCATAACCTTTTCATATGTCTAACAACTGCTCAAGTGTTTTTTATATAGCCACAAATACTATCCAATACGTCATATTTAATATAGAATGATTGGTTATTTTTAATGTTATATTAAATATTATTAATTCATTTTCAATTCCTATCTGTGCTCCCTATTTCATATCTATCTTTCCTTCTAGGGGTAGCCATCCCCTTGGTGAGCTGTTTTTAGTTATTGATTCACCACAGGGCCCTTTTTCTTTGTGTATGATATTTCATGCAACCTAATGTATGGTTATGAAGGTCGTAAGAGTATTCCGTCATTCATTAATTGCTGTGGTGTGTATCGGCAATCATGCAATGTCCAGGGATGCCCTGGATATTTGCATGATTGATGAACGTCCCAGTGTGTACCCAGCTTTAGCTGCTCTAGTGCATTCTCAAGTAATATAGATCCATATAGTGATTATTAAGTAACAGTTGTAATCCATAAAAATGTAAAAGTAATACATATAGATTTCACATGTAAAGGAATTTTTAGAGCACTAAGCTTGCTAGGCAGAGGAGATGTGATGTAGGAAAAAGCATAATCCTTAACTTGAAAGCCAGCATTTTGTATCTCATAAGGTGCATGTCGAAATATTAAAGATGTGTCCTGATACACCAAATCTCAAGACGCCGTCTGGTGCAAGATGGCCGGCACAAGTGAGCCGCGCTGAGCAATGTAATGTAGCCACTTTTTCTTTAAATTTGTGTGTTATTTGCATCACTGATGCACCAAAACACCACTAACCCTGTACAAGAGACACCGGGATTAAGCACAATGGAACTTGGTGTGTAAAAAAAGCCACACCCGCTGCATTGGAACACTTTGTATACAGATTCAGACTTATTTGCACACATATGTTCAAGTGTCATACATAAAATTAGTTGGTGCAGACTCGGTAAGCAGTTCTGTAACATTGAAAAAGATATACTGCGCTCAGCTAGCAAACATTACTAACGTGCGGTATCTATGAACCAAGTATGGAGTTAATCTATGTTTAGCACATATGATATGATAAGACAATATGTAACAAATACTTAGTAGACAATGTGGATATTATGTAATAAAAAATGATTTATTTTCAAAGTGGCTAAACCATATAGAGTGGAAAACCTGCACATGCACACAAACAAACAATATCCTACCAGATCAGTTAGGAATTAAATCAAATCAGCATTGACTAATCAAGGACCATGGGATATATGTGTCAGGATATGGTAAATGGATAGTGAATATCAGGCCAAGGGGTGATATTACTAAAAGTGATAAAGTGCACTGGTGTGCACGATCCCAAATGAATCCGGATGCTTGATGTCAGTCTTTTAGTCAGAAAGCGGCGTCCCACTGTAGTGGCAGCAAGAAGTGGTAAAAAGTACAGTCTGAGGTATGGTGCCCGGAATGATCTTCACGGGGACAAGAGTATGGTGTATATGCTGGGGAGCAGTAGCCTCCTGGTTTGCAGTGAGATCTGCTCACCATGTCAGTATTGGAGGTTGCTTGAATGACCAAGCCGCCTCTGACCTGCAACACCGGGGATGACACTGTGTCCAACGGGAGACTGCCCGGCACCACCGCTCACTTGAGTAGCATGCCGTGCGTCTCCCCCTGTGTAACCGGTGACTTACCTGTCACCCTGGGATTCACCGCTCCTTCCCCTGCCGGCTATGTTCCTCCAGATGGTAGAGTTGCTAGTAGTCTCCTCCGTGATGTGATCACCTGATCGGTGGTCACGTGTGTTGAATGGGTAATTAATTCAGTCTGGATATTCTTAGTCTGCAGCACACACTCGTACTGGTAGCCACAATAAAAACAGCAAATGCTTGCATGTATGGGATAACGCCAACGCGTTTCTGCCTGGATGGCCTTTCTCAAGGAGTAATGTGTTCTGTTCCTGTCAGTGTTAAATAGCAGAGTTTCTTCTCTCTGATTGGTCACATGCACACTGGGAGGGTTTAGAGTGCTAATTAGCAATAGAATAGGCTTGCATCAGTGTAAATATACTCTACACCTAATCCACAGCAGTATACGTATTTTATCTATTATAGATAAAAGCAAAGGTAAGAATCTATTACATTAAGTTTTGGGACAGTATAAATTGGGTATGCATATGATAATCATACATAAGACATGTCCTAATTAATAATATATAATGCTACGCCAGTATTCTACCAAAAAGAGTACCCCCATATTAGCAGATACTAAATGAAAATTATAGTAATAAGTTTATTTCCATATATTCCAAATAATAGACAGCGGTAGACTGATATTAAATTATCTGCAGAAGTATCTAATTCATCCTGAGCTCCATATTTTAGGTAGCATTGGATTTGCGTACATGACTTAGTGGTGAAGGTATAAATGATATGAGTGATGGTAGTTCTAGACACACTGTATGTGATGTCCGGTACGGGCTAAAATGGCGTTGTAGTGCTTCTATTGACAATAATTAATTAACTCAGAGATACTATTTATTTTCTTTTTTTACATATGATGGATTTAATTTTGTTGTCTAAATTATGCCCTCGGGGGGCAAATGTCTTAAGTTCATATATCCATTCAAGTTCTCTGGTGTTCATCTTATGCTCGAAATCCCCACCTCTCCAATTGTGTGTCACTTGTTCTAGACCAAGAAATTTTAATAATTTTGGATCACTGTCGTGATGAATTAGGAAGTGGTTTGACAGATTGTGCTCTTCCAATCCTCTTTTTATGTTTCTAATATGTTCACTAACACGGGTTTTTAAAGGTCTTATGGTCCTGCCTATGTACTGTTTATTACAGCTACATTCTAGCATGTAAATAACCCCTTTTGTGTTGCATGTTATCGTACTTTTAATGGGGTATTCCTTTCCTGTCATGCTAGATGTAAATGCTGTGATTGGTTTTGTGGATCTGTAGCCATAATTTGTACAACTTAGGCAATTGCCGCAGTGGAATAAGCCTTTGTTGTTGGAATTGTCTAAAGTGGTTTGTTTAAGTTGTTTGGGTGGGATATGGTTATGTATGATCTTTTTTCTTAGATCTGGTGCTTTATTATAGATGATTCTTGGATTTGGAGGTAGGTGTTTAGCCAGTGTGTCATCACCAAGTAGTATTGGCCAATGTTTGTTCAGGATGTGCCTGACATCTTTGCTTGTTTTGATTACTGCGTGATGAAAAAAACATCATCCTTGAACTTGGTCTGTCTGTTATTGCTGTTTTTATATTCCAGTAGCTCTTGTCTATTACTCATTTCTACTTCATGAAATGTTTTGAAGACCGAGTTTTCGTCATATTCCTTCTCAAGAAACTGCTCCGCTAAATTTTGGCCTTGTGTCTTATAATCACTTCTTTTTGAGCAGTTCCTCCGTAGATGTAGGGGGAGAAAAAAGCAAGACACGGAAAAACACGATCACAGAATCCAATACAGCAGGACGAGGTATATTCAATCTGAGCAATATCACTCTAACAGATGAACATTTGCAGCTTTTAGACAAAGGCCTAAAGTTTGCTCCAACAAACAACATTAATAAATTCCAGACGTACCTAGATCTGCACAAGTTTACTCGCAAACTGGCTCTAAAGAAATATTTTTCATCCATCAATCCCGTAGAAGTAAGGAACACAGAGCACAATAACATCAATAGACTCACGGATTTAAAACCAGTATCAACATTTTATCCCAGTTATATAAAAGGGGCACATGTGAAAACTTTCACCAGATTGGTGGAGAAAGACATAGAGAATATACACACCAATAATAAACATGATAATTTGACAAAAAAAGAAAGGAATACATTGCGAGCACTACAGGAGGATCATTCTATCATTATAAAACCTGCAAATAAGGGGGAAGGTATTGTAATCCTTAACAAAGCAGACTACATGGATGAGGCACAGAGACTTCTAAGTGACACAACAACATATAAGGTTTTGACCAATGATCCCACACAGCAATACGCACAGGAATTAAAGATCCACCTACTCAAAGGTAGTAGCTTAGGTGTTTTGACTAAACAATAACACCAATTCATTGAAACAAAAAATCCAATAATTCCAGTGTTTTATTGTCTGCCAAAGGTGCATAAAAATAAGAACAAACCACCGGGGAGACCAATTATATCTGGGATAGGGTCCCTGACGTCTAACTTGTCTGAATACATAGACCACATATTACAACTGTATGTGATACAACAAACCGCATACTTGAAAGACACCACCCAGATCCTGAACATTCTAAATGACATAAAGTGGGAGGAGGATTTCTGGCTAGTGACAACTGACATCACTTCCCTATATACGGTCATAGATCATACTCAAGGCATCACCAGCATCAGATACCACCTAAATAAAAACAACTCTCTCACAGATACTCAACGGGACTTTATAATTGACAGCATTCAGTTCATCCTTAAACATAATTATGTTTGGCACAACGATCAATTTTTCCTGCAAACCACTGGCACTGCCATGGGCACGAGGTTTGCCCCGAGCTACGCCAACCTCTTCATGAGTTGGTGGGAGGACCACCATATCTGGAGGGGGGCGGAGTTTGGGGCAAACCTTGTGCTATGGAAGAGATACATAGACGATTTCTTCTTCATTTGGCGAGGGGATGAAGCCACTTTGAAACAATTTCTGACCATTCTTAATACCAACGACAATCATCTAGTGTTTACAGCTAATTACAGTAAGGAGAAGGTAGAATTTTTAGATCTCAATATATTCACAGAAAAAGGGAAGATTCAAACCAACACCTTCAAAAAGAAGTAGATGTGAATAGTTTTATTTTCGCTACCAGCTGGCATCACCCCATTTGGCTCAAGACCATCCCTAAAGCGCAGTTCATGAGACTACGGAGGAACTGCTCAAAAATAAGTGATTATAAGACACAAGGCCAAAATTTAGTGGAGCAGTTTCATGAGAAGGAATACGACAAAATCTCGGGTCTTCAAAACATTTCATGAAGTAGAAATGAATAATAGACAAGAGCTACTGGAATATAAAAACAGCAATAACAGATAGACCAAGTTCAAGGATGAAGTTCTTTTCATCACGCAGTATTCAAAACAAGCAAAAGATGTCAGGCGCATCCTGAACAAACATTGGCCAATACTACTTGGTGATGACACACTGGCTAAACACCTACCTCCAAATCCGAGAATCATCTATAATAAAGCACCAGATCTAAGAAAAAAGATCATACATAACCATATCCCACCCAAACAACTTAAACAAACCACTTTAGACAATTCCAACAACAAAGGCTTTTTCCACTGCGGCAATTACCTAAGTTGTACAAATTATGGCTACAGATCCACAAAACCAATCACGACATTTACATCTAGCACGACAGGAAAGGAATACCCCACGATAACATGCAACACATGCAACCAATCACGACATTTACATCTAGCACGACAGGAAAGGAATACCCCACGATAACATGCAACACAAAAGGGGTTATATACATGCTAGAATGTAGCTGTAATAAACAGTACATAGGCAGGACCATAAGACCTTTAAAAACCCATGTTAGTGAACATATTAGAAACATAAAAAGAGGATTGGAAGAGCACAATCTGTCAAACCACTTCCTAATTCATCACGACAGTGATCCAAAATTACTAAAATTTCTTGGTCTAGAACAAGTGACACACAATTGGAGAGGTGGGGATTTCGAGCATAAGATGAACACCAGAGAACTTGAATGGATATATGAACTTAAGACATTTGCCCCCCGAGGGCATAATTTAGACAACTAAATTAAATCCATCATATGTAAAAAAAGAAACTAAGTAGTATCTCTGAGTTAATTAATTATTGTCAATAGAAGCACTACAACGCCATTTTAGCCCGTACCGGACATCACATACAGAGTGTCTAGAACTACCATCACTCATATCATTTATACCTTCACCACTAAGTCGTGTACGCAAATCCAATGCTACCTAAAATATGGAGCTCAGGATGAATTAGATACTTCTGCAGATAATTTAATATCAGTCTACCGCTGTCTATTATTTGGAATATATGGAAATAAACTTACTACTATAATTCTCATTTAGTATCTGCTAATATGGGGATACTCTTTTTGGTAGAATACTGGCATAGCATTATATATTATTAATTAGGACATGTCTTATGTATGATTATCATATGCATACCCAATTTATACTGTCCCAATACTTAATGTAATAGATTCTTACCTTTGCTTTTATCTATAATAGATTTAATATGTATACTGCTGTGGATTAGGTGTAGAGTATATTTACACTGATGCAAGCCTATTCTATTGCTAATTAGCACTCTAAACCCTCCCAGTGTGCATGTGACCAATCAGAGAGAAGAAACTCTGCTATTTAACACTGACAGGAACAGAACACATTACTCCTTGAGAAAGACCATCCAGGCAGAAACGCGTTGGAGTTATCCCATACATCCAAGCATTTGCTGTTTTTACTGTGGCTACCAGTATGAGTGTGCGCTTCAGACTAAGAATATCCAGACTGAATTAATTACCCATTCAACACACGTGACCACCGATCAGGTGATCACATCACGGAGGAGACTACTAGCAACTCTACCATCTGGAGGAACATAGCCGGCAGGGGAAGGAGCGGTGAATCCCAGGGTGAGACAGGTAAGTCACCGGTTACACAGGGGGAGATGCACGGCACGCTACTCAAGTGAGTGGCGGTGCCGGGCAATCTCCCGTTATACACAGTGTCATCCCCGGTGTTGCAGATCGGAGGCGGCTTGGTCATTCAGGCAACCTCCGATACTGACATGGTGAGCGGATCACACTGCAAACCAGGAGGCTACTGCTCCCCGGCATATACACCGTACTCTTGTCCCCGTGAAGATCATCTCGGGCACCATACCTCAGACTGTACTTTTAACCACTTCTTGCTACCACTACAGCGGGACGCCGCTTTCTGACTAAAAGACTGACATCAAGCATCCAGATTCATTTGGGATCGTGCACGCCAGTGCACTTTATCACTTTTAGTAATATCAGCCCTTGGCCTGATATTCACTATCCATTTACCATATCCTGACACGTATATCCTATGGTCCTTGATAAGTCAATGCTGATTTGATTTCATTCCTAACTGATCTGGTAGGATATTGTTTGTTTGTGTGCATGTGCAGGTTTTCCACTCTATATGGTTTAGCCACTTTGAAAATAAATCATTTTTTATTACATAATATCCACATTGTCTACTAAGTATTTGTTACATATTGTCTTATCATATCATACGTGCTAAACATAGATTTACTCCATACTTGGTTCATAGATACCGCACGTTAGTAATGTTTGCTAGCTGAGCGCAGTATATCTTTTTCTCTTTCTAGTCAGATATCCTGTACAGCAGCTCGCTTGCATACTATGCCCTCTAGAAATCTTGGTGTGCTAGTATCCATTTGTTTTCTTCATTATCAAGTTCTGTCACATTGTTTGGCTTGACTGTATCAAAAGTGTATGAGGACACATCTGTATGCTTTCACCCTAAGCAAACATACAGAACCGTATTATTAAATGTGTTGCTATTTCTATCTTATTTGGTTAGTGTAGGTACAATTATTATTAATATTATTATTATTATTTTATTTTTTTATTTATTATTATTATTAGGCTTTGGAGGTAGTAGAAACATATTACTAAGGTTTAGATTTTCAGAAAATGTAGAAACCTTAAACCTATGGTAATAATAAGGTGCAGCAGCCATTTTGGGTATTAGATCCAAGGAATAATCATCCTACCCATGAGTGATCAAGGTGAGGCAGCCATTTTAGGCACAATACATAGGATTGGCAGAATAGGGAATGCCTGGAGATGACACATAATGGGGAAGATAAAATTATTAGGCAAGATCCTTGCAAAATCATCAGAACTATGCATTGTTCATTCTAATCTAGCAACCAGTCGAAGCAGCCATGTTGGGCACACTACATCAGTTATAAACAATACTGTACAAGGGTAAAATGAAAGTGACTAATAGGATACCTATATGCATAGGATACCTATAATTGCATACCTATATGCAATTTGCTGCGGCTAATTACCGCCAGTGGGGCTAGCCAATTAGCCCTGAAAGCCAGACCTTATCGAGGATTGTGTTTCACTTGCCTTAGGCAGACTAAACAAAATCCCCCAAATCAGTCTCATTTTCATGTCCATGATCACAAAAACTCACAGGGTTTCACAGACCCTGTGCATTTTCTCATTGTAAACGGTACATTTTTCTCACAAAAAAATGAGCTTTAATTGGATAGCCTGATAATGGTCATCAGGCAAAAATTTTGTTAAAAGCTGTTTTATTCATGAGGGTTTGTGGTTAATAGGATATCGGACGATGGGCCTGATTCAGTGCTGAACGGAATTGCAAAGCTGTACACAAGCAGCTTTGCAATTCCATCCTTGCAGTTACGGCAATGCAGCAGGAGGCATACCACCTCTTGCTGCATTACTTATCCAAGCTGCGTTGTACAACGCAGCATCGGATAATCTATGGGGTCATTGGCAGGCTAAGTGATCCATGGGGTCACAAAAGCTGGCCGCCGCAGGTGAGAAGAGGAGGCCAACGGAGATCCTGGCCTCTTGCCTCCCACCCAGCGGCAGCAACATGCCGCCCTCTCCCACCCACAAATGACAGCAGATGTCAATCACTGACAGCCTGCTGCTGATCTGCGTGCGATTATGCAGGACCCATACTGCACATGTGCAGTACGATTGGTCGCCTATGCAGATTTCTCACCATCGGGAATCTGCATTCAGTAGTGCGCTAGCATGCACTACTGAATAAGGGCCTATGTTATCCCTTTCTTGGCAATGCACATGCATTGATTCTCTCACAGATTCATGAATATATGAACATACTATTTATTTATACTGCAGTATGCTTACTTTACTATAGCATAAACAGATATAATGAATGATATAAGAATGATTTTATGCTGTACTGTTAAAACAAGATAGTTAATGCCACTAATTACAAAAATGAAATGGATTTTTGCTGCATTCAACGTGTTTTGAAAATAAAAACTCAGTAGAGTTGCCTGTGTATTTGTGGACCTACTGTGTTTTGCTAATGATAAAACTACAAAAAATTGTGTATTTTGCACTACTCTGTGTGTTTAATTGGTGAAAATATACAGCAGGGGTGGCCAACCTATCAGAGGCAAAGAGCCCAAAAATATATGTAGGTATTTTAAAGAGCTGAGATCTTGTGCGCGCCGAAAGCGCATGTGCAAAAAGAGATGTGGCCTGGCGCCAGCTAGGCCATGCCCCTGGTATGATTTGTGTAGGAGCATGTAAAAGTGTATTCACACAATTACTGTGGAGGTAACTATTAAAGGGAAAGAAAAAGCCAGAACAATATAAAAAACATTGAAAAAAAACAGATTAACATAAAATATACTGAATCAAGCCAGATCCACTTAAAATACACTAAAAAAGCCACATCCTCAAATAATACAATGAAAAAGCCACAGCCACAAAAAATATATTAAAAAAGATTAGCATAATACTATCTAGCACCCCATGTGTGACTCCAGCCCTTCCATGTGTCACTACAGCCCTCCATGTGTCACTACAGCCCTCCATGTGTCACTACAGTCCCCCTCATCTGTCACTTCAGCAGCCTCATGTGTCACTTCAGCCCCCCCATTACCACTCCAGCAGCCCCTCATGTGTCACTCCAGCTCCTAATTTGTAACTTGAGCAGACCCTCATGTGCCACTACAGCCCCCCCTCTCTCCCTGGGCCACTCCAGCCCAGCCATCTTCCCATGCACTCTCTCCAGCCTCCCACATGTCACAAATAACATGAAAAAAACAAAAAAACAAAACACAGACCTTACTTTGTTGTGGACTGTCTGTGTTATATAGGTAGGCTCTGGTGTCTGTGACTGCATCCTCCTCGTGACTAAGGTTCACAAGTTGAGCTCCGCCTCCTGCTTGTGGTGTGATGTCACCACTTCGCTCATACATGCCTCAGGAGTGAAGCAGACTGCTGCAACAAAGGATGAGCCTCCTCTGAACAGCTGCGTACCTATTAGAGGAGGCAGTTAGTGGTAATCAGGGGAGCCGCATCAGAACAATCTAAGAGCCACATGTGACTTGAGAGCCACAGGTTGGCCACCGCTGGTATACAGTGAGGAAAAAGATAACCCAGTCAGGTAATTCTACTCTACTCTTTTTGCACGTATGTATTACGTTCAGTGTGGTCTTAAATGTACAGCTGTCTAGGCTACTGATAGTCACTGTCACAGAGAATATCCACAGACATTTTTCTTTAGTATTCTGGAAGATTAAGTACATGAGGTAAGCTCCTTTTTTAAGCTATATAAATTTGTCAATGCTTGCTTATTAGTTTTCTTATGGACTGTGATTGACCTTTTTCTCAAGTGAGTGTAATTTTTTTGGCACATTTTGGGGAATCAAGATTGACTTGCAAATTAATTCAACAATTGTGTATATAATATTTAAGCCCTTAAGGTGCTTCTGGTATGGGAAGAGATGCACTTTTCTTCTTTTTGCATTGTCTAAATGGGTGTTTACATAAATAAATAAAAAAATTGGATGGCCACACTGAAAATATACTGTCTGTGTATTTCTTAAAATATACCTAAATCCTCAAAAACTACAATGTAAATCTATACCATCAATTAGAATCCATAGATCTGGTAGGTGCAGCATGAAATTTTGAAATATTGTATTCATCAATAAAACAATTGGAAAATACTACAAAATAATATTCCAAAAGGAAGGCATTCAGGGTTAACACAAGCATAATGAAATATATTAAAAATCATGTTTTTATTGGATATACATTAAAAATTTTTAAACGGTTCGAACTCCCCTTTATCATTATACATTTGATACAACAAAATATATAAACAAGAACGAACATGAAATTATAAGGTACATGGTTTAACAAAGAAAGCATGATCCTCAATTATCAAGTTACAGTATTGTTCACAATCTATTCATAAATACCTATTTAGGTCATAGTAACCTGCTGATGCAGTAATGAGATAAGGATGGATTGATAGTCACCAGTCAGCATAGATATATAATAATAAGATTAGGCTTGTGGTGAAATACTATGTTATTGATGAACAATAAACAGTGATCTGTAAATTAGTACTGTAGTTAAACTACGTAGCTAGAAACCAGTAAGCAGTAATCTGTAAATTATTACTGTTTTAGCCTGTGTAATTAAAAACCTGTAAATAATGGTATATATGCATTTGCTGTTGTTAAAATATGGGGGGGAGAGGTATCAAACCTAGGAGAGCAGTGGAGAGCAGTATCAACCAATCAGCTTCTAACTGCCATTTTTCAAATGCAGCGTGTAAAATGGTAGTTAGGAGCTGATTAGTTGGTACTTTACCTATCTCCACTTTATCTCCATGGTTTGATACATATTCCCCATAGTCTGCATATTTTATTGGTAGCCTATGTGGCATTGGCTTTATGCTGACATAACATAGGCCAGTAATTTAATCTGGTTGTTTTGCCTGATTGGCAATGTAATTATCTTGAAAGTTATTATACTATTAGCCTTCTGATTAAGATCAGACTGTCAATCACAAAATGATATTAAATAAAAGACCACATTAATTAGGCACAGCTTGATTCTTATACGATCAGTGTTGTAATTATTGTAACCACATAGGCATGAACTACTCGACAGGATCAATATTCTGTGAGCTGCCAGTCACTGAGAAGCAAAGCTGCAGCAATCTTTAACAGCTAGTTTCTTTGTTAGAGCAGTGTTATAGTAATGGTTACAAAAGATAGGGTGGTTTGCCACAAAATGAATCAATGCTTCACATTTAACTGTGCTACCTCCACAATATATATTTATTCACAAGTTGCAGGGAGCATATATTATCCTATTTTCCTAATTGCCGTTTCTATAATCCGCACAAAATGGGGTCTTGTAAGAAAACGTAAGTGGTGGTGAGTGAGTTATTATAGTCCTATTACAATATTTTTCCCTACGATCACCATGAGGCAGGCTTACTTAATAAAACCATTCAAATGGGTCTTGATCTCCCATGGGAGTGTTCAAGGCTATTACTGATACAGTAATTAGACCCATTTTATTGCTCATACTACACTGTCATCCCCATCTCTACACACATACAGCTGCTTTCTTACATTGTGAGGCATCAGAAATAAAAATTAAACTAAAGATTGTTTTGATAGCGTAATGTGGGGATCCCACCAGATTACTACTTACTGGTTGTTAGCCACTCAGTCTAACAACAGTATTACTGTTTATCATTTACTGATAATATAATAGTTAATCACAAATATAATCTTGTTTGTTTATATTTTTGCTGATTGGTGACAATCAACCAATTATCTTATTATTACCTTAATCGACAAAACACAAATGAGTATTGTAGGGTTGTGCAACATAAGACCAATATTATATATAATTAAAGATATTTTTATCAAAAATATATTTAAATAGAATATGCTAATATACAATATCTATAGGGCGGGATGTACTAAGCATCACATATGCAAAGCGGTACATCCCGCCTCTCATCAGGTACATACTGCAGTTGATTACCATGGTATGTACTTAGTATATTGCAAAGGACAGCTCTTTTCCGATACGATCTGTCCTGTTGTGATGCCCCGAATAAAGGGACTTCCAGGTTTAACACCCAGAAGTTTCTCAGGCTGCAGGGAGATGGGAGGGATCTGATTGGATCCCTCTCAGGGGGAGTGTCCCGATAAGAAGCCCATAGACTTCTGAAGATGGCGTTACCCACCGGGACGAAGCATTCTGGTGCTTTGAACATATGGAAAATGCTGTAAAACCCAGGAAACTGCAATTTTGGGGGTTTTACAGCATTTTGCATGTTAGCACATCCCACCCTTAGTCACTGTTTGCAGGAATCTCCACTGATAAATAGAAAATAAACTTATCATTTTTTTATTTCAAATATTTAATTGATTAGTGAAATATGAAACTTTAGTGAATAGTTCTGTGTAAAGTAAACACATGCGAATTAAAAATAAAATGATAAAAGTTGTTTTATACACTGTTTCTCTAGTTAAAGGTCAAGAGTCAATTATACCCATTTAACACCAGAGCAAAAACATGTGTTTTTGTTGGGTCTACCCGGGTCACAGCTCAGTGTACAAGGGTCCCTGAAAAATAACCCGGGTCAGGTGACCCGGCAATACAATCCAGGTAGCTACCAGGGTCGGACCTGGGTAATGGTGCAGTGTAAACGGTGCAACCTGGGTTATCTGACCTGGGTCATGCCTAAAATGAGCTGATTGGTGGTTGTGGAGCAATCACCTCCCACTTTTTATGACCTCACAAGTTTAGCAGGGCAGACCCAGGTTCAGTGTGAATGGGCCTGACCTAAGATAACCCAGATTGATGGCTGTGTAAACAGTGTCTGACTTGGGTTTGAACCGTGACTGAAAACCCAGGTCTGACCCAGGTTTTTGGTTGAAGGGAAGTATTTCTAGGACACATTATAATACTTGCGAAAATGGTTGACATTTTTTTGAGCTATTACTGCACCAGCAGTCTGCCATGTGATGTATGCCATAACAATAATTCCTAACTGAGGATCCTGTTTCTAAATGGGGGTTATACAGTATTTCTGCACAAACACCATTTGATGAACAGTTTGACATCTTTCCTTGGAAAACTAAGACTGTACATGAGTGCTGCTAATACAATAAAAATCTACTATAATGTGAATTTTTATAGTAATAATCAATGGTTCTTGGTTTAGATCAGAACTTCAATGTATTATAAGGAAAACATTTATAACAATACATTATAAAGTCACTTAAAGTTACCTCAATATTCTGTGACTGGTATAAGAACAGCCTGCAGCATGTATTCTCTATGCTGACATTATTACTAATATATTTAGATTAATAGTGCTGTATTAGCTGCATAGTGATGGCAAAAAAATAAATTATTATCAAAAGTATGTTTTATATAAAATAAAAATGAGAGGCTTTGAATTAATTTATAAAGTTTAAATAATAAGTAAACATGTCAATGTAAAAAAGTTCACAAAACTTAAAATGAAAGTAAAATTGAAAGAGAAAATATGTTTTGTTTGTGTATGTGGCCTAGCTCCTTTTTCAACTTTTTAGGATGCTCCTCTAAAAACTGTTTATATCTCACTGGCCAAATACTGAGTGTATAAACCCTGACGGTACAACAACAATATGCGGGTTCTGTTCTGGACTCCATACACTTGAAGATTATAATTGCAAGTAATGTACTTGCTCTACATCACTGTATTGTGATTAACAGTGATATTTTCACATCTCATCTGCATTAAAAATGTGGGATATGATAAAATTGCCCTAAGTATAGTATGCAAATAGTAATAAGGAAACTGATATAGCAGCTCTCCTATAGCTAAAAGGAAGAATGTCTCCTGCCTCTGTGATTTGAGAATAATCACTAAAAGTTAAATATAGCAGCTCACAAATTCAAGTTAAAAAAATTCTATATTTCATGTTTTAAGAAAACTGTACCAGTATTGCTTCATGTTGGCCGGTAACTTTGAACTTACTAGACAAAATAAATTGCCCAATGTATTCTTTTATTCTGTTGTAGTTACATTTTTCCAATAGTTTGCTTATTACCTTAATTTTGATGTTTAGCCTAGAAAACTATATACTATGATGCAAACTGTTGCAATTTAAAGGTGGCTGAATTCCCAGAACACTACTATTTGCCATGATAACTATAACTGAACAGATGGAAAATTGTCTCTGGCTAAAAAATAAATAAAACTAAAAATGAGCATAGTTAGTATAACCCAGAATGGGAGACGGGTTGTTTACAAACCTACAGCACATCACAATTTTGCTTAGAAGTGGTGCATTTTTATAAAAAAATAATTAGGATCTTGTCTGAATTGTAATTCATAGCTATATCTGGGGTGGGCAATCTATATCTATATCTGGAGTGGGCAATCTATATATCTGGGGTGGGCAATCTATATCTATATTTGGGATGGGGAATCTATATCTATATCTGGGATGGGCAATAACTTCAGCTCTGGGGCCACTTAACTAGTTTTGGGAAACTGATGACGGTTGTACACAAAGTATTTTGTTGACATTTATAGCTCACTTTATAACAAGGATAACTGACAGAGGCCAAGCAAAGACAATTTTACATACTATATATATATATATATATATATATATATACTGCAAAAGTTCGGCACTCAGGAGAGACTGCGAGAGACGGGGTGCCTTCCTAAATAATGCATACAATCACAATGTTTTTCCTATGTGAGGTATAGCAACCCCCAGGGAAAAAACAAAACACAGGAGGCACTCCCTTAGAAAATAGAAAAAATATATATATACTTATATCATATTGAAAAAACAGTACAGCAACATGTCAACGTTTCAAGTTCTGCAGACCTTTTCGTCAGGACTGTACAACTGGTATCAGTTACCAGTTGTGCCCCCACTGACTGGAGGTGGTAACAGAAATAAAATACTCATGCAAAAAGAGAGTATGTGGATTTTCACTGTAAACACTATCTCACTTAAAGGTTTAAATGAAAACCCTAGGGCTTCAATTTATTTTTAGAGGTTTGAGTGACATCCATATGTTACAATGTGTAGCGTATCTGTCTCTAAACTGATATTGGCCAGGTTTTGCACTATGCTACAATGTGGAAGAAATACTTATGTTTTTATGTTCATGTTTTTATTGGATATCTGTGCTATTGATATCAGTATTACAGTTCTCTTTTAATCATTTGGATGATAACCAGTAATGTTCCACAACATTTGAATATGAAGACTTGCCTCTTGCAAAGGAGGTTGACACTGAGTTTATAGAAGCCAGGATGGAGAAAATGATCCAATCCCTCTATTTCCTATTGATTTCTATAGTGATGACCAGTTGATAACTGCTAAGGGCACAAACAGCTTGAAAAGGGGAAAATCCACTTTCTTAGTGTCTCATACTTTAGGGCCCGGCATCCTGTACCTGTTGGTCACACAGTGCCTAATGGTTATCATTGTTGCCTCAAATCACATTACTTCAGTTCCAACCAGGGCCTTATATGTGTAGACTTTGCATGTTCTCCCTATTTTTGCATGGGTTTCTTCAGGGTGCTCTGGTTTGATCCCACATTCTGAAGACATACTGGTATGTTAATATGCTAGTGATGAAATTAACCCTTGTGTGTATACAGTATGTGTGTGTTTCCATGTGGTAGGCAATATCGATTGTAAGCTCCACTGTGGCAGGGATTTATGTGAACAATTTAAATATTCTCTGTAAAGTGTGGTACAATATGTAGTTGTTATATAAATAACTTTTAATTAATACATTTTGGCTTTCAAGACTCATATTTCTGAGGTTTGAGTTTCTGTATTCATAGGGGTAAATTTACTAAAGTGAGAGATTTTAGAAATGGATATGTTGTCCATAGCAACCAATCAGATTCTAGCTATTATCTGCTAGAAGGTGCTAGTTAAATATTAAGTAGAATGTGATTGGTTATTATGGGCAACATCTCCATTTCTAAAAACTCTCACTTTGGTAAATTTACCCCCTACAGAGGTCAATAATGGCCGAACATTTGAATCATCCAAGGAGTGACCTCATTTGAAAAACTAGAAACATTTTATGGGTATTTTGGAAAACAAAATCCTCTAAATTTAACTGGAACATATTGGATGACTCGCACATTATATTTGCCTATGTTTTATTTCAGCTGTACATTTTTCACACATAACACAAGCAGAAACAAAACTCCAAAATGCACATGGCTACTGGCCACATAAATAAAGATACTTTATAGTTGTGCTTTGCTGTATGCATATTCTACAGTGCTTATTTTACATTCATTTTACTGTGGAGATATGTAGTGTTATTTATAGGTTACTTTCCAGAAGAGCTGAAATTTAGCAATTAGAAGCTAAAAAGGCAATGAAGACATCAAAATGTGTTTATCTGGAATACTCAGTTTATCTGGAATACTTTGTTTAAAGAATAAAATATGTTTCCATTACTGTTGATGGAATTCTCTGTATTTAGGGGAGTTGAGAGGGGGGGAATATGAGTTCTAATTACATGGGTCCAAGTATGTTGGAGGGGACAGGTAGTCTGTAGTTGATCCAGGGAGACTGCTGCCACTGAGCACCTGCATGATGTTCAGGGGGAGCGATTGCACTGCTTTCCCCCCCATGCTGTGGGCATATTCTTTTTTTTGGGGGGGGGAGAAAGACCACAATTAGGAGATGCCCTCTACAATACCCGGGCTGATCACCGCTATCTACGGCCCTGTCTGCATTTTATCCATGTAATGTATTCACCATTTTTGTGTTACGCCAAAATATATGCCACAAATCCTCCCTATGGTAGAAGAGCTTTTATTTATTTGTTTTTAAATGACAAAGCAGCTGAGCAATGGATGCTTCAGGCATCCATTTATATTCCTTGTCTTATATATTTACTTTACCTAAAAGTCCAAAATTGTTAAGTTATGCAGCAAGCGTAAGATTTTTATGAAAGGCATTTAATAGAGAGTGTTCAGTTAGAGATTTTCCTCATTGTTCCATCAACATATATAAAATAAACATGATAATAGTTATGTCACACAACAAACAATTATATAGGGCTAAATTTGCAGATAGTAATTTAATTTTTTAATTATAGACAAACAAGACAGATTTTACAGTCTCCCTATTGTAGGAAAAAAATGTTTCTGTTTAAATGACAGAGGGCACCTGGCAGCAGAACAGTAGGCACAGCAGGCATACATAAAATGACATTACTGATTTAGAGCTATGTAGACAGCTATTTTGATTTGCCAAAAGCCCTCAAATTTACATATTTTGAAAACACATAATCAAAAAATATTTATTTGAGGTCATATGGGGAGATTTAGTCAGACATTTTCATCATCATTCTTTGCCAGAATATGTGGATTTCAATTTGACTTTTTTCCACACATTTTTTATAACGGCTTATTTAGCAGATAACAATTTAAAGCTACAAACAATTATCCCAAAATATTTTTCAAAATGCCTGTATTCTTGAAAATCGAGCCAAAAACAAATCCCTGATGCATTTTGGGGGCACTTTATTATAGTTTTGCATGGCAGGTACACCAAAAAATTATTAATTCAATCATTGAATTGGTCCTTAATTACCTATCTATTTTGGCTTCCTCTAAAATGACACAATGAAGCCACAAAAGAAACAACATGAAACATTTCTAGAAATGAGTGGAGTCCATTTTCAAAAAGGTTGTATAAAAGCCAATTTCAGAGGCATAGCAAGGACAACACAATACTATATCTCATCACTATTTTTAAAACAAATGCTATCTACTCTGAGTATATCATTGATTATAGCTTAGGAGAGATAGAGAACGGGAGTGACTATGAAAATGAGTTTATAAATTACATCCCACAGCCAGGTGATTGCCTCCCATTTTTATGCTCCCTCTGTGGCATAAGACTAAAAGCAATAGCTCAGAACAAAACCTCTCTGCACCCTCAACACAGTGCTACAGGATTGAAATTAGGTAATTGCATTTAATGTAATCAGAGAATTAATTACCACAGATTAACTGAAGATCAAGTACAATGCTCCTTTATTGGGATAGAAAATGGTAAAACTGTATTTTGTTGTCAGGGCCAGATTAACAATGGGGCAGATGGAGCTACAGCTCCAGGCCTCCACATAAAAATAGGCCCATTGTCATGACAAAAGGATGTTGACTGGCCATCTGCTGTCCACACGGTCAGCCATAAATCATAAGTAGTAAAATTGTATTTCTATTTACCTCACAGAATAAAGCATTTTTTTTCTTTTACATATTAGGGAGACATTTGGGCTGAGAGTATAGGGGTGTACACTCCCACATGGCACTGTCCACACCCACACAGCACTGGTCACACCTCCTCTGCTTCTCATAAAAGGCCCTTGGTCATTTTCAGCTCCAGGCCCATGTGGCTCTCAATCCGGCCCGGTTTGTTGTACATTTCTGTTTTTAACTGAATAAAAATTGCAATATCACTGCATCAAACTTTTATCGCAGTTTACTAAAATCGACTGTCTTATTGGGTTACTTCTAATCCATAATACTTGTGAAGCTCCATGTTTTGTGGTGAACCTACTTTTCCATCTCTACACCATACTGTACTTGCACATAAATGCCCCAGATCTTGCCTGAAAGCACAAAAGTAAAAAAAATGTAACTACATGCTGTTCAATTGGTGCAAATTATGTGCAGATGCACTTGCATCTAACTTCTGGACACCCCCATTATGTGTTTAAAAACTAGTTAATGAACCCAGCAAGTGCCAGGTCACCGGGATGATGTAATTTCTATTAGCAGCCAGTTTTATTATATAGATTTAATAGTATTTGCTAGAGATTTGCTTTCAATAGTGCACTAGAAGCTAATTACTGATTGAATCTTACTGCACATTTTCAAATATTTGAATACATGACTGTACTATACCTGCATTTATTGAATACTTTTTTAATGATTGATTTTTGAAGGTTTCTTCAGTTTAACTTTGGTGAAATTTTTCATGGCATAAAACAGGTATGATTTAATTATACACATTTATGCAACTTTATAATATGTTGGTAGGAAACACAATGATGTCATATGGGAAAGATGAATGATTCAAATTATATACATTATGGGAATCATTGTTTAAAATGATTTCAGAAATATTTATCACATATGTACTGCAGGACAGCTCCTAAAAGATATGTACACTCATATATAATAACAATTGAATATATTTAAAATCTGCAATTTACAGATCAAGTCAAGATTACTAAACTATTATAATATGCCTTAACCCAAGTTTCTAAATATACATGTATTGTTTGTATTTCAATTAAGTTACAAAATATGTAAGCTTGCACTTTTGATTTCTGTATGCATTTTTATTTTAGGTACTTTCTGCTTAATATTTTTGATGAAGGATTAGATAGACCTCAAAGCTAAAAATACAAAATCCAGAATGAAAGCTTTTCATCCACTTAAATAACATCTCTTGAAAGCTAAACAAATTTTAGATCAGAGTTATAAATGGAAACACTTAGACACTTTTCAAGCATTTGTAAACATTACACATATGCCCATCAGTAAAAATATTACGTAGCTACTGTACCTTTGTAGAAATGTAAGTGTAGTCTTATAAATGTATTTTAAAGAATTTTGATGGCTTTTAAGAACATTGAAAATCCTATATATATACTATGTATATATATATATATATATATATATATATATACAGAGAGAGAGAGAGAATAAATTATATATATATATATATATATATATATATATATATATTATGCAGTAATTCCTTATAAACTAGATTTATCGGTTTGCACCTCAAAGGGGCCCTGGACGCTCCTCTCCAGGTGGCATTTCTGAGTGCACATAGTAATGGAGTGGGTGAATCTAATTTCCCAGCAAATTTCCAACAGTACAGTGACTTATGGCATTGTCTCATATTCTATCTTCAGGTAAAGGATGATGTTCCTTTTATATGGTGAGAACCGACACACTCCACTTTGGGGGTAGATTATATTAGGGGATATGCACACAATTAGTAAACACTTGTAATTTATTGAAGACAAAAACTAGCATACTAAGAAGAAGGTAATCAGTTTTTTTGCTGGATGCAATAAATGAATGCAAGGAATTATTTGAAATCACATGAAAGGAGAAAAATGTCCAACACTACATAGTATTTAAAAAATGAATATGACAAAAAATATAAACAGGATTTTTTAAATATTTGTGCTAGACGACTTGGTTAAATACTGGGGATGAGAATGATTTGAAAAAAGTTGGTTAATTTAATTTATACCATATAATTTTACAAATGACTGTAGTTTTAATAATGCATTTCTAGAAGACTGCCAGGAATACAATGATCAATTTGAAGGTTAGCTGATATATTATTGTTACTCAGGCACTGTGAGGCAATGCAAAAGCAGCAATAATATCAACTTCTGCATCATCACAGTACCCAGAACTCTAATGCAGGGAATGCATAAGCACTGTGGACCTCATTCAGAGCTGGTCGCACAGAGCGTGCGGTCGGTCTGAATGAGGGGACGACCTCTTGAATTTTCAAGATGTCCTCCTTTGCGGTGGTAAGGCCGTGGGTTAGCACCCACAGCCTTACAACCGCCTAAGGTGATGGTCGCGATGGTCAAGATCACTAGTGATGTCAGTGGGGCCACCCCCAAACAGTAGGCGTTCCCATGGGAATGCCCCCGTTTGGGCTGCCACCCCCCTGGCCCGCCTTCCAAACGGGGCGAGCTGTCAATCAACATCGACATCTCGCCCCCTTTGGATCGAGACCCGCTATGACCGGTGCTGTCGGTCGTAGCGGGTCTCATGCATGCGCACGACAGCGCCGTCGTGCGCATGCTCTGTGGGGGGCCATCGACCCGGTCTGAGCGCATCAGCACTAACGACCTGGTCTGAATGACCCCCTGTGTGCTTAAAGTATGGAGTCTTGGATTTGATGACTGGTGGAAAAAAATGCTAAATAACTGATTATTATCTTAACCAACATTCACCTTTCACCATGTGTTTGTTTTATCTTTATCCAGATGTAAATAATCTCTTGTTATGCTTCTCTGTCATGTTTATCACAATAATTATCTTCAGAATCATCTTGCATTAGCTCTTGAAAATTGTGTAATTGTATACTTTCCACTGCCAATGTTTTAATTTATTTTAAATCATGGACAAATATGGTTTGTCTACATTAGAGACACCAGAAAATACTTGTCTTGCTGTCTAAATAAATGGTGCCTCTGAGTTTGAGTTGGTATCATTGGTGACTCTTACCTTCCTTGAGGAGACAGGCTGCCTGCTGTGCTGCTATCCAGTCCCAGAATGCAGTGCCCTTTGCTTTGCCACCTGCCAGGTCTATTGTGCATATGAATCTGGCAGGCACCAGGACAAGCGCACAAACACTGGAAGCCTGGTGCATGCACACAAGCACCACACTGTGTTTTCATGGAAAACCTCCCTTGATTGATGTGCTATTATTCATTTGTCCCACAGATTCTCCTACAGTTGGGTAGTAAACATGCTGAGTACTGTCACTGTGTTTTCATTTATTTCATTGTCATGCCTTCTTTTATACTAACATTACAATTTCTCCTTCACCACAACAAGGATATAATGGTAGCATTTTAATTTGTTCTGTTTTTTAGGTTTAACTCTGGTCTTGTGTATTTCAGTTTAGACCTGACCTACACTACTCCTAAAGGTTTTCTTTGTTTGGACTGACTTTATTTACATTTATATGAAAGTCTGCTGAAAATTTTTCTGCTAATCAACTATATAATTTCCCTGTTGACTTGTCCCTTGTGTTTCCACTCCCTGGTTAAAATCGAATTATTATAAGATCAAGAATCTTTATGAATCAAAGTTTCAAAAAAATGTTTTATTGTGACTGAAAATGTGCATATACTGTATATCTGGCCAGAGGCATACCTGTGGGTGGTGTGGCACTTATCTACCCCTGGGCATGGCCTCATATCTGCAAGGCCATGTCCCTTGATGTGTGCCATTTATGGGACATGACATGACTGCTGGGAAACTCCCAGCCTCTCCCAGCACAGTGTGGATGATGCGCATATGTGCACATCAATTAATACCGCTGCAGAGCTGTTCAGTGACACCATCTGAGGGGGTGACACAAAATTAGCAGAGCAGCTCTGCTATTTTGGTGTCACCCCCTCGGTTGGTGTCCCCTGGTGAGGCCCACACACCACTAGTGATGCCACTGTATCTGGGGACAAAAATTAACTTAAAGTATTTAATAAATCTTCTATTTCTACGCTCATCATTTTTGTTTTGAAAGGGAGATAAAGCACTTTGGTTTTGAAAAGACCAAAGACAAAGACAAAGGTAAAGATTTTTCTTCACCAGATTTCACAGTTATTTGATCTGGTTGACAAGGCTGGCATATTTCTGAAGTTGAATCTAAACCTAGTTTACAATTTGGTTGAAATCCTATATGAGGTGAATGAAATATGACATTTAATTCCAAAGTTGGGCATTATAAATTCATTGGAGTTTGCATGTAGACTGTGTGTGCTTGATATTTTAAGGCTATATGGCGATCTGCTGCCAAATGTTGGTTTTTGGAGTCTTGTAGCAGTTTGGTGATTATATACAATGGTACATCCAGGAAAGGGAAGGGGGGTATTTATAAGAAGGGGAAGGGTGGTAGGATTGAGGTTTGAGGTGTTCTTAACAATTTCTTGAAAATGATGGTTGAAAAAGTTGAAGAGAGTGATGGTTATCATTGTAGGGAATACAGTGTTCACCAGTGTCTTGATTCCAGTGAAGGAAAATCAAGTTAGTTGGGAAACAAGAGAGGGAGAGTCATGCAGAGATAAGCACTGTAAGAAAATCTAATTTGGGTAACAAATTAATATCTTTCATTGCTGTTAGGTCTTTTTAATATTCCATTTATCATTCAGAACTATGTTGGTTTAAGTGGACTTTATTATCTGGTCATCATTGTAAGGTTTTTTTTTTAATTGAGTAATATTTAGTTAATTTACCATTTTAAAACATGTAACAAATAATGTAACATAAAATAAAACATAATGATGCTTGACAGGGATAACACAGCAACATACTGTATCTAAAATTCAATACCAATTCCAACATACGGTAAATAGAACCAAAGCCCTATAGTGCCTAGTGGCAAACTGAAACCACTTCCACATTTAACCATCACAACTATAGCAATATAAATATTTTAAATATAGTGACCTAAAACATAACTGCAACAATTTAACGTAAAAATAGTTATACCAATTACAACTAACTTAAACAAAATAAATATTAAACATGGTGAAAATCTATATAGTTATTATGGGTATACAAACCACTAACACATCAACTATACATTTATTAGCCTCAAATATAATAACCACAATTTTAATAATTATAAATATGAAAGTGCACCTTTCTGACTATAAGTGCATTGATTATAAATGTATTTGCTTCATTTGTAATAACTATGTGTATTAACTATATGTGTTATAACTATCATTTTACTAACTAATTATATAGTGATAATAATAGTGACTATGAATGACTTATTAATTATCATTATTAAACCATATATATTGTGTCTATAAATATAATAATTACATATACTGTATATAACTATAAATAACCCTTTATATGTTTAATAATTATAAACAGCCCAATTACAACCAAAATATATAATTTCTGAAAAAAACATTCTAAAAATGTAACAACTATCTCATTTTACAATATAATATATATCTTCTCTTCCAGCCACTCGCATACCTATAATGTCTTAATGTGACTGAAGGATACATGCCAGTGGCTACATCACCAAAGCAAATAAAAACAAAGTCAATGGGAACTCCTGGCGTGTGCTCGGGCCAATGAAAAAGGGGCAGAAATGGAATCATTCACAGACAATCTGGTACTTGGCCTGTCATATAATAATTGTACCCATTTCTGGTTTATTGGGCCAATTCTGAATTGACGTATGACCTCCCACAGGATGGGCCACTCCACGGAGTCCAATGTCTTAGTTGCATACAATGACACTATAACCAAGAAGGACTCCTCCACATGGGATATTGACAAATGATTATATAATCAATGGATGTTAACTGCTGTTGACATACCTAGCATAAAAACATACAGGTCCAGATGTGTCACTGATGTTATAATTTAATTTAAACGGATAGCCAAGATTTTATCTAAAATCTTTTTGACTGTGGGAATTAACAGTATAGTATGGTAGGAATCCAAAAATGTAGGGATTTTCCCTGGTTTGGGAAGAGCAATAATAATTGCCTCTGATATAGATGAAGGTAGACAGCCCTCTTCAAAGATCTTATTAAATATTTCTAACAATTTTGGAACAAATATTTTGGCATGCTTTTTATATACCTCAATATGGATGCCATTAGACCCTGGTGCTTTGCCAGAAGGGAACGATGCAATGGCTGCCCACTCCTCTTCCACTATCAGAGGGGAATCAAGGTGTTTTCTGTCCTCCTGAGATAATTGAGGGAGCCCTATCAAAGTTACATATGTCTGCAAAGCAGAACATCACAGGTCAAGCAAGTAGCATTTAGAGATTTAAAATAATAAGTGAATATCTCAACAATATCTGGAGTAGAGGTCACTATGGACCCATCTACCTTTAGTAATTGTGGGGCGCTTAGTCTGCACCAGATGTGACAGAAAACTACCCATCTTATCTGCCTGCATATAAAATCTGTGTGATTTAAACAATATAATCTATGGCTTGCTTTATCTGTTAGATGAGCAAATCATGCCTCCTTAGCAGCCAACCATTGGATACAGGTAGAATCTAGTTTGTTCCCAAAATATTGTATCTCTAGATTTCGACAAGTAGATTCCACATCAACTTCCATTTTCCTATATTGCATTTTGATCTCTAAAACATCAAAGAAAAGCCTTAAAGGCATTCCATACAATTGACATTTGGGCACTACCAACATTTACTGCAAAATACTCTTCCCACATCTCTTCCAAAGGTAACCCCGCCCCCATTTGTAGTAACCATGAGGGATGTCATCTTCATAATCATAATCCTCTGGGAACACTCCAATCCAATTTTATTACCAACAGCGAATGGTCTGATACACCTCTTGCTTTATATTACATATGCAATATATTGGGAAACAATGTACAAGAAACCAAGGCAAAGTCTATACATGAAAATAGTTGGTGAACCGCGCTCATAAGTGTGTATCTGCTGGGTGGGGTGGGGGTGGAATGTGGGGAAAAATAGGGGGGTGGGAGAGGGGAGTGCTCCACCTGTGGTAGGAGTATCTAATCCTACTGGAATTGAGAACTGGAAAAAAGGTGGGTCAGGTGCGCTCTCTGGATGTGCAGGAAGGGGAAGGGTGTGTGTTATGCGGTGCTAGTTTGAAACAAAAAGACAACAACCTGATCAGGGGCCAAACCATTTATTGAGAAGACACAGTGATGCTCCAGAATGGTCCCGGGGGAAATGGCAGGGTTGGAGGAACCACATGGAAAAGAGCCCCCTAAAAGGGCCCACCCACCTTCCCCCCGAGCCAGCCACACCACAACATTCTATTCCGGAGCAGCATTGTGTCTTCCCAATAAATGGTTTGGCCCCTGATCAGGTAGTTCTGTTTTTCGTTTCACACTAGTACCGCAGGTGGAGGAGGAATATAATCCGCCAAAATAAAAATAGGAATAGAAATAGGAATAGAAGAAATATTACAGTCAAGAAAAACATAACGACCATAAGTGTCAATTTGTAATGATGGTAGCACAAATGTAACCTTTTTATTAATCAAAATGGAGACCCTTCTGGATGAAGAAGTATACAAAGTGTGGTAAGCCCAGCCTACCCAGGGGTGTTTAAGCATCAATGATTTACTCCCCAGTAAATGTGTCTCCGTTAAACACAAAATATCAGAATTATATTGTTTAAGTAGCTTAAAAACCAATGACCTATGCAGGCGATCATTTACACCTCTAACATTCCAAGTTAGAAAATTTAACATTAAAGATATTAAAAATAAAATTACAGAGTAAAAGGAGAGACCAGTGCAGCACAAAAAAAATTAATAATAAAATTAAAAAAACAGACACAATCTCTACAATTCAATCCCAATCAACCTCCTTCCACCATGTACCCCCGCCCCCTTCCTGAGGCATACTTATCCTCTTAATTTAACTAACACACACAAAAAAGGAAATTTAGAAAAAACAGTCACCAATGTCAGGGGACTCTCCATATTTCCTTAATGTCCATAGATCTAACACTATATAAGCCAACATATTATTTGAAATTAGATGCCTGAAGCAACTCCCTCCACAAGAACTGTGTGCCTAATCCTAAATTAATGAGATGCATTAGAAACTAGCTATCTACTGCCAGATTTTTATTGAAAATGTTCTCAATCAATGATTATAATATATTTGAGTCATTTATGGTTAATTGTTTGATAGTTACAGTCTGGATGTAAATGGTAGATGGACATATGCCAAATTAAATTAAATTAGGACAGAAACTTCTTTAAAACAGTAGATGTACCCATTCCTATTTAGGCTGCAGTCTGTTGTTGTTTAATCTGCATGCCTTCTTTAGGACTAATTGCTTCCAGTGTTAAATGGCCAGTTTAAGTTGTTTGTCTTGTAGGTTCAGCTTCTTAATTTCTGTAGCCCTATAATTGCAATGTAAAGCAAATTAATTTTAGGAAGTTTCTATAGTGGCTGTGAGCAAATATGCTGAAAAAATCTCGAATGAAGCTATTCTAAGGGGGGAGTTATAATTCGTCGGTTACAGTACTAGTAGCCTGTATTAATTAGCATGGCTGGTAGCTAGGTACATCACTAAGGAAGTTAAGGTTCCACATTTAGAAGCCAACTTTGCCTTTTCCCTGCATTTGGCATTTGTATTTCTAGCACCTCAATCTATAGTGCTTTGGAAATTGTTCCTATAGTAAAGTCCAGCAAAGTTTTTAATTATATTGCGTTTTTGTTTTTGCTGTTTTCTTACTATTTATGTAAAGTTATATAGTTGTTTATATATTTATTCAGTTTATAATTTATCATGAATGAAATAATTTTAATACAGTATATTATATTTATTAAACTGACTTAGGCCAAAAATATAAAATCTCATCCAGAAAAGCACAACTCCAAAGTAAGTGTGAAGACGTTAAACTGTGTTGTGAGACAGGAATACAATCAGAATTTGATGTCAGTACATCTAGAAGAGGATGTTCCCCAAAGGAAAACATAAGTGATAGGCAATATATATATATATATATATATATATATATATAGGATCCCTAAGGACTGGTTGACTACTGATATACACAGTGTATTGCTGCATCTCTTGAGGATGGTCCGGATAGGACTGAAACATCGAGACAGAGATTACCTGTTTTTTCATGGAATATGTGAGGATTAAAATTTTATATTTCTTATGTACTTAAATCTGGTGAGTACCTCTTGGTGGCTCCACTGATCAACAGGGCATGCAGTGTGTCACATGAGGAGGAAATTAGAGATTTACTCAGACCCCCCGCGTTCTGGAAAAACCACTTTAGACTGTTTTGGCTTTGGATATGGATTTCTTTAATAATTGATCAAAACAACTTAAATAATATAATTTGGACCTGTTTTTGTTCCTACAATATTACTAACATTATTAACATTAATTTCCAGTCAATTTTGACTACCTCACAGCTCACAATATTGTTTTCACCAGTATTGGCCACAGGCTTCAGCAAGCTGGCTGGCTAAACTAAGCAAAAGAACAGTGCCACAAACAAATGGTAGTTTAAAAGAATATAGCACATCTATGAAACATAGTAGCAGACAGGATGGCAGTTTAATAAATTATATGACCCTCTAGAATGTTTTGATTAATCAAGATCTATTAGAAAAAAATTAAAAGCCCAGTAAAATACAAAATATAATACATTACAAAATAACAGGCCTCAGGCCAATATAAATTGATACTTGTAGAAAGTAGAAATTGATAATTAACTAATAAGTTAATAAGAAACTTCTCCAGCCAGCAAATCACAGACCCAATCAAATCAAATCATACAGATGCAAGATAAAGATACAAGATAAAGAATATCAATGCCTGTGACAATTGGATCTCCATAATGAGATGTGTGCTGCTGCCATGACCTCTAGAAGAGAGTTTGGAGCTAGAGATAATACTTCAACACCTAAAGAAGGAGGAAAAGCTGGAATTAGCAAACCTGATAATCTGTAATCATCATAGTAATTTAGGTGGAATATAAAATAGATTTTCATTACCAGAGGGTGCCTATTAATATTTCTATAAATTTGCTTTGGCTGAGATAATCTTTTCCATAAAAGTTTACATGTATTCATACTGTTGCACTCACTATTCACATTCATACAAAATAATAGTGGTGATAATCTCATCGAGCCTTGTAACCTTGTGTTCATGCAGTCAGAATTTTGTTTTGTATTATTATAGCTTTGATTTGGGGCCAAAATAGTAAAGTGAAGTAGTATTAATAATATACGCTGCCTGTTAAGCATACATAATTTTGGCAAAGCCCTTAATGAAAGTGGTGCACAATGGAATTTCCCTCCCACCAATATGTTATATATTAAAAAGGATATGCACAGTTTAAAAAACCAAGCACTTCAGCAACAGGTACTGACAATTTTGTGGCTAAAGTGCTTGGTTTGTTTGGACCTCCACAAAAGAAAAAATCTTGGCGGTTTGGTTAAAACAAGCTACTCATGGGCTTAAAGCTAACAGTGTTATTCATCCTCACAGTTGAAAGATGTCAAAATCCTCATCATCACTCTTATCACTGTTATAAATATTATCACACAGTATTAGCTCATCCCCACTGGAATCCACTGTTAAAGTCTCTGTTTGTTATAACTGGCAGCAAAGGTCTTTCTCATAGAATTTGTAATTCATTTTGATGAACATCAGTTTTTCCACATTTTTTGTAAGTACCCTCCTACACAGATTGTTCACTAGGTTACTGACTATGCTATTCAGTTATTTTGAGTACACACTGGAGGGAGGGCAGCTTAAGAACACCAAAGCTAATTTGTACAAGGTGCTCTAAATTGCCCTTTTTTTCTCCCTGTATTAATAAGGACTGTTTGACATGCTACTTTGTACATTTTCATTAAAGTAATTCTCCACCATTCCATTGATGCTTACTGTATCAGACTGAGTCACTGTAATGGTGTCAGTATATGTGGGCAATTCTTTTAAGCCTGACCATAATGTCATAATGTTTCACTCTGGTGCACTGAGTTGACTCAACATCATCATCATGAGTGGTTCTCTTGAAAAAGTTCAGTTTTTTTCCTGGCAGTAGCATCTGCTGAAGAAACTGAAGCAAGAGATATAATGTTATGTGCCACTTGAGCTAACAACTGGCTCACAAGGAGCTCTTTGCACCTCTTAAGATCTTCATCATTTGGAAAGAAAGACATTACATAGGACTTCAACATATGATCAAGCATGGTTGCCAATTTGTAGTGATCCAATTCAAGATGTTACAAACACTTAGGTCCCGGCAAAACATATAAAGAACTTTGTCTACAAGTTTAACACACTTAGCATAATAGATTTGTTTCATCTCCTCCTTTAGCTTCTCTAGCTGCCTTTCCAGTAGTATAATTAAGGATATAACCTGACTCAGGCTGTCAGTGTCTAAACTGACTTCATTTGTTACAATTTCAAATGGTTTTAGTAGCTTGCATATAACCAAGAGTATGCTGTAGTGTGCTGCAGTAAAGTAACGTGAACTTCCTTTCCCTATGTCATGGCTTAATGTTCATGTTTGGATGACTTGTTACTGTTCTTCCAGTCACTGAAATGTACAAAAGGTGGAATTCCACCTGCTTACTACCTCTTGCTCCAGTTTGTGGCATGACAAATTATACTGGTGTTGCAACTGTTGATATCTTTTTTATGTGGTTGCTGAATGATGAAAATGCCCAAAAATTGTTTGAACAGCCTTGTGTGGACATGTCAATCTGAAACACCAAGTTTATTGTGAGCCCAAAACATGGTATGTGTTCAAATTTACCCAGTTCTGGTTGTTGTAGAGGACATATCCTGAGAAGTGTCTCAGTGAGGTAAGCCATTTTATTATCACATCCCTGAGTTTTTTCCAACAGATTGGCACTGGTATGCCTTTTATTGAAGCCAGTGATACAGAAAATATCCTGCCTTTAAATTAGCTGGCAATATCTGTTAGATACTGTTGCTGCACCAATCTAGTGGGCTGACACAGCCATATACTCTTAAAGGTGCAGACACATGTAACAATTTTGTAACTAATGATTTTCTGTCAGATTATCTGTCAGATATTCCCTTGAAAAAGTGAATTATTATTTGAAGTGTAATGAATGATTTTTACAAAAATGAACGAAAAATGTTCCTTCCCTTAATAAAAATTATTTTGGACAGTCTGAAATGGACGATGAACTACACACGGGAGAGGGCTTGAACGATTATCGTTCATCGTTATAACAGAAACTGAATGATTTTTTTAATTATGACGACGTCATTAACGACAAATTGTTCAAAAAATCATTATGTGTGTATACACCTCTAGTTTGACCATTGCTGCTTGTCTACATATCTGTAGTTAAGTGGATAGTCAGTACAATTGCATTTTCTAGGAAAATAATATATTTTTTTCATGTCCCAGTATTGGTAAGAAATTGCTGTTTGGGTAAAACAAATTTGAGATGGAATTTTTTAGTGTTTACACATGATTTCTTCTAATCATCTAAAACCAAATACATTGAAGGTGGATATTGGACTGAGATCTAATCCTAACATAGCCATCATGGCTTCAGTGATCCACTGTGCAACAGGATGGTGGCTGTCATACTGATTGTTTCACAGACAATTGTGTGACACTTCTAGTGTTTTCCTTTGTCCCCTTATGTGCAGAAGATTCACCCCCAGCAGCATCAGTCATAGCATGCAACAATTCTTGAGAATCCTAGATAGAGAAGGAGTCAGTTTGCCTTTGCAAACTGGATGCAGAAATACAGTATCTCTGATCAATAATGAGGAGATTGATGATGAAGGTGTTAGTGGTCGTGATTGGATTAGCTGGGATTTCTCCATGCTGCTGGCAGTTGATTCTGGACTGCTTGTTTTTATTTTATAGGAATATTTAGATTTTACCAAATAATTTGCATGAACTCACTAGGTTAATTTCCTCAAATCTACTTATTTTGGTTTCACAAATGGTACATGTGGCTGGCAAATGTTGTTAGGATTAGGGTAAAAATATATCCACACAAAAGAGGTGGCTTTTTTGGTCTTATTGCCAGACATAACAACGGCCTTCTTATTATGGGCATGAACTGCAGCCACTGGTAACTGACTCACTTTGACACAACATCCTCCGCCTGAATTTTATCAACTTTTTGTACAACACCCTCATCATTAACATCCTCAGTAGTTTCAGATACACAAATATCCCCCTCATCCTGTTAACTTCCACAGTATGATCCTCAATTTCTGTCACCATCCTAATATTTACTGCTACTCATCCTCACATTTACAGAGGGTGCAGAAATTGTGGTTGAAGGATTCTTTAGGATTACAGTGTCAGAAATGCCAGACTCACAAATAACTTTTATGGACACTTTTATCTCTCCTTAGTGATTTATGAAGTTTGTGAACACACACTTTGTTCTTCAGCCCTAGACTCAAACTATGAACAGCCCAGTTACAAAAGCAATGATGTTGGTTTATTGAGAGACAACAGGTACAGGCAGACTCACTGTTATGTGCACACTGGTAATGGAGCAGAGCTTGAGCAGAGCAAGATTCTATACAGCTCACCAGCTGGTGAGTGTATGCTGCAAACAGGTAGTGGTGCAGGGATGCTGGAAGTATTAACAAGGTAGGAGACTTCTTTCTTACGTCATGTCAGTCTACACAGTACAGATAAGATGGTTGCATTCACATGTGCTGCAGCACATCAGGTTGGAGGTCAGACCTCCCGTCAGGCCCTGGGTGCCCAGCATGTATGCACAGTGCAGAAGCACACCACTCTCTAACAAAAAACACAATATTCCCTTGATATATGATTTAAATTGAATTATAAAATACTTCAGATTTTTTTAGAAACCAAAAAACTTTGTTTGCTTTTTTATTAATCTAGGGTGCAGCTGATGAGGACATGTCCACACCTAGTAAGTACAGTAATATGTGCTGCTTCTCAAAAACACAATTGTCACAGCACACTAGATCCCGGCATTCACTTACTGTGTCCAGCGGTGCTGGTCGGTATCTGGACAGTGGGCGGAGAGTCACTGCTTCTGAAATCTGCAGCTTCACTCTCCAGTGGTAGTGCATCTCCTTGGCTGCAGCTCCCACTCAGAAGTAAATTTAAAGGGCCAGGTGCACCCAAAAATGATGTAATTGTGGGCGGCAGGATAGAAGTCCCAATATGTAAGGAGGATCTGGGACACTTCTTTTTTGCCAGAGTACAGTATAGGCTCCCACACCATACTCAAGCATCCCATTGATTACGTGTGCTTGTTTCTGACCTTAGCTTTGGTTGTGACCTGACTCCATCTCATTTTTGGTACTGTGCTTGAAGTTTTGGTTTTGACCTTGACTTTCCTCTATGACCGGTTTACATCTGCTCTGTGGTACCATCTTGTCTGTTTGGTTCTGACCAGGCTTGTTGACTATGTAGTACGCCCACCTTGTACTATGCTCTATCCAGAGAACAACAGCACCTGTACAAGGGAACCAAGTCTGAGGGTCGCAACCTGTATGTCAAACACCTTGTGGGGGCCCCTGGTGAATACCGGCTGCATGTTAGACTCTGTACCTCAGTACTGGGTCTTGCCAATCCTAAAGTACATGCTAGCATCCACTATCCATCCATGATTTCCAACTGAATACTCTGGCCAACACATGGATGCTGCTGGTAATCTTTTGCAATGGGAGTTGCTGGAAAATCTTATTTCCAGACTGGAAAAGCAATAGTGTGATCAGGTCCAGAACATGCCATGCCTACAGACCCTGATGCAGCAAATCGGTACAAATCAGATGTCTCCAGTACAGTTAGCACCATCTCAGGTGGTGTCTGTTCCAGCTACCGGAGCTTCTGTACCTCTATGGATTCTGAATCCTTCAAAATTTGATGGGGATCCCAAAGGTTGTTGGGGATTCCTGAATCAGTGCTCTATCCAGTTTGCGATCCAAGCAACAAACTTTTCTTCCAATAGAACTAAGGTGGCTTACATCATATCCCTGCTGTCCAGACAGGCCCAAGCTTGGGCTTCCCCACTATGGGAGAGAAAATTTATGCACTGGCTAATGACTGTGCAAAATTTCTGGAAGCTTTTAGGAAGGTTTTCAATGAACCCAGTCATTTGTCATGTGTCAGCACCAGCAAATATCCTGCAATTGAGACATGGCAGCCAGTCCATGGGTCAGTATGCCGTGCAGTTCAGATCCCTTTCTTCTGAGATAGGGTGGAATAATGAAACCTGGTAGTTGCATTTATGCATTGGCTTTTTGAGCACTATAATGGTGGCATCCAGAGAGCTACCAATGTCCCTGGACTATCTAATTATCTTATGTATCTGGGTAGACCTTCATCATAGAGAAAGGGCACGAGAGATAGAATAGTCAAGGAGCTTCAGTTTCAAGCTTTCTCCAAGTTTTCTGGATCCAATTGATCCTCCTGAAGAGCCCATGCAGATTGCGAAGTCATGTCTCCCTGTTGCAGAGAAGGAAAGGAAGTTTAAGAACAAGCTGTGTCTATACTGTGATGAACCAGGCCACCTTTTCACTGGTTGTTCCATGTGCCTGATTAACATGAAGGCCTAACTGATCAAGTGATAGTCAGATTAGGTGCATTTCAGCACACCCCAAAAGAAAACAATTCTTCCCAGTTTACAATCGATGTGACTCTGCCTCTTGAGAAGCCCTCTGAAATTCGGGAAAGGTCTTTCTGGTCTCAGGTCCCGATGGCAAATTTTTCACAGCCAGGAATGTTCAGTAGTTGGTAATTCCTAGTGTGCCTTTACGGGTTCCAATATACATTATCGGAGTGAATGGGAATAAACTTCCTATTGCTGCCATCCACTTCAGGACTTCAGAAGTTACCATACAGTTGGCGCTCTCCTTAAGGAGTTAATCTCATTCTATATACTTTAGCCAAGGGTCTGATTATCCTGGGTCTTCCGTGGCTTCTAAAGCACACTCCCACTTTAGATTGGAGTGAACCTTAAATCTTGTCATAGGGATCTCAGTGCCATCAGACATGCTTGCTGTCTATTAAACCTTCACATTGTGTCATCCAGAGTTCAGTCATTTCTCCAGAGGATTCTCTTCCATCTCTGTACAAGTTCTTCAGGGATATATTCAGTAAAAAGGCCGCTGAGATGCTTCCAGCTCATCAGGAGTGGGACTGCTCCATAGATTTAGTGCCTGGGGAAAAAGTCTCCTTGGGGAAGAGTGTTTCCTCTCTCGATTCCTGAGGCCCAAGCAGTATCTGAATACATCAATGAGGACCTTGAGCATGGGTTCATCAGGGAGTTTAAATCACCCACAGGAGCTTGTTTATTCTTTGATAAAAAGAAAGATGGAGGGCTTAGACCATGTATTGATTACTGAGGTCTGGAAGCCTTCACCAACAAGGACCAGTATCCACTACCACTAATCTCGAATTTCTTTGACTATAAAATGGGGAAAAGTTTTTTTACAAATTAGATCTCTGTGGGGTCTATAACCTAATCAGGATCTGAGAAGGGGATGAGTGGAAGACTGCCTTCAACACATGGGAAGGTCACTAAGAGTACTTGGTCATGACTTTTGGTTTAAACACTGCACCTACTGTTTTTCGAAAAGTACATGTCTCTTTCGAGACTTATTACTCAAGTTTGTACTGATGTATCTGGACAACATTCTGATCTTCTATAAGGTTATAGTGATTCATAATAAACATGTATGCAAAGTGCGGTCAAGACTTCGGAATAACCAGCTCTTCTGCAAGTTAGAGACGTGCTCCTTTGATCAAAAGAAGCTGGCATTCCTGGGATACATTATTTTGGGCTGTAGTCTCCAAATGGACCCTGAGAAACTTTCCACCATTCTCAACTGGCCCTATCCTGTGGGTGTAAAGTTGATACAACATTTCCTGGGCTTCTGTAACTTTTACCAGCAGTTCATCAGGAACTAGTCATCTGTTGCAGCTCCCATCACTGCTCTCACCAAGAAGGGCCAAGACACTTGGGTGCCTCCTGAGGCAGAGGAAATGTTTGACTGCTTAAAGCAGTGTTTCATCTCTGCTCCTATCCTGAGGCAACCTGATTGTGACCAGCCTTTCTGGATGTGGAACCCTCGATGGTTAGGGATGGGGCAGTGATTTCCAGAAGAATGGGGAGGGAAAGTGGTACACTTGAGGTTTATTTTACTGAAGTTCTCTGCTCCGGAGAGAAAATATACCATTGTGGCTAAAGAAATGTTAGCCATCAAGCTAGCCCTGCAGGAATGATGATACCTGTTGGAGGGGGCAAAATTCCCTTTGAAGGTTTACACTGACCACAAGCACCTTATTTATCACAAGACCACTCACTGATAAACTATCGTCAATCTAGATGGTCACTGTTTTTTGACCGCTTCAACCTGGTGATCACCTACTGGCCAGGCAACAAAAACATCAAAGCTGAGGCATTGTCCCAGGCATTTAGTTCCACTGAAGAGGACAGAGTGCAAGAGGATAAGCCTATTCTGAACCTGGCCAGCTTTGTAGTGGCAACTACTAAGGTCAAAATTCCCCTGGGAAAGACATTCATAGCACTATGTGAAAAATTGCTACAGTGGGCTCATGGTTCTCATTTCACCGGTCATGCGAGTATGAAAAGAACCCTGGGGATATTGGTGGCCAATGGTTCATTAAGATGTTGGGGACTTTGTTGCTGCCTTTTCTGCCTGCGTTCAATACAAGGGTACACCTCACTTGCCCTCGGGTTTTCGGCATCCACTGCCAGTGCCTGACCATCCTTGGACCTAGAGTTCCATGGACTTTGTCACCGATCTGCCATCCTGTCAAGGTAGTAGAGGACAGGTTTTCCAAGGCTGCTCACTTTGTTCATTTAAAAGGCCTACCTTTGGCTCCAAAGCTAGCAGAGGCTTTTACAAGGGAAATCTTCAGGCTGCAGAGGTTCCCTAAGCACATTGTTTTGGACAGCGGGGTGCAATTTACCTCCAAATTATTGAGGGCATTATGTATGTGTTTTGGGGTTAACGTGAGCTTTTCATCAGCCTACCATCCCTAGAGTAACAGTCAGATAGAACAAGTGAATCAGGATTGGAAAAATGTAGTCCGAATGTACGCGTCGTCCAGTCAAGATGATTGGGTCTCTCTGCTGCGATGGATGGAATTCGTACATAACAATCTGTTCCATGAGGCATTTGGCCACTCTCCATTTTTCATCCAGTACAGTCTATACCCTGTATTACCAGAATAACCAGCCCTCTGGTCAATATTATTCCCAGTCATCTGTGACACGGTGAAGCAGTTCCTCAATATCTGGAAGGTGAAGAAGAATTTGTGCAGAGCCTCTTTGAGGTATAAGATGTCTGAGAAAGGAAGAGGGTTCCTTTACTAAGTGCTGGTGATAGAGTTTGGTTGTCAACCAAACATCTGCAATTGATGGTGCCAATGATGAAGTTTGCTCCCAGGTTCATTTTGCCATTTCAGATCCTCCAAGTGGTCAAACTGGTTGCATGCCACCTGAGCTTCCTGGCATGCTTAGGATACCCGAATGTCTTCCACTTCTCACTCTTCAAGCCTTGGTTCAGCTATTCAAGTGGATCATCTAGAGTCTTCTGAAGTCTGCAGCTCCCCCTCTAACTCTGGCAGGAGTGCATCTCTGCACCCGAGGCTCCCATAGGGCTGCACGTGCCGCTCAGAAGTAAATTTAAAAGGGCAGGTACACCCAAAAATAACATGATTGTGAGTGGCAGGATTGATGTCCCAATATATAAGGAGGATTTGGGACACTTCTCTTTTGCCAGAGTATAGGCTCCCATACCATACTCCAGCATGCCAGTGATTACATTTGCTTGTTTTCTGACCTTAGCTTTGGTTGTGACCTAACTTCATCTCATTCTTGGTACTGCACTTGGTATTCCTGTTTTGACCTTGGCTTTGCTCCAAGACCTGTTTATGTCTAGCACCTGTACAAGGGAACCAAGTCTGATGGCTGCAGCCTGCATGTCGAATGTAGCTAAGTTCAAACCTCCTTGTGTAGCTCCCTGGTGAAAACCGCCAGCACTTTAGACTCTGCGCCTCAGTCTTGCCAATCCTGAAGTGCAGGCTAGCATCCACTATCCATCCATGATTTGTGCCAACATAATCCCTTGACATATGTTTTAAATTGAATTATTAAAAAAAACTTGAATTTTTTTTTTAAACAGGAAGAAATGTCTTCTATGGGGTGCAGCCCACTCACACAACTAAGCATCAAATCACATAGTGTCTGCCCTCATACACAAGTGACAATATATACTGCAATGTAGATAGCTATTCCTGTGAAAAACAGTTGTAAGTGCAGCTATCTTCAGAATCAGTTCTAACAAAAATACACAAGAGCCTGTTTGCACTGGATTGTATGTACTACTAGGGGTAAATGTACTAAAGTGAGAGTTTTTAGAAGTGAGTTTTAAAAGTGATGTTGCCCATAGCAACCAATCAGATTCTACTTAACATTTACCAAGCACCTTCTAGAAGATAATAGCTAGAATCTGGTTGCTATGGGCAACATCACTTTTAAAACTCATTTCTAAAAACTCTCACTGTATTAAATTTACCCCATCATGAACAGTGATTTTATAATTAGTCCAGGATGAAAGTATTTGTCTTGGTAGCATGGACCAATTAGTGAGTGAGCAGTGCCACCATGTAGAGCCTTGGGATTGCCATAGTCACTGCCACGTGGATTAGCTATCCAGAGTGTCCTTAGGAAGCTCCGGGTGATGAAATTGTGACTATAGCCAGTGGCAAGTTTCTGCAGAGCTGTCCAGAGCATCCATAGAACTCTCAGCTTCTCCTTGGTCCTAGCAGCCCTACCCCACATTGTGACTTCATGATGGCACATGGGCCAGCAGTGGGTACATTATGGCCCTGACTATAAAATATATTTGAATCAGCACAGGTCACACTATGTTTTACTATCTTTCCTTTATTTTACAATCATTTACCTAAAGGTGGATGTGGAGCATAGAAGATTCCCAGACTACACATATATAACCTATTTTCTATCAGTGGGTGAGTACCTTTTTCTATACACATATAATATAACTTTTTACTGTACAATTGGATTAAAAAAACATACACTGAGAGAGACCTGATTTATATTTTTTCATCATTAAAACACCTGTTATACAGTAGTTGAGTGTGTTTTTTACATTGACTTGACCATACTTGAATTGCTTACTAAAATGTTTTTTTTTCCATGAGGTACTCTGTGCTGGAATTTTTGTTTTAGATATTTTCTTTTCATCTTGGAGTGCTAATTGAGTAACCATCATAACCGGGCATCAACTAAAAGGAATTTTAACTTTTTTAAATGTGAAAGAGACACACACAAATGGGTAAAGGTAATAACATGTGATTTGCAGGGATCGACGAGTTCCCATAGAGACTGCGCTATGTTTTAAAGGAACAATCATTTAAAAGGCAAAACCAGGTTGTCCAGATCTCGCCAATGTCTGCAAGTCACAGGGTATTACATTTCCATTTACCCCAAAGACTTTAATCACAATTGGTGTAGATCATCAGCAGTGAAGACATTAAGAATAGAGACAAGTAATGTCAAAGAGACTATAATCACACAAATAAAATAAATTTTAATTCCTGTCAAAGTGTATAGTAGATCTTGTATGGACAGTATTATTACACTGGGGAACAAAAAATATTTTTTTTCTTGCCAAGGATTTAAGATCGGTATGAGAGTACTCACAGGTCCTATTTTTGCATTAGATATTCGCTATAGCTGAATTGGTTCCAGTTTTCAAATTAATGAAAAATTATAAATTAAATTACTTTCTCCATTTAAAGTACCTTACTAGTTTAGGCCTGCTTTATTTAACAGAATCTAATTAATTTTGCTTTTTAACAACTACTCTCTTTCAACAATTACAAGAATTTGTTTTATTTGTGATAACGTAGCTGGTAGTCACATATGAGACACATAACACATTCAAATCGCCTCACAAATGCTGGGAGGAGGCGTGGCAGTGCACTGCTGGGACATCCTCAGACCATGCCTCCTCCCAGAATACAGAGAGGAGCAATGGAGATAACCGAGTAACGCAGTTAGCACAGCTCCTGTTCCTTTGTTTGGCCCTCTCTCTTTCCCACCACAACCAATTTCCCACCATTTGGGCTTGTTTTGCTCAGTACATCCTTGGCTTTTGTTGGGAGTTAGCACTGAATGTGAGAAACAAAAACATTTATGTCGTAAAAATTTGTTCTTCTTGGAGACGGTGTACTAACAACCCTGATTTTTTTGGTTATATTTGTGGCAAATATAGTGTTGCAAAAGAAAGGAAAAAATATAACTGTATTCGTAAAACAAGCGTATCAGGCTTATTTTGGATGTCACATAAGCCAGCAAGACAAGATTTGGGTGCCTCACATAGTTTGTAAAACCTGTATGGAATCACTCCGCAATTGGACTAAAGGTGATTGAAAAGGACTTAATTTCAGCATACTTATGATGTGGTGTGAACCAAAAGATCAATTGAGTGTCTGCTATTTTTGTGCTGTAAATATGAAGGTTATGAATTGACGCAAGAAATGCAAATGGGAATACCCAAGTATGAATTCTGCAAAACAACCAATATCACATAGCAAAAATTTACCTGTACCATCATTCAGTTCTTTGTGCGAAGTTGAATGTGATGATGTGAAAATGTTAATTTCATCGAGTGCAAGTGACAACACAGATGAAAGTGAGTTTGAAGAAAGTTCCTCTACTCCAAACAAATTTTCTCAAAAGGAACTAAACGATTTAATTCATGACTTGAATTTATTGAAAAAAAGGAGCTGAACTTTTAGCATCCAGACTTCAAGAAAAGCACTGTCTTGAGCAGGATGTTGCTATAACGTCATATCGAAATAGAGAGCAAGCCATACTGCCGTTCTTTAGCCAAGATAACAATCTTGTGTATTGCAACAATATTCCAGAACTTCTCCAGATGATGGGCTTACCAGAATATCGAGCAGAAGACTAGTGGCTATTTTTGGATAGTTCTAAAAGGAGCTTAAAATGCGTATTACTGCACAATGGGAATAAATTTGTGTTGATTCCTATCGGTCATTCAACAAAACTTAAAGAACAGTATGAAAATATCAAGTTAGTCTTAGGAAAAATTGCCTATTCTCAGTGGTCTGTTTGTGTCAATTCAAAATGGTAAACTTTCTTCTTGGTCAGCAAAGTGGATGTACTTGTCACATATGCTTATGGGATAGTCGTGCAAAACAAAAGCACTGGCAGCAAACCATATGGCCTCCAAGAGAAGTTATAACTTTAGAAGAAGCCAACATCATTCATGAGTCCTTAATTGACAGGAAAAAAATCATACTGCCACCTCTCCATATCAAACTGGGTTTAATGAAACAATTTGTAAAAGCACTGGACAAGTCAGGCGATTGTTTTACGTATATTTGTCGAACATTTCCATCTCTTAGTATTGAAAATTAAAGGCAGGAATTTTTGATGGCTCACAGATACGGAAACTGTTGAAGGATCCAAATTTTACCACATCTATGACTGAAATCGAATCTGAAGCATGGCTGAGTTATGTGTCTGTCATTCAAAATATTTTAGGCAATCACAAGGCAGACAACTACCATGTATTAGTCCACAATATGCTAAAATGTTTTGAGAAAGTAGATGCAAACATGAGTATTAAAGTACATTTTTTGTACAGCCATTTAGATTAAAATGGCTCCAATCTAGGAGATTTAAATTAAGAACAGGGTGAACGGTTCCACCAGGATATTCAGGTAATGGAAGAAAGATATCAAGGAAGGTATGATCATCACCTGATGGCCGATTACTGTTGGAGTCTGCAGAAGGACTGCCCGCAACAAGAATACAAAAGAAAATCCTACAAAAAACAGTTCTCATAGCTTCCTAACATTTATGTATGTATTATCCTGTGTCTTTTTATAACATTTTACGAATCAAATTTAATCAGAATAAAAAACTATATCTTTTTAACTATTTTTAACATTGTTTAATTTCATTTTTTATAAGTATTAAAGACATATGCATATCTCAAAAACTAGAGCCAATTGAAAAATAAGCATGGTATATTCATGATCAGGAGCACAAAATTATTCGAAATCGACTCTTAAATTCCTGGCAACAGATTGACTGTTACCCAGTGTTATTTATGCTTTGTTTGCTTACAGCAAGAAGGGCCCCTTGATTTATGCCATAATCTGCAGATATTTCCTATTCCTTACCTTAGTGTTATACCATATGATCAGTTGTACTTTTTTGCAAAAATAGAAAAAAGTTGTTGCAATAGTAATTGGAGTTTTAATTCCTCTGATAAGAAAATTTTAGAGGGAAAATACACTTTCAGCCTAATGTCATTGACACTACAATTTTAAACAGTCAAGAGCATCTAGGTTGGGGATGGAATACTGTATTTAAGAAGAACATGAAAGTGGACCCAGAGTTCTTTTCATAAAGGAAGTTATAGAGTTCAACCAGCAGCCAAAGGTTCTATTAAGCCATGGTGACTTTTGATGCTTCACCAGTTGGGCAAGTTTATAGGTCTTTTTATGCAAGTTTGAATCCTAAAGGTGACAAAAATGAAGAGTGCTATGTTCCTGTATGTAAATCAGCAATTGAAGAAACATTCAAACAATTTTACAAAATATTAAATATTTCAAAACTCTAATTGTATATATTAAAGCACATAAAAGAAGAATACATGTATATTCCAGTGACAGTATAATGTAAAAACAGTTATCTGTTTTACAATGGAACTCCACCATTAACAATTTTGCCGTTTTTAATTTATGTTGTCAACTTCTTCAAAGTTTTTCCCAAAAAGTTGTTTTTGCACTGCTGGTATTTTTATTTTTTAGGGATTCAAATCTATCATAATTTCAATGTCACTGCACCATTTGATTCCTTCTAGAACTGTTCAAGTCATAAGACAGTGGTGTCAGGGGCGTTGGAACAATTTTATGTTGGGGGCAACATAAAATTGTTCCAGCACCGCCCCCCCTCTCCCCTTTCTTTCACTCCTTCCATCTTACCTAAGTGGCGGCCGTGGACTGTCAAGGCTGGTGCTTTATAGTAATAGGCTGCACTGCCCCTGCACCACACGGAGGAGGAAGTGTAATGTGTGGGTTTTTAACTTAAAGACCACACATTACACCTCCACCTCCATGCAGTGCATAGGCTGTGCAGTCTACTACTATAAAGCTGCAGAGCCATGACAGTCCACGGCCGCTGCTCCTTTGAAATGTTTGGGGGGTACAAGCCGCCCCCTTTCCCTCCCCCCTTCCACCGTTCCAATGCCCATGAGTAGTATTATTAAATCTACTAGACATCATTTAACAGGCAGGATGGGTAATGAGCATCAGGAAACACAAACTATATCTAAATTTAGGTAAATTTTACACATACAAAAGGACATCTTTTTTTTCTTGTCAGAGGTATACATATGTATACAGTGAGATAGGTAGCACCTAAGTGTCCCTTATGAGATAAATACACAATAATTAGAAATGTATATATTATTATTATTATTATTATCATTTATTTATATGGCACCACAAGTTTTCCGCAGCGCCTTACAAAGTACATAAACAATGTACCATTAAAGGGGCTAAAAAAGAGACAATGGAGTGTGTGTTTTTCTTAAAAAACCCATAAGATGTAGGATACATCACAAATGAATGAAATTCTGTGCAGAACTACTTGTATTTATTTCTTAATTGTTTGGTGGGGTACAAGCCGCCCCCTTGCCCCCCCATTCCAATGATTATGAGTGGTATTACAAAATCTACTATACATCATTTAATAGACGGCATGGGTAATGAGCATCAGGAAACACAAACTATATCTAAATTTAGGTCAATTTTACACATACAAAAGGACATATGGAAACTCACATACAAAAGGACATATGGAAACTATGTCTTATTCAGGAGGACAAGAGTAGCATATAGAAGGCTATGGATGTCAGTTAAAGAATCAATAGCTATGGTTGTCAGTTAAGGAATTAATATGGTTGCCAAAATATCTCTCCACTACCATCCAAATAGTCAAATGGAGCATTTGGCTTCATTGAAGATCAGAATAGTTTTTTATGAATATAAGCATATTAATTTGTCTCATGATTTCTATAGAACTGCAGATAAGGAAAGAGTTGCTGTGATCTGGACTGGTAAGTTTATTGTGCATAATCAACTATGTTGGACCATTGGCCAATAAATTGGGCTATGTTTCCTTTGAATCTAAAATAAATAAGAGTTGTTTTTCATTTGTTGAAAACTCAAATGCATTTGCATCACAGTAAATCTGGAAAGAAGGAAGTACCAGTAGCATACAGTAATTATTGCTTCTCTATATGCCCATGTATGTTGTGGGGCTTAAAGTCCCTCAGTAGCATTTAAATCATCACCTGGTCCTCTGGCCAAGAGGCCAGCTGTCTTAAGCCCAAGCCATTATGTGATCCTCATGGTCCCTGACCCAGGGGTGCCTTAAAAATGGACTGGCGATGGCCTGAAACTTTGCATGGAGTGCAATACTTTGAATGGAGAATTTCATTTTTAAGGTGGCACTTTTTGTCCTTTAACCTAGCATTCTGCACAGGGTTTATAGCATCTGTTTATTGTTTGTTCAAGCTCTTTATCTTTATTGCACCTTCACCACACTTCTTTAAGTTTTATATGTGTGTGTGTGTCTTCACATTTTTTGGAGGGGTTTTGGGTAAAACCCTTATGGGCCACTCTCTCCCCAAGTAGTCAGATGCTTTCTAAATAGCAGAACAACTGAAGAATATGTTTTGCTGGCTTTTGGCTTCCTGCATAAAAAGTGAGGACTCCAAGCCTTGTGGTGGAGAGAAACTCAAAGACTCATGCCCCATATAAGACCTTTTTGGCTTCCAGAGTTGGGGATGTCAAGGGATGCCCTTAGTGTTGATGAAAGGGAACTTGAAGATTCCTTTTTTCCCCTTATGGGGTCTTTTGGTTCCAGAACAATGGGGGAAAACAGGGCCCTTCTCCTTTTGTAGATGGTGAAAAGACCCTTGCCCCCAGCACATTTTGTTCACTGCATTGGGTAATTTGGAGCTCACAATTCAATAAAAAAAATCTTAGCCCAAAGAAAATATAGTAGTACAAGCCTTGCGCACCAATATTGCTAATTAAATGTCAATCTTCTTGAACCTAGGATTTATTGTATTTGGAATTAAACTAATCCATCTGTCTCATACGCTGATTGAATTTGAATGTTTGACCAACACTTGCTTTCACTCTTGATGTATGGTTCCTTGTATGGCCTTTTAAGGAATATCTGAATTTATGTCCAATAAATGATTGGAGCTAATAAGTAGCTACTGCATAGCTATTAGATGAACAGGTGTGTTGTACATGATTACAATAGTAGCTGGGTCCAGTTGTGTCTGAATAGTTTTTGTAGCCCAATAGCTTCCTAGTAAATAGCTGTCTGATAGCCTGCATTATGTATATAATAATCCAAGCATTTGTTTTAATTATCTGACATTTTTTAATTAATATTTATCCATGCGTTTATCTTCACTCATCCATTTTTATGATATAATGGCAGACTATGCTCTTTTTACATTCTATTGATTTGTAGAATTTCACATTTCTTGACTTTTACAGATAGAGGGCAAATTAGAAATGTTATCTGTAGTTTAAATACTAACTCCAAATTCAGTTACCAAGCAACCACTGTGCTAAAGAATGCCCTAATGAGCTCCCAAAACTCAGTGTTTCAGACAATAATAGCCACTCAATCTACATATACAGTAACCTAGAACTTTCATGATTTATTGAGACTCAATATGGACATGCAAAACAATGCTTTCTTCTACAATCATTTTGTCAATTCATGTGCAAAAATAGTACAACGAGCTGTGAAAACTTAGTGACATTTTTGTCAAATGTTTTTCCTTTTGTTGGAAGATATTTTTTTAGTGTCTGTTTCAAATGTGCATAAGCATGACTCTTATGCTAGTGGTGCATAGAATAAGAAAATTACTAACTTGTTCAGAATTTATATGACTATTGCTGATTTGCCAAAAATAATGAGTATAGCCCAATTTATTGTTATTTAGGGAACATGAAAATGAGGAACAGTACTCATAATAAGCCAGTAATAATTTAATGTACATGTTGCACTTAAAAGTCTAGATTAAATTATTCCCAACACTGATATAATTAAGTTGCCTTACAGTGCTTGGTACTATTGTTAGAGCTAACAGAGGGCCTAATTCAGACCCGCTGGTGAGCACTTGCAAGCGGGTCGATGGTGCCCTAATGCGCATGCGCACGACGGAGGGAGCTCCTTCGTGCGCATGCGCGAGACCCGCATAGCGACAGCCAAGCTGTTGCTATGGGTCTCGCACCAAAGGGGGCATGCTGTCGATGGTGACTGACAGCACGCCCCCTTTGGTGGGCGTGCCAGGGATGTTGCTGCCCAGACGGAGGCATTCCCATGGGAACGCCTTCCATCTGGAGCCGGCCCCACTGACATCACTTGTGATGTCAGTGGGAGTGCTTTTGGCTCTGATAGAGCCAAAAGTACTCCTGGGTTTGCGGCAGCGAGACCCTACCGCAGGGTCTCGTCGCAAGCCCGATGGTCGCGATGGTCTTGACCATCGCGACCATCTTTTTGGCCGCTCGCATAAGCTGTGAGTGGTCACCCACAGCTATGCGAGCGGCCAGGAGGCCGGTCCGTTTTTAGGTAGGAGGGCCCTGATTCAGAGCAGGCCCTGAATTCATTATTTTAATTATGGTTAGGTTCATGATTTACCAACTATAGTCGGATGTTGCAAATATTGCCAGTTATCACAGTTAATTCTCTACATCCTGATTCCCCATTATATTTATAATACATGCAGCCTTTGCTTCATATTATAATTTTCTAAAAAAGAAATAACACTATTTAATAATTTGCACATTCACATGGAGCCACAGTAATCCCAAATATATTAAATTTTCCAAATTTATTGCCTAGAAATAGTTTAGCAGACATTCCTGTGATATGTATGTGAGGTAGCCAATAAGTCAATCAATTTGACATTGGCTTTATATGCACATATGGCCAAGAATCTAGTCATGTGTTGTTAATGTTCTCTATTAATAATTTAGGACCAACAATCTACACTGCAATCACAATTAACACACAGTTCATTATACTTTAATTTTTTATCCTTATGACATTAAATTAGGGTCTCCAATAAGCAAATATAGTTTGTCCATCACACAAATTTCCATTTATTTCTCGCTGGAGCTGAAGTTCTACGGGTGTGGTATAAGAGATAGACAGTAATTAGATAGACAATGTCTAGGTAGACATCAGATGTTAGACAGACAATAGATCGACAGGGACAAAAGGTCGACACACTAAAGATCAGCATGTAAGAAGGTCGACGGGTACAAATTGTCGACAGGGTCAAACGGTCAACACAAAAATGGTCGACGCATGCTTTTTTTGTATTCTAGCCCTAATCTTCACCCTAACCCTAATACTCCCCTTGGTGCCTAACCCTAACTCTCCCTCCTGTTGCCTAACCCTAACCGTCAGGATAGGTGCCTGACTCTAACTGTCCCTTCTAGTGTCTAACCCTCCGGTAAGTTCCTAACCCTAAAAAACAAAAAAAATCATGTGTCAACCATTTTTGCATCGACCATTTTTATGTCATCATTTTGACCATGTCAACCATTTGTACCTGTCTACCTTCTTACATGTTGACCTTAAGTGTGTCAACCTTTTGTCCCTGTCGACTTCCCTGTTGACTGTCTAACATGTGGTGTCTATCTAGACATTGTCTATCTAATTACTGTCTATCTACAGTCCGGAACCCAAGTTCTACGATTCACCTTGACCTATACATAAAGTGTAAATGTACATTATTGCACAAACAGGCTCACAAAAAATGCAAGTGACCCTATTAATTTTTTATGTGACGTTATCTAATTTCAGTGATCAATAAAACTACAAAATAATTCAGTTTGCATTTCTTGTAAACCTGTCTATTCAATTACAGTGTACAAGGTTACTTTAATTCAATTTTAGGACCTTAATGGTAAATTATATAGGGCAATCACTCACCATAGACTTAATTAAAAGTGCCCTATGGTTCTTATCATACTCCATTTTCTCTATTTCAGGAACCAACAGAAGCACCAAGTCATTCAAGTAGGAGGTAAGATTGGTAACCATTTGAGTTGCCATTCTGATCATAATGTTGTTCTGCCTCCAGTCATGTATATATTGATTTATAGCAAAGATATACAGAAAATGATGTACACAGAACTGTGTAATCACTATTTAACATTTACTGCGCATACTTGTATTATATCAAGTAAAATAAAATATATTTGAGAGATCAAAATATCAAAGATAATCTGTATGAATTACTGCAAAAGTGACATATAGGTTAAGATGTATCAAATACAATATATTTTAGCAGATGGATTCTATACTAACCACATTTTCCAAATTACAATATATGTAACAACATTTTATAAAAAACAAAGTAATATAGTATCTTTGACTAATAATTAACCCACAAAGTGCCATGAGCCATAATGTTTTCTTGGAGGAGCTAGTCTTGCTGCAATAGCAGTTAAAAATCAAGACAGTTTACATTTAAAGGAGACCTGTTACTTACTAAACACCCCACACATCATATGGACCCTGCATTAATTAGAGGCTATTGACCATGATCAGAGGAAACGTCTGACTGATATAAGCACCCAAATAGAATACATTTTAAGTATAGGAGTAGCAAATACTACAAAAACTCATAGGGTCACTGTCAGCAGAGGCTCCTTACCTGTCTGGCTGCGGGGTCTGCATTGCACATCCTCCCTCCCCTCCCTTGCCATCCCAGTGATTGACAGTTGATGTCAATGGGAGGTGGGGCTTAAGTCCAGTGGCCATGTGGCATTGCCTAAATCAGGGGGTGTGGCTTAAGCCCCAGACCTGCTCCTAGGCTGGCAGACAGGCTTGCTTTTAGGGGCTGCATTAGCTGCAGCCCCTGTGAGTCAGATAGGGCTGTCATTATAGCAGGGGAGTGGCTTCCTTTGGGAAGCATACTCTCTGTTATTGCATTCCTGACTGGCAGTCCCAGGAGGAGAAAACACCTCCCCCTGGCACTGCCTCTCTGGCTATGAACAGCAGGGTAGTGCTCCAATGAGAAGTCACTACCACTGCTGCTAGCCTAAGCAGTGCCTGCAGGTGGTGAATTTTACTGTGGGGGCTGTGCAATCCCACAGCCCCTAGGTAGAATCCACCACTGGTCACTGTTGAGTAGTCACATAGCCTATTTGCGTGTAAACTTTGCACAGTAAATACACTTATTATAAATAAGAGAAAAACATACTGTAAAATCCCTATAAATACAATCTTCATTTTAATCCAACTCAAATGAAGAACACTGAATTGGTAATTGTTGGTTAAGAAACCATATCAAGCAATTTTTGGGAATTTTGCTGGAATCAGAGGCTCATTTGAAAACTATAATTAAAAGATATACATCAATGCGAACATGTATACATATTTATAAGATGTTTTAGGTACATTTCAGCCAACAGTATGTATACAAACATTAGGTAGTCTTAAACAGATAAAAGTTCAATTTACTGTAGCTGATTTTATTAGTTCAACCATGATCCTGAATCCTCAGGTGTGAGATAGAAGACTTTCTCATCAAAGAATCCAGATGAGTAGGGATGGTAAACACAAATGTATGGGCAGTTTTTATTTTATTGCCATTGATTTTTTTAACTATTTATAGCAAAAAAGTTTCTTGGGCATTGCCCAGTTTAAGTTGAATTGGGAAAGGAGTTTGCCATCTTCTGAAAATCCTCCATCCTAATTAGTATTTTCATATTATAGGAGGATGACACCCTATTAAATTCTATGCTATTATTTTAAATGAGAACCTTGTATATGCTAAATATGTAGATCCAGGGGTGGATTTCTTTGCCCCTTGTCATTAGACAGTACTGTTGTTGTTTAATGACAAGCAGCGTATTACATTCACATCTCATGTATCCATAATGCTATAATTTACTGTGATGGTTGGCATCTCACCCACCTAGGGCAAAATGTAATAGCCTATGACTTGCAAGTATTAGCAACATCCCGGAATGTCTATCCACTGTTTTAAAGTAGCGATCTTTTAATAGACAAAACTAGGTTAGTTTCACATTTTTAATGATTGCTGCAGACTAAATGATTGGGCAGACTCACTCATGACTGTGAGGGGCATTAATTATGTCATTATGTAATTAACTATTGTCACTGACTAAGGGGAAAAAACTTAATACAGTCCATAACTGTAAAGTTTGTATACTGTAAGTTATATTGTAGTTTATACAACTTGCTTTGGACAGTATGCAGAATAAGCACTCATTCTTGTAACCATATTTAGAATAACACAAGTGGGACACAATAAATGGGCATCCTTAATGTTTATTGTACATTTTCAGGGCACAAGATATTTAGCCACAATACCTGGGGGGTGACTTTGGATACTTATTATATCTATGCCTTTGGACACATCAACTGACTTAACATTTCTAAAACCTATTAGAGAATTTAAATGTTCTTTACATATACAGTATATCACAGACATAAAATATTAATAAAGGAAATGCATTCATCAAATAAGTGAGAAGATTTATAGCAGAACAGGTACCAAATAGGTGCTGATATTTACCTCTTTGGGGGGATGTTTATTTGTTAAAGAACAGATTACATGTATGGATAGGCAGCAAGGGAATCCCATCCTGTGTTGTAGTTTATAAATCATGTGTACCCGTGTACTATTTCCTGATTGGTTTTTAGTTCCCATTGTGCATCAATTGTGAATCATCTTAAGCAAGAATTTAGTGGGTATATTTACTAAAGGTTCATTTTAATTGATTTGGTGTTTAAAATCAATCAGAAACTATTACATTTTATTAACATCGATGTTGTGGTTTTGGTGATAAATCACACATTTAAATCACACATTTACTAACAGACAATTTTTGATTTGGTTTTGATTTAATTTGGGTTTTGAAGTATTGATAATTATGTAAGTTAGCCCCAGAAGCACAACATCGATGTTGATCAGTTTTCATAGATTCTCATCTATTTTAAATCGATAAAAATTGATTAAAGTATATATGCCCCTAAATGTCCAGAATATTGAATTTTAATGTTATTTATATGTCAGAATATAGATCACAATACTTACTCATTTATAGTTATTTTAGTAATAGCTTATGAAACTACAATATTGCAATTTTCTTTTAGCACATTTTTTATGGATATTCTTTCATTTGTGATGCATAGGTACGGTATATGTTAATTTTGTGTTGTCAGTGAGGTGTTGGCTTGCTACCTCCTGATAACAAGATAGAACCAATTCTGTCTATGATGTTTGGTATATAAATGCAAATTATAGATGAAAACATCTTACAGGTTATTGAAAAAAAATATGAGAGACATACATATTCCAATAACCTCAAAAATAAACAGAATTAGACAAAGAAATACACATATATAAAAAGAGGACCTAACACCTGTCACTACCTACCATTTGGAAGTCTCCGTTTATTGTGCATAAGACCAAACTACCAGTGTATTACCTCACGATCTGCAGCAGTCGCTCTGGTAATCATATGTAGGCATACACCAGATCATCTTCTTTGCTAAGAGTCTTACCTCATAATGGGGCTATTCATCATTGGGGGCCAGATTATGAATAAACCCCATTATCCCCCACAAGTTGGATTAAGTATCCAATTTAAAGGGGATACTTATCACCAGAGCTATTCAGCATTACTCTGGTGTGGGGACAGCTGCTCCAAAATCACTTGTCCCTGTGATTAGAAACACCGCTGCTTACCACCCCAGTTGCCGGCTTCTGCATATGTGTGACTAGAAGTCATGCATGCACAAAGCTGTATGTTGCACAGTTAGGAGGTGGCAGAGGGATACACTAGGAACCCTCTACAAGACCCTAGACCTCCTTCCCATCAGCGCCGGCAACAAAAATCATGGGACCTAATGCTTGAGTCTACCCTCCCTGCTCAGTGGAGAGATGCCGTGCACATGGCATCTATTCACCTGCTGCTCTGCACATTGGTGAAATTGATTTCTCCCAACTCCCCCCACTGCAGGACACTGTGGCCCATGGGTGGGACGGTGGGACAGTACCTGAATAGTAGGACTGTCCTGCCAGAAGTGGGACAGTTGGGAGGTATGCCTATATGTGGTTATGGGGAACCTCTGAGCCCCCACAGTTTCCCTCCACGCCCCACACTTACCATATTCTATGTATGCCTGCCGCAGCATCGCTGCTTGTGTGTCTTTTCCTCAGCTTGCCATGTGCCAGATCCTCTCGTCTCTCGGTGCTGGCTTGACTCTACTGGCTACTTGATTCTTGAAGGACTTAACCGAAGCAGCATGGGGACTGGTATTAGCTCCTTTGCATAAGCATATGTTTTTTTTATATATATATGTATATATTTATTTTTTTTCTTTACACATATGCTCCCCATCCCACACTGTGCTTCCATATCCCACTGTGCTCCCCCATCTGACACTATACTCATACCTACGTCATCCCACAATGTACTCTATTCACCATTGTGATCCCTTTCCCACACTGTGCCCTCCCATCCCCCATCCCACACTGTGCCCTCCCATCCGCCACCCCACACTGTGCCCTCCCATCCCACGCTGTGTGCTCTCCCATCTCCATCCCACACTTTTCTCTCCCATCCCCCCTCACATTGTGCTCTCCCACCCCCCTCTCACACTGTGCTATCCCATCCCCATCTCACACTGTGTGCTCTCCCATCTCCATCCCATACTGTTCTCTCCCATCCCCCTCACATTGTGCTCTCCCATCCCCCCACTCACACTGTGCTATCCCATCCCCCATCCCACACTGTGCTCTCCCATCCCCCTTTTCACACTGTGCCTTCCATCCCCCACTGTGCTATCCCATCCTCCATCCCACACTGTGCTCTCCCATCCCCCCTCTCACATTGTGTTCTTCCATCCCCCTATCACACTGTGCTTTTACATCCCCAATCCCACACTGTGCTCTCTCATCCCCCCTCTCACACTGTGCTATCCCATCCCAATCCCACACTGCTCTCCCCCACCCCACACTGTGCTATCCCATCCCCCATGCCACACTGTGCTCACTCATCCCCCCTCTCACACTGTGCTTATCCCATCCTCCATCCCACACTGTGCACTCCTATCCCCCTTTCACACTGTGCTATCCCGTCCCTGACTGTGACCTCCCATCCCCATCCCACACTGTGTGCTATCCCAACCCACTGAGCTATCCCATCCTCCATCCCACACTGTGTGCTCTCCCACTGCCCACTGAGCTATCCGAACCTCCATCCCACACTGTGCGCTCTCCCACTGCCCACTGAGCTATCCCATCCTCCATCCCACACTGTGCTCACCCATCCCCCCTTTCACACTGTGCTATCCCATCCCCCATTCCACGCTGTGCCCTCCCATCCCCCATCCCACACTGTGTGCTCTCCCATCTCCCACTGTGCTATCCCATCCCACACTGTGCTTTCCCATCCTCCCTCTCACACTGTGCTAACCCATCCCCCCTCCCACACTGCTCTCCTATCCCATCTGACACTGTGCTTTCCCATCACCCACTGTGCTTCCCAATCATATGCCACATTTTGTATCCCACCTTCCCAGGCTGCTCTTACCTGCTCAAGTTTTGTCTGTCCTGACTGCTGCTGCTGGGCGGGACTGGAGAGAGGCAAAGCATTGTGGTGAGGGCGGCGCTGCTTATTGACTGCTTCTATCTCTCAATGCCAGTGAACCGAGGAGTCATCAGGCAGCAGCCCAGCCCCCACCACAGTGCTGAACTTCAGTAAGCCAGGCCCTGGCGGCAGTCAGTAGCAAGTTAGTGGTCATCCCTGCTAGTATATGCAGCATGTGGTTGCAGTTAATGTCTCCTGGCTGGGTGGCAGTTGGCAACCTGCTCCCCCTCCCTGGCCACCACTGGACTGCTGCTGCAGAGATCAGCATGCCTGCACCCTGCTGATCACTGCAGCAGCAGTGCAGGCAGCGTTACACTCCAGGGCCCCCTAGGACCTTGGGACCCAGTACATTTGCAACCCTGGGCCCTCCCTGTCACCGGGCCTGCTTCCCATAGGAAGGAGTGGGACTCTGAGAACCAGCCACCATCTAAAGATGGTGTTTTTCTCTTGCACACAAATATCAAAAACTTTTCATTTTTGGAGTTTGCGGAATATTAGGTGTCCCTATCGGACATGAATGGCTTGTTACAAAAAGTATGCAGAAACTAATTTTTCCTCATGTTTATTTTAGTGATGTTGAACAGGTCCCATTGGAACAGTTTGGAACTTTACTTCACACGGATCCTCACCAAGGGATTACATGTTTGTATACTGGACACTCAGCTGGTAATTAGGACTCCCTAGTGTAAGTTTTTGGATCAACATGTTATACGTCCACTTTTTAGTATTCAAGTAACCCTATTTTTCTGGACTGTATTTAGGCAGTGCTTGCCATGCCAATATGTGGAGCAACAGTGTAATATATTGATATTTCTTCAGATAGCACTTTTTTAGGACAAATTTGTTTGTTATTATTTGAAATGGGTCTTGAGAGCCCATTTGAAATTTTGCCGAGACGAGGAGAATCTGATAGTGAGAGGGAGAGAGTTCCAGAGGTGGGGAGCAGCATGGGCAAAATCTTGGAAAGGAGAGTCGAGCGAAGATGAGTTCAGTGATGTAAATAAGAGCGGATTGGGTGAGGGCTTTGTAAGTTAGTGTGAGAAGTTTATATATGTTTTTTTTATTATTGCTAATTATTACATTTTTAGATTTTATTTTGATATATGCGTCTTGAATCTTGAAAGGAGAGTCGAGCGAAGATGAGTTCAGTGATGTAAATAAGAGCGGATTGGGTGAGGGCTTTGTAAGTTAGTGTGAGAAGTTTATATATGTTTTTTTTATTATTGCTAATTATTACATTTTTAGATTTTATTTTGATATATGCGTCTTGAATCTTGATTGACATTTGTCTGCCATGCCAATACTGCTTGTTTTCTAGCACAGTGGCAAAATTTGATCCTTATTGTTTTCTTTCAGTAGTGATAGCTTTTAGTGAGTGTACCCAAACTCACATTAGGCTGTTGCAGCTAACTGAGCTATATAAACACAAGTATTGTTATTATTTATACTAGTGCCTGCCATATATAAAATGGGAATAATATCAGTCAGGATGCTTGTGTGCTTGTGCGTGTTCACAAATACAGATGTGTCGTAAAACGTGCGCACACATTGTGCCGTGCTATTAGACGCAGCAGCGTCCGCCACAGTATGCGATGCTGCACTGTGTTTGCACCATGCAATCCTATGGAGTCACAGGTGCAAATGCAGCACACGTGCTGTTCGTGGGTGCGCAACTCGCGCCATATGTGAGGTGATTTGCCACACAAATGGCAAAGATGCAAGATTACATATCTGTATAAAAGTACTACTGTATCTACTTACATAATCAATAATCCAAACCTATAAGCCAGACTGTAAATACCACATTATAAGATTATATAATTTGATGTACAGAGTCCCCTTATATAAATCCAGTAAGGGGAACACTAGTTGATATTATTAGTATAAATCAATTTGTAAAAAGATTAATGTGTCTCAATTTGTTAAGAAATTGCAAGTTGACTTTACAGTATCTATTCTTTAGATTTACAGCATCTATCAAATACCATACAGATAATTATTTCCATAGGAAGCTATGCATAGCACTATCTGTTTTTTCTTTGTAATACTGAGCTGTCAGAGTATTTAGTTACGGCTCTTAGATTTGTGGAATATGTGATGGGACTATTGTGGAGTTCAAAGAAAATGACTGGAGAGCCAGAGCTGCCACTGAAAGATTGCATTATATGATTGTTAGCAAAGGGATCCATATATTTCTGAGGTCTGAAAGGCAGGTGGCTGTGTGTATTGGGAGGGAGGAAAGGGGGGCTTTGATGAATGTAAAGACAAAATTAATGAACCAAAAAATAATGTACATCCATATACAGGTTGAGTATCCCATATCCAAATATTCCGAAATACAAAATATTCCGAAATACAGAATGATTTTGGCATGACTCAGATAATGAAACCTTTGATTTTTGATGGTTCAATGTACACAAACTTTGTCTAAGGCACAAATTATTAAAATTATTGTATAAAATGACCTTCAGGCTGTGTGTATAAGGTGCATATGAAACATAAATTAATTTCATGTATGTACATAAACTTTGCTTGAGCCACAAAATTATTGAAAATATTGTATAAAATTACCTGCAGGCTGTGTGTATAAGGTGTATATAACACATAAATGCAGGCTTTGTGTATATTAGGGTCCCATTCCCAAGACATTTAATTATGATATGCAAATATTCCAAAATACGGAAAATTCCATTGTCCAAAATATCCCTGGTCCCAAGCATTTTGGATCTGGGAGACTCAAACTGTATAACTAATTGGTGAGTAAAATGTAGTGTCTATGTATTCAGTAGTATTTACAGTGTGGTTAGGGACTAATTTGCTGCTGTGGTGGTCCTGCTGATGTATGGAATTTCAGCTATGTTTTGAAAGTTGGATATTCAACAGAGATTACTGTATTCACAACGTCAGAAATGTCTCAACTTTTGAAAAAGCATTTCAGGGAGATTGTGAAAGCAACACATATGAGTGTGGCAGTAAATTGGGCGTGTAGTGCTACATCTGAGGGGTGTGTCATAATAGTGACTTACATCCAAATGTAAATGTGACGAAAAGCAGTTAGTAAGATCTATTCATTGATGAAAACACACTATGGGGTCTATTTACTAAGCAGTGTTAGGAGACAGTGAAAAGTGATAAGAAAGTGATAAGGTGTCAGCCAATCAGCTCCCAACTGTCATCTCACAGGTTATGTTTGAAATATGACATTTGGGAGCTGATTGGCTGGCACCTTATCACTTCCTTATCACTTTTCAGTCTCCTAACACTGCTTAGTAAATAGACCCCTAATACTTTTCAGAAAATGCATGTAGGCATAGATCCCATTGTGCCTTATAACTAATGCAGGGAAATTACACTAATGATCACATTTGAATGTATATATCTCTGTTTTTTTAATATAACAGCTTCATAATGGGGGTAAGGAACAATCAGAGAGATTGGTGGACTCTTCAGGGAGACAAGGAGATTGCACCTATTTCAGGCAGTCTCTCTGACAATGAGGGAGAGTTGGCAAGTATGAGTAAAAAACTAAGGGGTCTATTTATCAAGCAGTGAAAAGTGTGGAGAAGTGAACCAGTGGAGAAGTTGCCCATAGCAACCAATTATCTTTCATGTAGCATTTATCAAGTACAGTCTATAAAATAATAGGTAGGAGCTGATTGGTTGCTATGGGCAACTTCTCCACTAGTCCACTGCTCCACACTTTTTACTGCTTGATAAATAGACCCCTAAGGACCTGATTCAGGTTGGTTTGCAAGGCTGTGTTCACACCCACCCCGCTCGCTTCCCACTTGCTGTTGTCGGTTTGCGCACGCGCACTGCGTCTTATACGCATGCGCAGAATGCAAACATCGGCTGGCTGTGTGCGAACCCAGCCTTGCAGACCAACCTTTATCCCTTCAGCCCCTATGTACAAAGATAATTTCTTACATATATGGTGATGTAATTTATATATTATAAGTAATAACACTCCAAATAAAATAATTTAATTTTATGCAGGAATTTGATATTAAAATTCTTATTTGTTTCCCTAATGTGCTTTATTTGTTTATTTGATTATAGTGACTCATCATTCCCATGAAACAGCTGCAATGTCATACTCATTTCAATTATCATTCACCTTTGCTTTATTTGTGAATGATCTAGGGAAAATATAATGATCTGATAACTCCAGACACTCTAAGTAAAGCTCTAGCTTTTTGTATACCCTATATTATGGAATAGTCAATTAAGATGAAGAATATTATGCAAAAAGATATACATCAGGGAAAGTATGAATAACAATAAAATGAATAATACATTACAAAACTGTCTTTATGTTTTTGTTTTTTTGTTTGTTTTTTTGCTCCCATCAAATGAATTATTCATGGATATAGTTTAATGTACTTTATAGAAATAGATTAGGTTGTAATCAATTGTGACTGCTTAATAATAAGAGGATTTATGGATTGCTATATTCCATGTATGTTTTTTTCTGGATGAAGTACAAAGTTGATTAAAATTGTTATCACCTAATTTGATAAAGTGATTTTTGAGAAGTAATTTTAGCGTTCCTAATTGTTCCATATTGGGGATAATCTTCATAATTTTATCTGAATTATGAAATATGTGATTTACAACATCCACAGTGTACTATATCTATATTAAGTTTATTATGTTGAAGCTTGATGTGTTATCATACAATGTTACTGTATTTTTTGGGGAAAAATATAAATATAACAGCAAGTGTGCACAACTAAAAGATCAGAAAGATTATACAACTAAAAATAAGTTTGATGTAGAAATTCCATTTCATATACACTCAGTGGCCACTTTCTAGTATTAGGTAACAAGTCACTTTTCCTACAGAATAGATTGAGTTATTTGTGGCATGGATTCAATAACATGCTGGGAAGTAATTATAGATGCCAATTCAACAATACGCTGGGAAGTATTTATTGATACAGTATTCTGATACTCTGATGCATATCGACATGATAGCATTGCATAGTTACTGCAAATTTGTTGTCTGCACAATCACGCAGCCTATATCTCATCTAACCATATACTAAAGATGCTCTACTGGATTGAAATCTGGTGACTGTGAAGGCCACATGGGTACAGTGAACTCACTGTCTTGTTGGAACCAGCTTGAGAAGACATGTGCTTTGTGACATTGCGCAAGTCAGTAGGAGATGTGTAGACTGTGGACATAAAGGGTTGCACATGGTCAGCAATGACAGTCAGGTCAAATTTGCAATTAAAACAATGAGCTATTGGTATTGAAAGTTCTATTATGTGCAAAGTAAACATTCCCCACACCACTACACTACCACTACCTGCTTAAAATTTAACACAAGGCAGAATGGATCCATAGATTTATCGTGATTATGCCGGATTTTCATCCTACCATCTACAAGTTGCAGAAGGAATAAAGATTCACCAAACCAGAAGTATTTCCAATCTTTATCAGTTTGGTGAGCCTGTACTCAATGTAGCCTCAATCTCCTTTTCTTAGTTGTTAGAAGTGGAACCTGGTGTGGTTTTCTGATGTCAATCCTCTACATGGTTGACATGCTGGGTATTGAGAGATGCTCTCCTGCAAACCACTGTTGTAATGCATGGTTATCTGCGGTATTGTTGCCATCCTGTCAGCTTAAATCAGTTTGTCCATTCTGTGACTGCTCTCGTTAATGAGGCATTTTGACCTACTCACTGCAGCTCACTGGATGTTTGTTGTTTTACACATCTTTCTTTGTAAACTTTAGAGATTGTTGTGTGTGAATCTCCCTTAATATTAGCAGATTCTAAGATACTCAGACCACTCTACTTGGAACTTTCAATAATTCTACATGTAAAGTTACTTAGGTTACATTTATTTTCTGTTATGGTGCTTGGTGAGTATCATCTCAACCACATGACCATGTCTGCATGTTTTTGTGTATTGAGTTGCTGCCATATGATTGCCTGATTAAATGTTTGCATTAATAAGTATGTGTACGAATGTACCTCACAAGTTACCACTGAGTGTATTTGTGTGGTTGTGTGCACACTTGAAATATATTACTTATATGTGCTACTAGGGGACACTTTCCTATTGTTTTGTTAATCACTTTACCAGCATAGTCGCATGTGATGTGACCGAAGCCAGAAGTGCTTCATCTGGCAAGGTTGCATCACATGCTACCACATTGGCCCACTCTGTCCCCCTGCTCCTGCAGAGGAGATCCATTCTCCACAAATACAATTACTCCCCAGGCCCCTGGAAATGATGCAGTGGTCTGTGAAGGTTACTGCCAGAATCAAGCCCCAGAATGCTGTACAAACCGAACTCTGGGGTGCATGCGCCTAAAGTAAAAGTGCGAGGTGGGAAACATAGTTCCCCTCCGAGCAAAAAAATGCTGATCTCTGCATGTGCAGAGATCAGCTGCAGCAAGGGGGACTGGTGATCAGTTTTCCCTACAACACACTCAGCTGTGCTCTGCAACAAAGTGGGGAGTAGGGACTAGGTCCTGGGATAGGGGGGCATCTTTTGACACTGGGGGGCTTTTAAGCTGCCCATTAAAATATTTTTTTGGCTTGTTTGGATATATATTTTTTTTGCTTAAGAGTAGTAACACATGGGTCAGGAGGGGCTAAACTCATGACCCATTGTCGTTGTGGGTGAGGGTAGGAACTCTTCCATGGGTTCCTATTACCCCTAGGGGGTAGGAGTTTATATTGCTGGGGATCTCTTGACAATAGTGGGGGCTATTTTTGATGATGGTGAGAAGTGAAATTACAGTGGGGGGCTTATGGACACGGGTCTGGTGGTGTGCAAAACATTCCCTAGGTATATTTTGTTTAAATAAAATATTTACATTTATTTAAAAAAAAAAATTAGACTTAAATAGAAACCAAATGACAATTTGTGTGGTTTTGATAAAATAAACGTGTCAGATAAGTTTTATGTGGTTTCATGTTTAATAGCTGCATACTGCCCCTAATTTCAGTGAACAGTGCCATGATTTACATTTTTTCCTTTAATTATTTTTGCTCTTTGGATGTGTCTTTGTTATTCATTTTTGCCCATCTATGCAACAAAATGCTCCTTTTTCTGCATGGTACTTATTACTAAAATGTGCCTTATGGAATGCACACTCTGTTTGCAACACTAATATCCATCCATGACCTCTTTATTTTTAAATAACCTCAACCTTCTGGTGATAACAGAAACATGGCTCACATAGACACTTCCTCCCTTGCAGCACTTTCACACAGTGGTCTACAATCTACCCATGCTTCCAGGCCTGATAATAGTAAAAGAGGTTGGATAGGAATATTACTGTCCCAATCTTTCACATACCATCACTCACATTTTACATCATTTGAAGTACAGCGGGTAAAATTAGTATTGAATACCTCAACATTTTTCTCAGTAATATATATTTGTAATGGGGCTGTTGTAATGATATGTTCACCAAATGTCAACAACAACCCATGCAATCCACATATGCAAATAAATAAAACCATAGATGTCCATAAATTAAGTTATGTGTAATAATGTGAAATGACAGAGGGAAATATTATTGAACATATCAAGAAAGGGAGGTGCAAAAAGGCATGGAAATTCAAGACACCAGGTGAAATCTATCAGTAATTAGAAAGCAATCCTGCCCCTTGTCAGTGCACATTAACATAAGCTGGTACAGTCCCAACTGATGGCCTATAAAAAGGTGTCTCATTACCAATTTGTCACACAAGAAACATGATGGGTAAAGGCATAGAGCTCTCTTAAGACCTTTGCAAACGGAATCGGGTTCGACAAAAGCAGAGTTGGGTGCCTAATCCTAACCTTCCCCGCAGTACCTAACCTTAATCCCCCATCTAAGTGCCTAAACCTAACCCCCCCTTCCCCGCTGCCTAAACCTAAGTCCCCCGGGGGGGTGCCTAACCTTAAGTCTCCCCCGGGGGTGCCTAACTCTAACTGTCCCTCCCCCTAGCCTAGCCCTAACCATCCCAGGGGGTGCCTAACCCTGTCCCCCCCGGGTGCCCTAAACCTAACCCACCCTCCCACGGCTGTCCGCTCACGGTGCCCAGCATCCCTTCGATCGGGTTGCCAGGCGCCGGTCTCCCAGCGTTGGGGAAATGACAGGCGTCTAGATATAGATGCCAGTCATTTATCCCATGCAGGGATAAAGCATGGGATTATTGTTGCAAAACATACTGATGGCATTGAAGAAGGATTTCTAAACTTCTGAATGTTCCAGTGAGCACTGTTGGGGCCATAATGCAGAAGTGGAAAAAACAAAATTTCACCATAAACCAGCCATGACCAGGTGTTCCTCGCAAGATTTCTGAAAGATGAGTAAACATAATTAACAGAAGAGTTGTCCAAGAGCCAAGGACCACTTGTGGAGAACTTCAGAAAGACCTGAAATTAGCAGGTACAATTGTTTCAAAGAAAACAATAAGTAATGCACTCAACCACCATGGCCTGTATGCACGCTCACCATGCAACACTCCATTGCTGAAGAAAAAGCATATTGAAGCTTGTTTCAAATTTGCTGCACATTATTTGGACAAGCCTGTGAAATACTGGAAGAATATAGTCTTGTCAGATTAGACCAAAAGTGAACTCTTTGGATGCCATAATACACACCATGTTTGGAGGAGAAATGGCCTGCACATCACCCCAAAAATACCTTACCAACAGTGAAGTTTGGAGGTGGGAACATCATGGTGTTGGGCTGTTTTCCAGCATACAGTACTGGCTTACTTCATATCATTGAAGGAAGGATGATTGGAAAATGTACAGAGACATTCTTAATAAAAATCTGCTGCCATCTACCAGGAAGCTGAAGATGAAATGAGGGTGGACATTTCAGCAAGACAATGTTCCCAAACACATAGCCAAGGACACTATCAATTGGTTTCAGAGAAATAAAATAAAGCTGCTAGAATGGCCCAGACAATCACCTGACTTGAATCCAATAGAAAATCTATGGAAATAACTAAAGATCATAGTTCATAGCAGATGCCCACGGAAACCTTCAAGATTTGAAGACTGTGTGGAAGAATAGGCCAAAATCACACCTGAGCAATGCATGTGACTAGTTTCTCCATACAGGAGGCATCTTGAAGGCTTTTGTACAAAGTATTAAATAAGTTTCAGTAAGCGCATTCAATACATTTTCCCTGTGTCATTCCACATTATTACACATAACTTAATTTATGGACATCTATGGTTTGATTTCTTTGCATGTGGGGATTGCATGGGTTATAGCTGACATTTGGTGAAAATTTCATTACAATAGTCTCACTACTAATATATTTACTGAGAAAAATGTTGATGTGTTCAATACTTATTTTACCCGCTGTACATTCTATCAGAACTTTCACCCCTTTCACTCTGTACATTGCTGTTATCTATCGCCCAGCTGGGCCACTCCAATAATTTCTGGAACATTTTTCTGGCTCCCTCACTTCCTATCATCTGACATCTCCACCATCTTCATGGGTGATTTCAATATCCCTATTGACAGTCCACAATCTTCTCGTGCCTCCAAACTTTTTTCTCTAACCTCCTCTCTAGGCCTCTCCCAATGGACTAACTCCTCTAATGATCAGGAGGACCACTGCATTTATTTTGTATTCACCAGACTATGCTCTTTTTCTGAATTCACTAATGCTCCTTTCCCTTTCTCAGATCACAACCTTATCACCTGCACACTCTCCTCCACTACTTCAACCACAATGTCATTCAAATCAACCAAGCCTCCTAACACAGCAGAAATATGAATGCTTTTCAACAAATAGTCACCTCTCTGCAACAACTATTCTTACCAATGTCTAAATTCACTTCTCCTGAGACAGCTGAATCACACCTGAACCAGACTGTCGTAATAGCCCTCAATGAAGTAACTCCAGCTACACAATCACACTCCACGAAGACTTAGACATCAATCGTGGCATTCTAAATTAGCAAGACACCTACAAAAACTCTCACATAGGGGCATATACAATTGAGCGCGAGGTTTAGTGAGTTAAAAACCTTGCGCCCAATTCCGGAATGCCGTGGGTATGCATGCTCCCGCTACCCGCAGTATTCAATTAAAAAAATAGTGGTCGGTGGGTTTTTAGCTCTGAAAACCCTGTGCCACGTAAGATTAAAAAAAAAAAAACACCTACCTGGCATGGGGTCTCTGCAGCTCCCATTGGCTCCCCCTCTCACTTCTTACTGGAGAGGGGGCTGCTGGGAGTCCCAGTGGCTGATGGGAGGAGCAAGGGCTGCTGGGAGATGTAGTTCTCCCAGCGCCCATTCTGGGGGGCCACACACACTGCACCAGGGGTCTCACACACTTACATACACCACACACACTGATATACTCACCCTGCTGCAGAAGAGCCAGCTCCCGACACTGGATGCAGAAGAAGATGCAGAAGACAGCGCTTCGGAAGGTGAGTAATTAAGGAATAATTAAGCTAATTGGATACTTCCATTTTCTTAATTAGTCCTCAGGGGGTGCCGCAGGGATGTCAGAGCAAGTCCTGGTGATTTTTCCTAAAATCATCGATTATAGGAAAAAGCACGCTTGCTCAGGAGATGCGTGAAAAATAACTTCCCAGTGCGTGTTTTTTAAAAAACATGCGCCTAATAGAATAGCAAAAAACCCGCACCTGCAAGAAAAACCTCGCAGGTGCAGGGTTTGTGCTATTCTCGCACACAATTGAATATGCCCCATAAAGTAGAACGTCAGTGGCATAAATCTCATACTCCAAGTGATGCTCCTCACATTATAGACTATCTATAACTCTTATCGTAATACTCTGAACACTGCCAAACAAACATAGGCCCTGATTCAGAGCCGGACGCTCTGACCAAAGCGCTCGCTCTGAATCAGGGCCCACCTCCATAATTATGGAGCATCCTCCTGGACGCTCGTATAGCTGTGGGTCACCACCCACAGCATATACGAGCGTGCAGGTTGATGGTCGCGATGGTCTTGACCGTCGTGACCATCGCCACTGCGAGCCGAAGCCTGCGGTTGAGTTTCTCAACCGCAAGCCCCAGAGTGATTTTGGCTCTATCAGAGCCAAAATCACTCCCACTGACATCACTAGTGATGTCAGTGGGGCCGGCTTCTGACGGTAGGCATTCCCTTGGGAACGCCCCCGTCTGGGAGGCACGCCCCCAGCACGCCCACCAAAGGGGGCGTGCTGTCAATCAACATCGACAGCATGCCCCCTTTGATCAGACACAACGAGTGAAGGGAAGTCCTTCGCTCGTCGCGTCTCGCGCATGCGCACGACGGAGCTCCCTACATCATGCACATGCGCAGTGCAGACCATCGACCCACTTGCAAGTGGACAGCCGCTCATGAGTGGGTCTGAATAAGGCCCATAGTTCCAATCTCTCATCTCTGCCCAAGCCTCCAACCCCAAGTGACTTTTTAATACATTTAAATCACTTCTTACCCCTCCCTCACCTAACCCACCTGCTACTATCAGTGCACAAGATCTTGCTTCCTATTTCAAAGACAAGATTGATAATATACAAAATAAAATGGTACGCTCTTCCTCAGCCAGCAACCTGCTCAATTCCCTATCTAAATCTGCTGGCACATTCTCTTCATTTGACTCCACAAATGAAACCAAAGTACCTACACTCGTCTCATCCTCCTACTCTACTACCTCTCCTCTTGATCATATACCCTCACAAATCACTAAAGTTCTGTTTCCTGTGCTTATCTCACCCTTAACTAAAATCTATACTCTATCTTTCTATACTGGTATCTTTCCATCACTATTCAAGCATGCAGTGATTACTCCCATTTTGAAAAAACAAAATTCTTCCCCTAAGACTCTCAAATTACTATCCCATCTTCCATGTGCCACCAAGATACTCGAGAGATTTGCCTGCACTCACCTTACACACTTTCTTAACTCGCACAATTTATTGGACCCACTTCAGTAAGGCTTTTGTTCCCAACACTCCACAGAGACAGCACTGACTAAGGTAGTGAATGATCTGGTCACTGATAAGTCTAAAGGCCATTACTCACTTCTTATTCTTCTAGATGTCTTTGCTGCATTTGACACTGTTGACCACTCTCTTCTCATGAAAACACTACAATCCCTGGGTTTTCAGGACACAGCCCTTTTTTAGTATTCATCCTATTTATCTAATTGCTCTTCCACTTTTCTAAATCTGCCTACTCTTTGCTACCTCTATCAGTTGGAGTACTGTAAGGCTCAGTCTTAGGTCCTCTGCTTTCCTCAAGCTATACCACCTTTCTTGGTAAACTAATCTGCTCTATTGGCTTTCAGTATTATCTGTATACAGACAATACTTGAATCTATCTATCCTCCCAGATTAGTCACCATCTGTGCTGGTCCGTGTCACTGAATGCCTTTTTGCCATTCTCATCTTGGATGACATCTTGCCACCTCAAATTTAATATATCCAAAACAGAAATAATTATGGTTCCATCGACCAATAGTAATTACCAACCTGATCTCTCTATCACTGTTGATAATTCGACAATCCACCCTTCTCCACAAGCTCGCTGCCTAGGTCTCATCCTTAACTCTAAACTGTCCTTTGTTCCCCACATTCAATCTGTCTTAAAATCATGTTGCATACATCTAAAAAACATATCCAAAATTCAACCATATCTTACACAAGACAGTGCAACAACTATAATCCATGCACTCATTATTTCCAGAAATGACTATTGCAATAGTCTCCATACTGGTCTTCCCAAAAACAGACTCTTAACACTACAATACATTTTGAATGCAGCTGCGAGGCTGATCTTCCATGCCAAAAGTTTACTGATCCACTCTGTCAGTTCCTCCATTGGTTACCGGTTTTCTACCATATTCAATATAAAATACATTTGCTTACACATACAGCTATTAACCAAACCACACCAACATTCATCTCTTCACATATCTCAAATTAGCTTCCAACCTGACATCTACACTCTGCAAAGATCTACTTCTCTCATCCACATGCATTACTTGTTCCCATGCACGGTTACAGGACTTTTTTCGGGCTGAACCCAACCTGTGGAATGCCCTCTCCTTCACAATAAGACTTTCTGCTAGTCTCCAAACATTCAAGGATTCCCTGAAAACTCACCTCTTTAGACAAGCTTATCAGATTCCAGAACCACCCACATAACCTTTATAGCTTCCTTATCTAATTACATCACTTCTTACAGTCCACACATAACCTGTCATATTTTCTCTTTCTTCACTTTCACATCCTCATAACTCTAGGCCAACATTCCTGTGTGACTGGATCATACAGCTCACCAAGAACCTGGCTGGACCTATTTGCAATATGTAGCACCTATCCTTGTATATCAACACATACTTCCCTATAGACTGTAAGCTTGTGAGCAGGGCCCTTTTACCTTTATGTCTGTCTGTTACTACCCAGTTTTGTTCTACTAATTTTGTTTCCAATTGTAAAGAGCAACAGAATATGCTGCACTATATAAGAAACTTAATAAATAATGAAATAAATAAATAATATAATTACTTACTGATTTCACTAGTATTAAAGTTATTAGTTAATGAAGAGGGATATTTATCATCCAAAGTGCAGTCTAATCAGATTCAATAAATATTGGAGATTGTGATATGCCCAAATATACAGAGACAGTATCATGAGTGGTGAGCTTAGATGCACTGGCTCCAGCAGCAAATTGCCCCTGGAAACCATTTTAACCATTTAACTGGTGGCATCACATGTGATGCAACCGCAGCCAGCAGTGCTTCAGCTGGCAATGTCGTATAACATGCGGCCACACTGCCACACTGTTTACCCCGGCTTTTCCAGAAGAGATCTGTTCTACATTATCTAGCATCACTGGAGGTGGGTGAGGAATAATACAAATAGAAATATGATGCTGGAGGGGGGGCAATATATAATAAAAATATAATAAAAAAAACATACTTGTCACAGGGTAGGAGGGGGGAAATGAAAAATTATGCTTTTACAGGGAAAATTACTAATGGGGTTTGGGGGGGTATTATTTTTAGGATTTATGAGCCCTGGGTGGGTCTATTGCCTATAAGAGATGGGAAATTATTTTATAATGGGGGCCTATGGCCATGGGGGGATGGGGACTTGTAAAACACCCCCTCAATATATATATTTGAAATAAAATATTTAAACAAATTATTAAATATAATTTTTAAACTTAATTAAATAATAAAAAACTATTTATGAGTGGTTTATGGGGGGAAAAATTACAGTTAAGTGGTTAAAAGTTGTTACTATACTTACCTATATTCCCCTTTTATCATAACTAATTGCAAATGTAGAAATCTGATCTCTTTATGTATGGTTCCCCAAAAACTTTTTGTTTTTACTTTCAGTTACAGTAATTATGCACACCATTCACATGTCCAAATGTGTTTTGGGGGCTCGCTATCTGAGACGGCCTCCAATGGAATAAATTAATTCTATAGAATTGCAGCTTTACTCGCTGTTCTTCAGAACCATTTAGAATGTACTTTCTCACCTCACTGATTCTGACAATATCAAAAAGGGTTATGAAATCCAGTAAAATGTAGTGGCCCAGAACATCTAGAAAATAGAACAACTTATGAACCCTTCTGCCTCAGTCAAAGTTTATGATATGTTTTAAAATCTGTTCTAAAAAAAAGCTGATATTTGTATGTTTATACTGAATTGCCCTCTTCTTATTTGACCTTTTTGTTGGTTGTACAGTATTAGTTCCCTCTCTCTCTCTCTCTCTCTCTCTCTCTCTCTCTCATATTATCAATGAAATTTAGAATAATCTGTTTGTCAAAGGCACCAAACCCTATTAATTTAAAATTACTAACTATTGTTATATTAAATTATATCTTATAATAAGTTAAATAAGATATGACAAGTGTATTTTACAGATTACAAAGTAGTGAAAATTTGCCTGGTTCTAGAGATTAAAAATATTTTTGGATACAATTGAGTTGACCAAATTTTATTTGTTTTGCTTTCTTCCTCCTTTTACTTTTTTTAATTAAACTGTAGTGTAAGAGAGTGTTTAAAAAAATTAAACTGTAAATGATTGTTTAGAAACGGAATGGGTATGAAGTCCTGGCTGGTTCATATCCCAATGCTGGAAGCCAATAGGGAGAAGATCCTGACAGAGCAGGTTAGTGCCCTATCCCTACCCTTCCCCCCTAACCCTAACCCTCCCTTAATGGTGCCTTACCCTAACCTCCCCCCTAGTGCCTAACCCTAACCCTCCACTTACCGCACTCTAAACCTAACCCTCCCGGGAGGTGCCTAACTGTAACCTCTCCCCAGGGGTGCCTAACCCTAACTTTTCCCCCTTGGGGTGCCTAACCCTAACCACCCACCCAAAACATAACCCTAACCCCGCTACATTCCCTAAACCTAGCCCTCCCCCCATGGGTAACGCTAAGGGCCCCCGGACTTACATCATTCGGGCTGGCGTCCTTCGGTATTCTGGCATCAGGATTAAGATAGACGTCAGTATTTTGATGTATATTTTAAGTCCATTGTCGGGTTCAGATGTCGATATTGAGACCGGTGGCCTTGCGGACACAGGGCTTAATTCAGACTCACTTCGCGAGCGCTATGCACTCGCAAGCGGGTCGATGGTGGCCCAGTGCCTGCGTAAGGCCCGGACCGCAACGGACAAACCATCGCTCCTTTTGGTGGGTGGGCTGGGGGCGTGGCTGCCCAGATGGAGGCATTCCCAAGGGAATGCCTACCATCTGGGGCCGGCCCCACTGACATCACAAGTGATGTCAGTGGGAGAGCTTTCGGCTCTGTTAGAGCCGAAAGCTCTCTGGGGCTTGCGGCAATGAGACCCTACCACAAGGGACCCTCTCATCAAGACCATCACGACCATCTTCCTGGTCGCTCGCTATAGCTGTGGGTGGTCACCCACAGCTATGCGAGCGGCCAGGAGGCCGCTCTAAAAAAACAGAAGGCCGGCCCTGATTCAGAGTGAGCGCTCTGTCAGAGAGTCCGGCTCTGAATCAGGCCCACAGTTCTCATATCTGCATCCCTTTAGAAACATACTATGCATGACCACTGATTTACCTATATGTATTTTTCTATCATTTAAATCCATGTATTGATCAGCAGGATTACGATGAACAAAAGTTATGATTGTGGTTTACTTCTGAAGTATTTAGCATTCCTTAGTGGCTACTTAAATTAATCACTTACTTTTAATGATATATTGGCATATATTGTGTTGTATATGTTAATCTGTGCAGTATTTTATATTTTTAAATTTACTGTTTATGTAAGATATAGGAATTTTTCTGGTAACTAAAATATTCTCTAACAAAATCTACTTTTAGCATTATAATTTAGAGCACTTTGATAGAACTCAGTTGATAGCTGCTAATACTGCGCTGTTTATTATTGTGAACATGACATGACATAGATTGCAATACTTATTTTTATATTAGACAAGTAGAAATTTAACACAAAAAGGAATGAACAACATATCAAAACCATGAATGCATTTTCATATTGTGTTCATTAGTTAATGTCTCCAGATTCAGAGTTCAAAATAGATATACAAGAACATTGGAAAACTATAACTTTAGGAATTTGCAGACTAGTATAATACTCCAAGAAAAGTCTCCCCCATGACCAAATGTCCCAAAAACAAATATGCAATGGCTTTACAGCACCATGATAGAGACTTCACCTAATTTTATTAATACAGCATAAATACAAGTTTATAGCACAATGTTTCATTAGTAGCCCCTTCTCAGTTACATATTACAGCACAACTTGGGGTCTAATAATTGTAACTTAATTTATATAAAATCAGGTGAAAATTAAAACTTTCACCTGCTTTTGTAGAAATTAATTGTCCAGGCCATTCATCAAAAAGGTAAAGCAGGAAATATCACAGCTATCTCCTGCTTACCTTTCACTTCCAATGTGGCCCATTTTCCCCATACACTAATATAAGGAAAGAAATTCATCAAGCTCCAAAACTATAATATTTTTGGAGCTGGAATGCGGGAGTATTTGCCATCTTCAGATGGCATTTGCTCCCTCTTGCAGTGCACACCTTGCTCCCTGGGTTGTGAAGTGGGATCCTTTTGGATGTTTTGTGTGGCTGTATGAACTCTAGGTCGACTCTGGAAGTGCTTTGTGGAGACAGCTGATTTTTGAATCATCTGTCTTCGCTCCGAAGCAATGATATATTGCTCCGGTGCTCGCATTGAGTCAGTTTGTTAATTATCAGGGTCAGCTCGGACCCTGACAATTAACATAATGACTAGCCCCCTAAATCTTATATCTCAAAACTTGTGGTTGCACTCAAAACATTTTTTATACAGTGTGAATTCACTATGTTTCATATATATATATATATATATATATATTTATATATATATATATATATATATATATATATATATACACACACATGCAGTCAGGTGCATAAATATTGGGACATTGACAGAATTTTCATGTTGTGGCCTCCATTCACCACCACAATGGCTTTGAAATTAAACAAACAAGATGTGCTTTAACTGCAGACTTTCAGATTTAATTTGAGGGTAATTACATCCAAATCAGGTGAACGGTGTAGGAATTACAACGGTTTCTATATGTGCCTCCCACTTTTTAAGGGGCCAAAAGTAATGGGACAAACTAAACAATCCTAAATCTAACTTTCACTGTTTAATACTTTGTTGCAAATCCTATGCAGGTAATTAAAGCCTGAAGTCTGGAACGCATAGACATCACCAGATGCTGGGTTTCATCCCTGGTGATGCTCTGCCAGGCCTCTACTGCAAATGTCTTCAGTTCCTGCTTGTTCTTGGGGCATTTTCACCTCAGTTTTGTCTTCATCAAGTGAAATGCATGCTCAATCGGATTCAGGTCAGGAGATTGACTTGGCCATTGCATAACATTCCACTTTTTAGCCTTAAAAACTCTTTGCTTGCTTTTGCAGTATGCTTTGGGTCATTGTCCATCTGCACTGTGAAGTGCCGTCCAATGAGTTCTGAAGCATTTGACTGAATATGAGCATTTGATATTGGCCGAAACACTTCAGAATTCATTCTGCTGCTTTTGTCAGCAGTCAAATCATTACTAAATACAAGGGAACCAGTTCCATTGGCAGCCATACATGCCCACACCATGACACTACCACCACCATGCTTCACTGATGAGGTGGTATGTTTTGAATCATGAGCAGTTCCTTTCCTTCTCCATACTCTTCTCTTCCCATCACTCTGGTACAAGTTGATCTTTGTCTCATCTGTCCATAGGATGTTGTTCCAGAACTGTAATGGCGTTTTTAGATGTTGTTTGGCAAACTCTAATCTGGTCTTCCTGTTTTTGAGGCTCACCAATGGTTTACATCTTTTGGTGAACCCTCTATATTCACTCTTGTGAAGTTTTCTCTTGATTGTTGACTTTGACACATATACACCTACCTCCTGGAGAGTGTTCTTGATTTGGCCAACTGTTGTGAAGGTATTTTTCTTCACCAGGGAAATAATTCTTCTGTCATCCACCACAGTTGTTTTCCGTGGTCTTCTGGGTCTTTTGGTGTTGCTGAGCTCTCCGATGCATTCTTTCTTTTTAAGACTATTCCTAACAGTTGATCTAGCCACACCTAATGTTTTTGCTATCTCTCTGATGGGTTTGTTTTGAGAGTCGACAGCAACTGATTCCAAATGCAAATGTCACACCTAGAATCAACTCCAGACCTTTTACCTGCTTAATTGATAATGAAATAATGAGGGAATAGCCCACACCTGTCCATGAAATAGCTTTTGAGTTGATAGTCCCATTACTTTTGGCCCCTTAAAAAGTGGGAGGCACATATAAAAACAGTTGTAATTCCTACACCGTTCACCTGATTTGGATGTAATTACCCTGAAATTAAATCTGAAAGTCTGCAGTTAAAGGACATCTTGTTTGTTTCATTTCAAAGCCATTGAGGTGGTGAAAAGATGCCAAAATATGAAAATTCTGTCAATGTCCCAATATTTATGCACCTGACTGTAGACAGTATTTTTTGACATAAAGAACAACTTAAAATTATTGCTGTGGCAAAAAACAAACATAAAAATTAGAATGGAATCTGAAAGGTGGCATTGTCACATCATCCTGGTGCCATGCGTGTGCCTCATTGTCAGCTTGAGTCAACAGGTTTAAAAAGTTTTTAAATTAATTGATTTCCCATTTGCTGCTATGTTATTGTTATAATATTTGTTTTTATTATTTTCCATCTGACCAGGTGTTTTCATTATATAATATTTTTCTGCAATGCAGGAAGCTGCATTTCCTACTCTTTGGAACACATATTTACAGTACATACAGTACAATCACTTCCCATTAAGGTTTATTTAGTGGAACAAAAATATTACATGTATTACAGCGACTGACATCTACTGTAACTTAATTTCCAGAAAGGTCATTAGTAGCAATTACCAGCAATCAGTATATAAGAAGGAGTGTGTCTCAGTAGAACATCACAACTTGAAAAATGGTTTGAGGATTAAATTTACTAAAGGTCAATTTTGTGTTTTTTGGATGATTTTGAGTTGATTTTGCAATGCAGAGATTTGCTACAGTGAAAACCAATTAAAAATTGACCCTAAACAAAGACTTTCACCCTAACTTAAACATTGGTCAAACATCAACATGTTTACATAGCAGACTATAGAAACACCAGATTTACTAGAAGTCTTTTTGAAAATTCACAACAAAACCAACAGGCAAATCACCCAAACAATAGGCCTGTCTGAGGCAGGTGAGTTTGGAAGAAGCACTGCACATATTACTATGATCTGTGCAGGCTTCTTAGTGTTAAAAGTGAATAAGTATTAAAAAGTTAAAATATCCATAACCAGCCCCAGTGGCAAATGCAGGATTTCTAGATGGGGATTTCCAAATGCTTAGTTTTAGAGTGATAGTTTTATGTCTATGAAGAGGGCATAATTTACACTTAACCAGCTTTAATACAGGACCAGCGATCACAGTAAGCTATTACATTCCTGAGCTGAATGTTTTATTTCCGATGTGGGCACCATTCCAGAGCATTGGGGCAAGTCCTGGAGTCTGGGAGAGCAGCAGAAGAACCTAGCACTGCTTTGGACATATATGTACATATTGCACTGGATAGTGTATAATTATACAGTATTAATAATGAACCCTATTCATGGTCTATAGCACTGCACCCCTAACAGTCCATGTTTTCTAGATCTCCTAGTTGGGGCAAAGGTGTATTTATTACTGGCTGACACATGTTAAAAGATCCACAGGTGTTGCTAAATATTTCATTTGTGATACTGAGAAGGGAATCGGTATGATATCCCAGCTGCCGCATTGCCGGGAGTTCGAATCCCGGCAGCAGCAGCCTGACAAAACAGTAGAGCCTGGCAGCAGAAGCCTGACAGCGCTTGAAATCCCGATCGTGGTGAGATGAGTATGAAGTTTGAACTAATCTAACCTAACCCCCCTGACCCTAACCCTCCTTAGAGGTGCCTAACCCTAACCTCCCCTCTGTGCCTAACCCTAATCCCCCCTCTAAGTGCCTAACCCTAACCCCCCCTTCCCCACTGCATAGACCTATGTCCCCCGGGGGGGTGCCTAACCCTAAGTCCCCCCTGGGGGTGCCTAACTCTAACCCTCCCTCCCCCTAGCCTAACCCTAACCCTCCTGGGGAGGTGCCTAACCCCAAGTCCCCCCCGGGTGCCCTAAACTTAACCCTCCCCCCGCGGCTGTCCGCTCACCACGCCCGGCATCTGCTCTATCGGGATGCCATTCGCCTGCCTCCCAGCATCGGGGAAATGAGCGGCATCTTGATATAGACGCTGGTCATTTATCCCATGGCGGGATAAAGCAGTCGCTAAGCCGACTGCCGGGATTCCAGCAGTTGGCTTCCCGATTCCAGTGATTCATTACCAATCACAACTGTGATTACGCACCCAGATTGCCAATTGTTGCATTCTGCACATGCATATGCATTGCAGTGTGCGAAGATCGCACTGCGTTTGCAGTGACTACCCAGACCCATCACAGAGTGATTCACAGTAAGTGAGCATTTGGGTGTAGTGACTGGTGGGTGGTCGGTGGAATGCCAGCGTGCCAGTGCATTGGAACTCTGTAACAGGGGCATGCATAAATTAGCCACTACGATGCCATACGCAGCTTGGGCTTTTACTGCGTGCGATGCAATTAGCAATTCCTGAGTAAGGTCTGACCTTGTGCAAGTGTGTGTGATGCACCATTTGTACTCAAAGTTATCGATGGTTTCACAGACTTGCTAAGTATTACAGATGTGTGTAAGGTGAAGTGGGCATCCTTATGTTAAGCTGCATGGCATTGCGATAACAATCTTTATCATATTTTCTCTGTGAGACTGCATGCGTTATCGCAGCTACAATTGCAGATGTGATCTGTAATGAATCAGGCCCTAAGTGAGAGAAGAAATTAGAGATTAATGGGTTTAAATACTACAAGCCAATAGTTTTGTTTTTGTTCATGCCCATTATTTAAAAAGGCAGTGCTTTTGCTAGCCGAGTCTTACTAGCCTTTTAAATATCAGGCAAGAACATGAACAAAAGTGTTGGGTTTTACAGCCACACTCTTAGTTTGTAAACCCTGAAGAGCTTTTGGAGTGGGCGAAAATATGCATCAGATTTATAGTCCTACATTATTTAAGGCCCCACAAGTAGACAGTTCTTATGTATCATCTGAACCAATGCAGACTGATGTTATTAGCAAACCACTCAGCTTTAATGAAAAACAGAGACATTGTGAAGGTAATCTTTGTTTATATTGTGGTGGTCAAGGACATTATGCATTCACTTGCCCAACTTTGTCATACTTGCTATGACAGACTTTAAGCAAGTGGATTCCATAGACAAGTTATCAATTCAGTTTTATCTCACAACCACTAAATCCCCTGGCTCAAGGAAAAAAGGCATGCTGCCTCAACAATCTCATATTGTTTCCCAATAACACATTCTTCTGGGTCTCTTCTATTTGCCACTCTGGCCATGCTCGATCTCTGTGGCAATTTCATGGATTTCACCTTCAACAGAAAAACCATATTGAGTCAAGAACTAAACAAGCTCCTGTGAATTTGGAGACAGCAGATGGATCACCTTTGTCTTCTGGGCCAATAACTTATGAAACCATCCAGCTCCAAATTGCTATAGAACATGGACATCATGAAACTATAACTTTTCATTTTATTGCTTCACTTAAATTTCCTGTCATTTTGTGATTCACCTACTGTAATTGTTTACTCATAATCCGTCTGTCAACTGGGATATTCACACTTTATCATTCTCCTCTGAGCACTGTTAATTAAACTGCGTTTCTGGAACTTTGTTGCTGAAGTCAAGCAAGTCACTGAACTTTCTTCAAAAGATTTGGAAAAATTACCACCGCAATACAGGGATTTGTGTAATACTGTATCTGTGATATAAATAATGCAGATACATCCTCAATTCCCCTATGACTGTCCCACTGAGCTGTTACCAGGATCATCAATACCTATTGGGCACATTTGCTCTCTGTACAAACCAGAGTTACTGTAACAGTTATGCAGGAATTTCTTGATGAAAATGTAAAAAAGGGCTTCATTCACCATTCTACTTCTACCACTGGTGCAGCTTTAATCTTTGTTAAAAGAAAGACTCTACGGTATCATTCTGTAATGACTACAGGGAATTGAAAAAGGTTATAATCATTATCTACTCTCCTTAATTGCTGGAGAGGCTATAGAAGGCAAAAAGCTTTGTAAAACTTGATTTGTGTGGGGCATACAATCTTGTTCATATTCGACCTGGGGATGAATTTAAAAAGATAAGAGTAAGTAATGTAAATGAACTGTGCCTATAATAGTATAGTTAGATTTTTCTGTATGGTTTTTCCCCACTTCCTGGCTTCAGCCAATGACAGTGAACTGCAGGGTATAAGAAGGCTTGAAACTCACCTAACCAGCACACCTTGATAAAGACTGGAATGGTTGAAATGCATTGGTGAACAAGGTGAAGGAACAGGTTCAGATGTGGAGAGCCATTTGGACGCATCAGTGAATGTGAAGGCAGGTGCTTTTTCCGGGACTGTTTCCTGTTATCACATGTGTTTGCTGGTGTACACATACACCTCTCTATCTGCTACGCTGCCTATGCCCTTAGTGCTGGTGGATATTGTGTTTTAAATGTATTTTAAATATTAAAAGATTGTACTTCTCTATATTTGGCAATCTTTCTCTTTTATATGTACCCTGGATATATGCCTGGTGGCAACCATTGGTGAGAAAGAGAAGAATTACACCATATAAAAAGAGAATCTTCATATAAAAAGAATCTACAAGAGGGAATAATATCCTATATTGGCCTAGAAGGAAGCGTTGGAATTTTTTGCTTTTATTTGTATTCTTGTGGACATAGAGTTTTGTGACCTCTATTAATATTGTTCTAGCTGCATCCAGTATTGAAGTGCATTTTTATATATTATCTTTCTTGATGAATGGAAGACTGCCTTTAGGAGAAGGCATGGCTATTTTGAGTAATTGGTAATGCCTTTTAGGCTATGTAATGACCCTGCATCTTTCCAGCATTTCATGAATGATGTATTAAGAGATATACATGATCAATTCATTGTCACCTATCTGGATGACATTCTTAAATTTTCTGACACTCTGAATGAACATTGCAAACATGTTTGGGCCATACTTGAAATACTTCATAAAAAACAACTGTATAATAAATTGGAAAAGTGTGAATTTAAGCAAGCTTGAATCCAATTCTTAGGATATATAATTTTCCCTGATTGACTGAACAAAGATCCCAGTAAGAATGATGCAGTTGTTAATTGTCCAGTACCCAAGAATGAAAATGAAGTACAGATGTATCTACATACATCTATCTTCCAAGCGCTACAAGTTGTGTTACACATAATGTGTGAGCGCAGCATGACTCGGTAGTGCCGAGCATCTTTTCTTGCGACTTTTTCTCTTGAAATGTGCCTTATTCACATGGTGATTTGAATAGGACACAACAAGCAGTTTCTGCTGATTAAAATGATATGTGGCATGCCTATATTCTCTAGGCAACTGTGGGTGTATCTGCATGCGAAATGCTACATTACAGCATCAATGGGGTACTCACTGCTGAATGGACTTCAGAGCTAATGATTTGGGCATATTCAGGCTTCATGGCATCACAAATTATATACTTTCAGGTAGTGGTGTTCAATTAAGTTCTAAGTTTTGGAAGAGTTTCTGCAGTGCTATGTGAGTTAAGGTTAATCTGTTGTCTTATTTGCATTCACTGTTTAATCAACAGACATAAATGACTAATCAAACATGTGAGCAATACTTACAATTGTCATGGACTGAGTCTTTTGTAGATCCGGTGTGAGACCCTTGGACCAGAGGATCAGGTGAAATGAGAAAACTTTATGTAGTTCTAGGTCATGAGTATAACCAAGAACACAGGTATACTAGTGCCAGAGTAGGAACCACAGACTTGTGATGTGCAAAATGTTACACTGTAACTGAGGTGAATACCCAGTAACTGGGCACTCCCTTGCTTTGTGACCACAGAAGGTCTGCCACATCAGGAATATGCTCCAAACACAAGGGTGACCCTGGGAATTCAGAATAGCATAGTACTGGTAGATAGGAACTCAGAACTGAGGCCAGGAATCAGAGTCTTATGTATCCAGGGTATAACTTGAGAAAGCTGTAACTTTGACACAGCGCTGATGCAAGACCTGGAACTGGAACCAGTGCAAAACTCAGAAACTGAATGTTAGGAAAAGTAATACAGTCTTTGAACACCTCAGTGCGCAGACTGTATACCTCACACTGATCCACAGCCCTGAAATCAGCACCTTTCTCTATTCAGCCTAAGATAACAGCACACAGTGCAGGTAAACAAATACAGCTAGCAGGGTAGTATACTATACACCTGGACAACTACTGAGAACAGAGTAGAACAATACAACCAGCAATGTCCCAGCAGCATGATGGTATAGAGCGAGGATGTGTACAGTTCACAGGTAAATAGCAGAGTGTACTTGCAGGCTGGAGTGCAATGGTACAGCTGACCTGTCTGCAGTAGGGGAACTGCAGGTTTGGCAGGTAATGGAGCACTGCAGTGGATGTTCCAAGAGGGTGAGTAGTATGGATGCTGTAATGCTGGTGGATCTGCAGACACAATGGCAGGTGTATAGTGGATCTATGTGCAGTGTGGAAGCTGCAGCGCTGGCAGGATCAGAATACAGTGGCAAATGGAACTCGGAAGATCAGTCTGAACACAGTTCTGGTCTATAGCAGTGTGAATTCCGTGAAGCCGACTGGTGAGGGATACTCAGTGAATAATTATAACTAGCTGGATTCAACGAAGTAGCAAAAAGTGACAGAGAACACAAAACAGTATACAGAGTACTCCTGGAGCCTTAAACTATCCGGGGTAGGAACGCATTATTCAGGCAATGGGTTGCACACAGGAGTTGGTTTAAATAGGGAGTGGTTTCTAGCCATTGGCCAAGCAGACCAGGTGAGTGAACAGGTACAGCAATTAATCAAAGGGAATGTTTCTGCACAGGCCTGAATCCAGCAAGGAAATAGTTTCTGAGATTGTCAGACATGCTGACCAAGGGAATGGGTATGAAATACCGCCGTCAGCGGCAGCCCGACAAGTGCAGAGTTAGAAGCAGCATAAGCCCGACAGCACTGGAAATCCCGATCGTGAATTGGTAAGTATCTACTAACCTAACCCCCCTAACCCTAACCCTCCTTAGGGGTGCCTAACCCTAACTTCCCCCCCAAGTGCCAAACCCTAACCACCCCCTTCCCCGCTGCCTAAACCTAAGTCCCCCGGGGGAGTGCCTAACCCTAAGTCCCCCCAGGGGAGCCTAACCCTAACCCTCCCGGGGGGGTGCCTAACCCTAAGTCCCCCCCGGGAGCCCTAAACCTAACCCACCCCCCCGCGGCTGTCCGCTCGCGGCACCCGGCATCACTACGATCGGGATGCCGGGCGCCGGTCTCCCGGCATCGGGGAAATGCGGGCGTCTACATCTAGACGCCCGGCATTTCACCCATGCCGGGTTATGACAGTTGGGAAGCCGGCTGCCGGTATTTAGGCAGTCGGCTTCCCAATTGCTTCCCCTGACCAAGATTCATGACAACAATATTTTAATAGTTACCTTGAAGATTATTGAATGGATTTACTACCCATTGCTTAATTTTCATACAACTTTGTTAAAGTTTTTTTTTCTTTGCCAACTATGGATTGCATCCAACGTTTATTCCAAATCTTTCAGTTTCCACACAAATTGTAACTGTAACCAATAGAATCTCTATTTTACAGAAAACTCAAGAATGGCTAATTAAGACTTTTAGAGAAGCTCAAGAAAATTATAAACTAGCTGCAGACAGATAGGGCTGTACCCAATTTCCAGATTGGTGACAAAATCTGTCCATTCATTAAAAGCTTAAAAAACCGAAAACTTCTCTGAAATTGGGTCAATAATATATTGGTCAGTTTAAGAGTCTATTATAAATTAACCAAGTTGCTTTAAGCTTAGAACTTCCCACATCTATGAAAATACATCTGGTATTCCATGTTCCTTTGCTCAAACTTTTTCAGGATAATTCCTTTACTGGTCAAATCTTAGCCCTACCACCACCAGATATAGGGCTAAATGTAATCCTAAGAGTTTGCTGGGATTTATGCTAGTTTAGTCTTTAAATTGATTGCCAAATTAAAAAACTGAAGAGACTCGCATAAATCCCTTCAGCATCAGAAACTCGGAGGGTATTACATTTAGACCATTGTGGAAGGACAAGCATTTATTGTTGAAAAGATCTTGGACTCTAGACTCCACAGAAATAGATTACAATATCTAGTGAAATGGAAGGTATATGATCAGCAATAAAATTCTTGGGAGTTTTAAACCTCGCTTGTTCTTGTCTTCCTTACCAGATTATTGTGCTCCTGCCACTAATATAATTTCTGTACTGAACCTTGGATTGTCCACGTCAATTCCTCTGACTGAACTTTATCTTATTTTTTTCTCTGTGTACTGGACCAGGCTTCCATTGACCATCCTACTGCACTATCCCCTCATGTCCTGGTTATCTATGTGAAATTCATGTGCAGTTTTTGAACTGTTCTCCAATAAATATGGAATGGCTAATCAGTGGGATATAGAATTAAAAAAAAAATAGGGCAAATAAATATACTTATTTTATCCTTCTTATGAACATAAGAGGTGAAATTTTTAGTATTTATTGCAATCCTATATTACAATGTGTTATCCATTTAATTAGATATGTGGATTGCTATTAATGCACCTTGTGTGCCATGTACCAAATTAAAGTCAAGGAAAAATGTGTTACTTGCCTAGGATGCCTGTATACCTTAGAAATCAAACAGGCATAACAAATTCCCATTCAGCATATGTACAGTATATGATAAATAGCAAAATTGGCAACATTCTCAGAAATCTGGTGATAGTCAAGTTCTTATCATTTCTACTTTAGTACAAGAACAAGAGAAACATCTAACTCATGCATATACTGTACCTATGATGTTTTAAGTCCTTTTTTTTGCATATACTTTATACTTTAGATGATAGCATATAGATACTGCTAATTGTTTTAAATTCTAGGATATTCTTGAATTATCATGCTAATACCCTTATAATTTTTCTTATAAGCTAAGGACAGACATGATCTTATGGCATGATTCATGTAACAGGTGGTATTTATTACAAGTAATGATAATAAATTCCAAACACCAATACCAGGCAATATTGCAAGTAATGACCATAGGTTCCAATTATCAGTTCCATTAATGACATCAATTACATCAGAATTCATATGGTATGTATATATGCATCGTGAACAATATCCAAAACATTCATATAATCATTTAGGGCAACTTAAACAAACTTATACAGTCCTGTATGTGTCATAAATTAAATTTTACTCTCCAAAACCCTAAATGATTAGGTAATAATGTTCCAACTTTCAGTACCACAATGGTTATTTATAGAGATGTGCGCTGATACCGGTCCTTCGGTTTTGGATCTGGGTTCATCTTTGTGGTTTGGTTTTGGTTTTACAAAACCATCCTCAATTGTTTTGGTTTTGGATCTGGATTTTTTAAAATAAAAATTAGATAAAAAGTTTTAAACAACAGCTAAAATTGTGTAATTTATGCAATCCAAACTAAAATTCGGAATTAAAACTTGAATTGTGAACCACAAAAATATCAGATTCGCAAATCGCATTCATCCGGAGCTCCTCAGGAGATCAGTACTGTGATTTACCTATATTCAGGAAATTCGAGTGGATTCGGATTTCTGGAGGACCAAACCTCACATCTCTAGTTATTTGTACAGTATAAAAAACTTGTGTGTTATCATATATATCATGAATTTGAGTATGATGGCCCAAAATGTAGCTTGCATTTGTAGCTACACTGTATGCAAAAATGTAAAAAATTAACTATCAGGGTTATGTGAATATTCCCCCTGTGTGTGCTAATTAAGAAACCTTCAGTGCTATAAAAGTACAAACAAATGCTAGGGAAGAGCGGGTTTCGATTTCCAAAATCCGAAACCCCCCCTGATCCGAGCCGGGAACCGAGTCCGGCTCGGGTTTTCCGGCCAGACTTGGTTCCCGAAACGAAGCAAAACGTCATCATCCCGCTGTCAAATTCTCACAGGTTTTGGATGCTATAAAGGTCCCATGATCGCCGCCATTTTTGATTCTGGATGTGGAGTCTGCAGAGTTAGGTAGCTGGGAGCTTGTGTTGTGTGTTACTTACTTGTTACACTTAGTTATAAAAAATAATAAAGCACTGTTGGCTGGCTACTGTGAAGAGAGAGGTAGGGAGCTGGGAGCTGTTGCTGACAATGACCATAGGGGCTGGCTGGCTGGCTACTGTTGTCCATATATAATACATAGGGGCTGGCTGCCTACTGTTGATCTTGTCCATATAGGGGCTGGCTGTTGTCCTGTCCATAGGGGCTGGCTGTAGTGCTGTGTTGTCCAGGGGGTACTCTGTCCTTCAGGGGTGCTATCTTCACTCACCCATAGTGTGAAAAGCTGGGCTGGCTGGCTACTGTTGTCCTTGTCCATATATTGGCTGGCTGTTGTCCTGTCCATAGGGGCTGGCTCCATGGCTGTAGTGCTATGTTGTCCAAGGGGTGCTCTGTCCTTCAGGGGTGTTCTCTTTACCCACCCCTAGTGTGAAAAGTTGTCCTTTATCAAAATAATTTTTACAGGGGCTGCCCTGTCTGCTTTAGGGGTACTCTCATACAAATAATTTTTACAGGGGCTGCCCTGTCTGCTGTAGGGGTACGCTCATGCAAATCATTTTTCTGGGGCTGCCCTGTCTGCTGTAGGAGTATGCGCATACAATAATATTTACAGAGGATGCCCTGTCTGCTGTAGGGGTACGCTCATACAAATCATTTTTCTGGGGCTGCCCTGTCTGCTGTAGGAGTATGCGCATACAATACTTTTACAGGGGCTGCCCTGTCTGCTGTAGGGGTACACTCATACAAATAATTTTTACAGGAGATGCCCTGTCTGCTGTAGGGGTTCGCTCATACAAATAATTTTTACAGGTGCTGCCCTGTCTGCTGTAGGGGTACGCTCATACAAATAATTTTTACAGGGGCTGCCCTGTGTGTTGTATGCTGCCCTTCATCAAACTAATTTTTACAGAGACTGTCCTGTGGGTTGTATGCTGCCCTTCATCAAAGTAATTTTTACAGGGGTTGTATGCTGCCCTTCATCAAACTAATTTTTACAGGGGCTATCCTGTGGGTTGTACACTGCCCTTCATCAAACTAATTTTTAAAGGGACTGACCTGTGTATTGTACGCTGCCCTTCATCAAAGTAATTTTTACAGGGGTTGTACGCTGCCCTTCATCAAAGTATTTTTTACAGGGGCTGTCCTGTGGGTTGTATGCTGCCCTTCATCAAAGTTATTTTTACAGGGGCTGTACACTGCCCTTCATCAAACTAATTTTTACAGGCGCTCTCGTGAGTTGTACGCTGCCCTTCATCAAAATTATTTTTACAGGGGCTGTCCTGTGGGTTGTACACTGCCCTTCATCAAAATTATTTTTACAGGGGCTGTCCTGGACAAAAGTCCATGAAAGATGATGTTTGTCCATGAAAGATGATGTTTTGCATTTTTGGCGGGTAAAATCTTAATTTGGCGGGAAAATCCAAACTAATCCAAGCCTGCACATCCCTAGTCTCTGCTACTGTGGTAACTCTCCTTTTGATAAGGATGAGAGGAATCATATCTGTGTGGGGCAGAATGATTGGATCAGTGACTGTACCGACTTTGGTGAGGTGGATAATGTGATGGCGTGTTTCTGGGTTGGGCCATCATTGCTGTGCTGGGTCCATGAGGGGTTTCCAACCTATAGAAGTTATTCATCATTGTTTGTCTTTGAAGATTGTCCATAGAAGAGTAAGATCTCTGATAGTTTGGAACAGGAGGTGAAAGTTCAGAGTATTTTGTGAACTCCCCATTGCTATCATGTCTGCGGTCATGTGTTGATGGACTATTTCTAGTAAAACTGCCATTTCCTTTTGGTGAGTAGGCTGTGCTATTTTGCTTCTGCAGAGCCATGGCTGCTTCCTGATCTGAATTGAATTTTCAGTGGCCTCCCAGAGGACCTCATTCAGAGTCGGTCGAAGCGGCCGCACGGTCGTACGCCACCGATGTTCGCTATACTGTGCATGCGTAAAGTTCGCAATGCGCATGCGCAAGCTAGCCCCTACAATCAGAAATGTCTCTCTCCTTGAACACAGCCAGGTCAGTAGTTTGAGTGACAGATTGAGGCGTTTGTGGGTGGTAACAGGGGAAGGTGCTTGGAAACGGGGGAGTGGAGATCCGAACGCAGGCGTGCCTAATTATTCGAATGGCGTTTTATGGGAGTGCATACGGTTTATGGGAGTGCTATCTTAACAAAGTAGCGTCATGGCACATGTGACATGGGAGGTTTTTACACTGACATGATCGTAGAGCTTAAGAGAGGGTATGGTCAACCTTAAGCTCTACGACCAGTTCCGATGGTAACCGATGCTCGTGATTAATCCTTATATGCCCGGAGATGACGTGTAATGCGTACGAGAAGGGGGCGTATTTTTTGTCATCCGACCGCTTCCTCCCCTTGGTCGGCCAGTAACTGATCCGTACTTAGGGACGCAACTTGCGAGGGAATCATTTGAATATGCAGCCCCTTTTACCGTATGACCGTGCGGCCGCTTCGACAGACTCTGAATGAGGTCCAGATTCCATTTAACAAACTCATTCCATAGGGAACAGACTCCTCATGTTTGAAATTGACAAAAGCAAATTGTTTCGACTTTCCATCCTTGTCCTTTGGAATTTTAACGTTAATTACAGGACCAGCCTGCAGAACCAGCTTGAACAGGATCTCCTCGGTGGTCCTGGGATCCAAGTTCCCCACGAACAGCATCCTATCAGCCTCGGCGATGCCCATCTCTCTCCTGAGTCCCGTCCTGTGTGCCCAGCAGCAGCAGTCGATGGATGACGTGATAAGTCACCATGCAGCACCTTTTGGGGCCTAGTTTTTCAAACTGCCATCCTGTCTGCCACTGCAATGCCACTCCTAGATGGGCCACGTGTTTATGCCGCCCACTTGTGTCGCCTACCATAGTCATCCAGCTACCTCGGTGCAACCTTTTGGCCTGAAAACAATATTGTGAGGTGTTCAGAATAGACTGGAAATGAGGTTAATAATAGCGTAGGAGCAAAAAAGAACTAATTCTGTGATTTTAGTTGTTTTTATTCATTTTTCCAAAAAAATAAAGATCCAAAACACAAAACACAAAACCCTGAAGGGTGGTTTTGGCAAAAACAATCCAGATCGAAAACACGAAGAAAGATCCAGATCCAAAACCAAAACACAAAACACGAAAATTGGCCGGTGCACACGCCTAACAAAATACCCAGATTATTTGTTAAAGTTAAGTATAAAATTATGATATGAAAATTAATATAATTGTACTTTGCATGATAACTATACTAGCTGCTCGGTTTGTGATTTGTGGTCCTGTCCTTGTACAGACTGGGACTATTTGTTCTTAGCAGTGCATCCTTATGGTGGCTTGGCATTCTATAGTTTTTGCTGGGTTACCATGCCGGCCAACTAATCCACCCATGGCCTGCCCCCTGGAAACAGTCATCTGGCCAATCCAGAGTATTCTCTAGTTGTTGCCAGATGACTGAGCTGGCCATCCACTCTGCTGATAGCCTGCCCCTTAGACACAGTTATGAATGCATGGCTTAGACATTTCTGTTAGAGAACCTTGATTTGCAAGGTAGCTGCTGTACATATGCAGTCACATGTCAAGATATACGACAACAGTAATGTTTGATTATTGAGCTGTTTTTCATATGCTAGCCTTGGATGTCTTTATAGACTGTTTTTAACACTGGCCCCAGGTATTTTTAAAAGGATAAATCCTGGGGTTTTACACTACAATCACATTGGGATATCAGTTTAAAGGTCCATGTGCAATTTACATATATATGAGATTAGCTGTTGCTAGGTTACCTGGCAATCAGCATATGAAGTTAATTTGCCATTACAATGTTCCAAGGTCCAACAATATTGGTTTTAATTATGTTGGATAGATATCCCATTTGTTAGTTAAGTATTGATCTATAAAGATTCAGTATATACTGTATTTAACAACTAGGTTATGTAACTGGTCACCAGTTGCAAACTACTATGACATTATGATTTTGGTTTGTGAATGGAGTATAATACATCCCAAAAAAATTGTAACTGGTGCATATAAAGTTAAATGAATGTGTCCATGTAGTGACATTATATAGACATTTTAAATATTACAGATTGTTACTTTTTATTCTAAAGCAAGATTTGGGGTCTTTTGGCATATGGACAATGTAAAGTGAAACAAAAAACTCTTATTATTGTTACATTGAGATATCCTAGTTGAGATTAAAAAATGTAAGTGAGATGAAGAACCATTATAGGTATTATAAGAGGGTACTGTTGAGAAGTAGTATAGTGCTTACAAGACGATTTTAATAGATATGAGAGAGAAAGTGTAAGGAAAGGATTTTGGTTCAATATTTTGATTAGGGAAAAAGTGCAGTGTTTAAGGGGGTAAATGTATAGAATGTATAAGGAATTTAAAAGTGATCTATGATATTTAGTTAAGTGATAGAGGATAAATAATAATATACATGGTATTAATATGAAAACATAATTAGTCATAAGTAGATAATAATGGTTTCTTGTAATATGTGGGTTATACGGTTTGTTACCCTATATTATGAAGGACAAATGTTTTCGACTTATGTCAAGATGATAATTGTATCTGTTAGTAAGGTGTTTAAATGAATACACCATATTTGATACATTCATTAATTCCTCTTGGTGGTAGGGCTTACAATCTAAAGGTCCACTCAGATTCTAGTTTCAATAGTTATGTAGTGAGCTCTCCTCCTTGGATACCCAGGTTGATTTTTTCCAGTCCAAACACCTTAAGATTATGGAAGGTATTTTTGTGGTTAAACTGGAAATGGTGGGCCCCAAATGTTAGCCTTTTCATTTTTGTTAGGTCAGATTCCATGTTCCTAATTGAGTTTATGTGCTCCAATATCCGGTGTTTGGATATGTTATGCAATAAATCACACCTATTGTTTTGCTGTTTATGCAGTTATTAATTTTAATATTATGGCCATATTTGACAACCACCCTGTTGGTTTTAATCATATGCTTGGCATGTGCCACAGGGGAATGACCCTGTCAGTTTTGCTTTTCTAAGTAGATTTTGGCAAAGTGGCTATTCATTAACTCATCTCTTTGGTTTTTGATCTGTGCCAGCTCATTGACACCTGTTGGTCTAAACTTTTGGATAAATCTTCATCCAGAAGAATAACAGGCCAGTGTTTCTGTATTGAACCATTTATTCATCTCCACTCCCTACAGAAACTCTCTATGAATGTTATTTTGTTATTTGTCTCCTTTATGCATTTTCTGGAAAAATGAGAGATTCTCTTGGAGTTGAAGATGTTGCATGTTTTGCCCTTGATTATACATTTGTTGTGACCTATTTTGAGTAGCCTCTTGGTTAATTCTTCACCCCTCCACTCAAAAACTTCTAGGTCAAGGCAGTTTCTCTTAAATCATAGCAATTTCCCTTTGGGGATGTTTGTATATCGTGATTTTCAAATATCTATTTATATTGTTACTAGATACCTTCTATTTAATGTAGTTGCAATTTTATGAACATTTATGTACATTTCATTATTGCAACATTAATATATTGCTTATTCAATTTAGTTACAGTTGTACTATTAAACATACAGTAGTGTATTTGCTTTCCTGCTTTACTTCTATTAATTGCCTGTTAGGTACAGCCATCACATATTGTTTGTCTACATTAGGATTAGAGGGTATAGTGTGATTAATGAGCTGTTGTTGACACACAGTTCAAAAAATGGCCTATAATTATCCAGCATTGTGATTTATTTGTATAATATGCACTTGACAGCAGAGTAACTGCTGAAATATTGTTAAATAGATTAATACAACTAAATTGATCCTCTTCTGTTGTGTTTTTAACCTTCTGTGTCCTCCATTTTTCTCAGTTTGAAATATGTAGGATGAAGTGTATGCAGACTGATGTTTGCAAACCGTCATGACTAAAGGCATTACCAATCTTTTTCAGTTTACAATTCACCTCAAATTTAACATATACAGTATATACATGTTTGTAGTAGCTTCTTTATCTACAACAGCTTACATTACATTCAGTGATCTCTGTAGCTCAGTGGCTCAGAGCTGGCTACATCTACTCCTTCAGGGGAAGTTATATCAATGCTTGGAGAAACATAAAGTGGAGAGAAATAAAGTACCAACCAATCAGCTCCTATCTTCCATTTTACAGGTTGTGTTTGAAAAATAACAGTGAGGAGCTGACCAATTGGAACCTTATCTCTTTCCACTTTATCTCCCTCCAAGCTTTGATATGTCTTTGATACAGCTCCCCCTCATTCTCCTGAATTAAGATTGTGGAAAAGGATATCACATCATACAGTAGCTCTTTCTTATCTAAACTGTGCGTGTTCAGTTTCAATTAATAGCTAATATTCTGTTGAAAATTGCTAAATTAAATAAGAAGAACCAAATTCATAAAAAATAAACATGTTAAATTCACAGGAAAGTCCATAGATACTACTCATTCAGACGCCATATATTTTAAAATATGCAACTTACCATGCTTAGTTCTTTTATAACTTTTTCTCTTCCCAATACTGTCTTATAAAAAATCTATTTATTATTAACTCATCAATAGCAATAGTGCTTCTAACAGAGGCATCGGCCTAATTCTTTCATTTATATCTATAAATAAATAATAAAAAATAGATACCACCAGCAGTTACACACTAGCACTGGTAGTCTAACTAAAGACACTCTTGCTGGTGTTAACCTAAGTGATAATGACATAGTATCTCACCAACTTGCCTGTAATCTATAGCTTCTGCTTTTATTGATTCTTCCAATATTGATTTGCCCTGTCTTCTCTCCGTCTCATTCTACTTTTTTATATTCTTGCTTTCTATTGCTTTCCTTATATGTAGTATTAACTGTTGCACATTAAATACAGCTTTTGTTATATTAACTAATTCTACAGTATTGGAACTATTTTATTTTATTTTTTGGAGTGTTCCAGGGATATGCATGGAATCTATCATCCTTATTGTTACATTATATTGAAATGATGTCTTTAGTTAAGACAAGATATCCATTTGTATGTTACCTTAGTTATCTTCTGCAAGTGTTTTTCAATAAACAAGTCGGTTATGTCTCTTGTGTCCATAATAATTGGTGCACATATCCATAAATACCAGTGGGTATAATTGGCAGATGTTACTAATGACATATTCTAGAACCATGACAGCTTCAGGCAAAATGTTCTCCAGAGCATATCGAAAGGCCCGCTAGATGTTAATGGATTATTTGACATTGAGTGCAAAATAATAAGTAAGTGAAGGATCATTTTTGACTACTATAAGTGTAACAAGTTTTGGATAAAACTGAAAATATGTATGTCTTCTACAATGTTGGTCTTTATCTTGTGCCTTTATCTATTATTTCATTTTGACATATCCACTTGTCACTTGGTCATGACAGTCTGCAAATGATGGCTTCACTTGTTTATGAAATCAGCATTGACATTACATCCCACTGACCTTCAAACATACAGCTTTGTTGGCAGTCAATTCTCTGCATGAGTTACCATTAAAAAGAAATGAATGAAACATGGTTTAATAATGCTACAGTACTTCTTTCATAATGTGCAGGTAATCTGAAATGTCAATCATGATAGTTCCGTAATCAGCAGTATCCAGTAACATGAATAAATAGGCTTGAAGACATGTGACAAAATAGATCTTAGTACCTAAGCAAGGGAAGTATACAATTATTATACAAAAGTGTGAATGTATTTAAAAAATTCATAAAACAAACTTATATTTCTGTATAGTACTGTCAGTTGTGTCACTTGACTTGAACTGTTCCCTAAACAGAAATGTATGACTGTCAGTGAAATTTAACACACCTTTCAAAGATGGTCATCTCATAGAAGGAACATAGAGCCTGACTCAACAAAAATCGATGTCTGCAATGAGCCATTCCGAAACATCGCATTCAGCAACATCACACTGATAGATAGTGTGATGTGTAATGATAAAACCATTACACATCACATAAGACCATTAAGTTGATCTCAAAACAAAAATGCAAAAACCACAAAAGCACATTGTAGCAGATATGTTGAAACACAATTTACTAACCAAGACATTTACAAATGTATATAAAATAAAATCAAGTTCAGCTTATCTGGTCAAAAATAGGGAACCTCAAGTGCTCCAAATCGCTATTAGTACTGGATCAAACATTATCCCAATGTGTTTTATCTTCAACAACAGGCTGTTCATTAGGTTCATTAGGGGTATGTCATACTAGTATAGGGACCCACCATATGCCAGGTCACCTTGGTCTTCACTGTGAATGTCTGAGAAGGTGTAAACCTTAGCTGACATACACATGTATAGGATCCTGCAGAAGTTACTTATGGTTAAACATGCTGGGTAGCAGTAGCTGCACTTTCCTAAATGGCAGGCATACCCACTAAGAGCTCGCAACCTAAAGAGGTTAATTGTGGATTTGCATCTAACATTTGTCACAGCTTGTGTTCAGTTAAATGCTACAATAATTCGATTTTAATGTAAGAGTAGTTGAGCTGTTTTTATCATTTGTAGTAATTTGATGTTATACTACTCAATAAAAGGCTTTAGGATGTGTTTTTTGGTTGTTTTTGGTGGAAGGGCCTCTTTTTAGAACCTAACATTCCAATTTGGAAAAGTGTGTAAGAAACCAAAAGAGTAGATTACCTGAATCTGAAGATTGCTCTCTGAAGTAGGGAATATAATCTACAACTGGGATCTGGTCAGAATGTTAGAAAGCTCATAGTTGGAATGTTGACACGCACTCTAGGTCAACAACCAGTTGGTTGCATTCTAAAATGTCAAAATGGTTAAAGTATCAACTTGTTCATTCATGTCGACATCATGTTTTTGCTTATTTTTAGAGTTAGGGCTTGGTTTAAGGTTAGTATTAGGCTTAAGGTTGGAAAAGTTTGGGAAAGATTGTTAAATGGGACAGAGCAGAGATTAGTAGAATAAAGGAGTAACGATGAAAGGAGAAAAGAGGAAATTATGTGGAGATAAAGCGACCGATAAAACTGGGAATTAAAAGAGGAAAATGTCAATCAGTAAAGTAAATAAAGCTGCTGATAGAGGAAACAGGAATATGATAGGAAGAGAGGTAAAGACAGTCAGAGGCTGAAAAGAGAATGTCAGAAGACATGCATACAGCATAGAGTAAATTGGAAAGCTGGAAAATAAAAGAGGGGCAAAAATACACAATGTAAAGAAATAACAGTAAGCAGATTTAACTTTAACAGGCAGAATATAGATTAAAAATAAACATAGAGACACAGCTAAACAATGAGACAGATATAGGATATATAATAATAATAATAATAATAATAATAATAATAATAATAAAATACAGCAATTGCCAGGATGAGAAAGAAATAAAAGCATAAGAGAGTGTCTGTAGATAGAAGGAATAAATTAAAAGGGATAATTCCTTGAACGAAATAAAGAGATTACATGTGAGCGTAAATAGAGGTATAACAGTATAAGAAGTTCATTTGAGTGAATAATAAGTAGAGAAGGGAGAGGCAATGGAGAAGAAATACACAAGAGGGATACATTGTAAATTAAGTTAAACTTCAAATTAATTTAAGAAAGACAGAGAAAGAAAGAATGATGGTTACTCTATGACTTACCACTATAGTGCTATAGAGAGAATGTGCTAGACTTTCAAACTTAACAAATTTGATTTATATGCAAAAATTGCATATCTTAAAGTTAAGAATTGCACTTAGACTTTACCTACCATCTATAAAAGTTTTACTAAGTACATTTTAGCAAAATGACAGGCATCTCATCATTGAGGGTACGGTATGAAGTTTGTGAGATGTCTGGAGGTCTAAAAGAAAATTACATAAATCCCAATGTCCAAAAAGGTAAGAAAGCTAAAAAGTGGAAAAAATATTTGCTTCTGCTTAGTAATACATTTTGAATTTGAATTATGAATAAAATAACAAGAGGTTTGTTCATCTTTAATACAATGTAAATTGTGGCATATGATCAGGATAGTCTTTGAAGACTAAGCTGCCCTATGTATCAAGTTTTTTTTTTCCAGAAAATTATATAGAAACTGCAGTTTCTGCATAATTTCATGGTTTGCTGCTATGTACTAATAGCACAGTGCAGGAAATTTTACATTAATTTCTATCAAAGTGTTAATTATCACTGCAGATGGTAGTCTCCATTATTACCAATGGGGATTACGATCTGACCCCTATGTAGCATACTCCAAAAAGCTGAGCTTTTTGGAGTTTGTCTGATTAGTTTACACTATCTTCAGATGGTATAAACTGTTTTAAGCCAATTGAGACTTACAAGTAGGAGAGAGATCTTCTGATCTTTTTCCTGGAACCTCCAGCTGGTGGCGAAAAGTGACACTGTGCACATGAACAGTGTCAACTTCCCCTGGAGAAGTCTTTTACAAATTTGCAGACCTCTACAAAATGCCAGAGATATAACTCACAAGGACATCAGTTACTGCAACCGCTGTCTCTGTGAGTTCACCCTTTGTACATAGTGGGGTTATTTTCATTAAAAATGTAAATAACCATCACGTTGTGGTTCCTTAATAATTCTAATAAAAATAAAGAAGTGTAATGTGATGGTGAGGTCAGTATACTATATGTTCCTTAGGGGGCCTATGAACTAATAACCATGGCAATTCTGCAATTATTAGTACACAGGCACCTAAGGAACATATAGTACACAGACCTCATCATCACATTACGCATCTTTATTTTCATTAGTTTTTCAATACAATTCTTTGCCAAAATCTCTTATTACATCACAGACAAAAAAAGCTTTTTGATGTGTAGTTATGTGTAGTTATTAAATAGTTAAAATCATTTCAATCAAAGAAGCCCAGGCATTTAAACTTTCAGACTGCTTTGAAGATTCTATGTCAATAAGATATAAAGTTAATTGTTACTGTAAAAATTGTCTCTTCCTATAATAAGATGCCTCATTTCACAGTTCAGGTTAACAAAGTACTTAGCATAACTCTGCACATTTTTCACATGAACACACTCCAATATGACATATTATGTAATAGTAGAAGATAGATCTTCCTACACCCATTAACTCACATTGCATTCATAGTTTAAAGGAACTGACTCCAGTCATTGTATATTAACTGTAAAATAGGAGATAAGTTAAAGAATTTTAGCAGATGCTGCTTGAATATTAAGCTGAGAAAACCATGTTGAACATAGACAACAGAGAAATACAGTATTTTCATAACACTTAAAGAAAATATATTTTTCATAATTCAATGAATTATTAACAGCCTTGTGTGGCTATACCCAGATCCTAGTGATTACATACAGTATATTTACCTGCATATAAGGTGGACTCTGTATATAGAATTTAGCATTTGTGTGGATTCATGGAGTACAGTTTGAAAGCAATTCTGTTTTATATAAGGCATTTACAAGCCTGATTTGCATGTTTCTCATACTGTAATTATCATCACTGTCAGGCTTGTTTTTTGCTGGGAATTAAAAGATTTCCACTACTAGCAAATCACTTTTAGTTTACCATTGCTTCACTTTTGCACAGTACTGAGGCATCATATAAAAAAGTTTGTGCTCATAAACATTACTATTAAAAAGACTAGTCAGCATCCCTACTAACGTGACAGTTAAAATTAAAAAAAATATTACTAGTCTGGATGATAATAAACTATTTTAAAGGATTCCAATCAATGGGTCAAGTTTACAATTTTTGTAAAATATACATTATATTAAAAAAACAGATACTAAAGAAATTCATCAGATACATATTATCATATCACAGAAAAACTGATAAGAGGGCATGTGTATATAAAAATGAAACAGAAAATATAATTAGTGTAATACCAATTAGGTTAAGAGATGACAATAAATAGATATATCGAGAACATATACTGTGTATATACTGTGTATATATATATATATATGTGTATATATATATATATATATATATATACACACACAGAGTACTATGCAAAAGTTTTGGGCAGGTGTGGAAAAAATGCTGCAAAGTAAGAATGCTTTTAAAATGTATTTATTTTTATCAATTAACAGAATGGAAAGTGAATGAATGAATAGAAATCTAAATCAAATCAATATTTGGCGTGACCACCCATTGCCTTCAAAACAGCATCAAATCTTCCAGGTACACATGCACACAGTTTTTGAAGGAACTCGGCAGGGAGGTTGTTCCAAACATCTTGGAGAACTACCCTCAGATCTTCTGTGGACATAGGCTTGCTCAAATTCTTCATGTAATCCCAGTCATACTCGATAATGTTGATATCAGGGCTCTGTGAGGTCCCTATCATCACTTCCAGGACTCCTTGTTCTACTTTACGCTGAAGATAGTTCTTAATGACATTGACTGAATGTTTGGGGTCATTTTCCTGCTGCAGAATAAATTTGGAGCCAATCAGACTCCTTCCTGATGGTGTTGCATGATGGATAAGTACCTGCCTGTATTTCTCCGCATTGAGGACACCATTAATCCTGACCAAAACCCCAACTCCATTTAACTCCATTTGCTGAAATGCAGCCCCAAACTTGCAAGGAGCCTCCACTATGCTTTACTGTTACCTGCAGACATTACATTATTGCACTGCTCTACAGCCCTTCAGTGAACAAACTGCCTTCTGCTACAGCCAAATCTTTAAAATTTTGACTCATCAGTCCAGAGCACCTGCTGCCATTTTTCTGCACCCCAGTTTGTATGTTTTCATGCATAGTTGAGTCACTTGGCCTTGTTTACATGTCAAAGTTTTGGCTTTTTGGCCACAATTCTTTCATGAAGACCACTTCTGGCCTGATGCGTGTACCTGGGTCCCACTGGTTTCTGCCAGTTCTGAGCTGATGGCACTGCTGCACATCGTCTAATTTCAAAGGGAAGTAAGCATGATGTGTCTTTCATTTCATGCACTAAGTTTCCTTCACCGACCACTGCGTCTACGGTCCTCAACGTTGCCCGTTTCTTTGTGCTTCTTCAAAAGAGCTTGAACAGTACAAATTGAAACCACAGTCTGCTTTGAAATCTTTGCCTGGGAGAGACCTTGCTGATGCAGTATAACTACCTTGTGTCTTATTGCTGTGCTCAGTCTTGCCATGGTGTATGACCTGTGACATGAAACTGTCTTCCACAACCTTAACGTTGTAGCAAAGTTTGGCTTTTCCTCACCCAGTTTTAGATCTTCTACACAGCTGTTTCTGTTTCAGTTAATGACTGTGTTTCAACCTACATATGACAATGATGATCATTATCACCTGTTAGGTATGATTGGTTAATCATACACCTGACTATAATCCTGCAAAATCCCTGACTTTGTTCAACTGTACCTAGAAGAATTGATGCTGTTTTGAAGGCAAAGTGTGGTCACAACAAATGTTGATTTGTTTAACTTTTTCTTCTGTTCATTAACTTTGTTAGTTGATAAAAATAAACTAGTAACACTTTTATTTTTGAAAGCTTTCTTACTTTGCAGCATTTTTTCCACACCTGCCTAAAACCTTTTCACAGTATTGCATGCGTGTGTGTATATATGTGTATATCATCACTCTGGAGACCTTGTTGTAGATTGATAAACATCTTTCAAAAAGGACATGGAGCGGGTGGTTCAGAGGTGAACGCTATTACAGTGGCTGCATCTTTAGTCGCAGCTACTACTGCATATTAACTTTTATGCCATTGCCAATGGGCATCCTTTTGAGATACTAATGGCTGTGGCAATAATCCACCAATGTGCATACAGAAACACATTGATCTGCCCTATGGCAGATGCAGAATGTCCGACTGAATATAGGTGCTGTTGTTTTTAGATCCAGTCACTGACACTGACGTTATCCCCTTATTTGGTAGCCACTCCCTATTTACTACCCATAAACACCCATCAAAAATTGCATGGATCTGCATGAAATTTCGATCTTCATCTCTGTATGGTAACCATTGAGAAGCATGTACATTGCGGCTCAGATGTATGCGCTGAGGGAAACCATTAGCCACCCGCATCCGATGGCTTCCCTACATCCATATCTGAATTACCCCCAGGAACTCTAAATGCACTGATGAGCATTTTTGTGACTTTATATTGGTACACATATAAACTGCAGCTATTTTTTTTGGACTTGTTTACATTCACATAATTTATTTTCACCAGAAGTTTGCTGTCTTCAACTCCACTCATATTTTACAATTTTTCACTAATCTGTCAGTATTAAACAGGATTTATGGAGGGCAAGCAGCTGCCCCTAAAAAATGTTTGAAGACTGCTGCCAGGGTCATAGCCAGAAATTTGTGGGCCAGATAGCAACATTTAAAAAGGCCCCCACTCTAATGCTTCTAGCAATACACCTCTCTCCACTGCAGTTGTTCATTGTTCATTTTATTCTGCATAGTATTGCTGTAGTTCACATTATGCCATATTGTAGTGCTGCCAAGTACACATTATATCACATTATAGTGCCCTCTTACCATTATTACACTCACTGAAAATGGAATGTTCCCCCATTCAGGCCAGACAATAGGCCATGTGCAATTGCTTAGAAGGTAATTCTGGGAACTTGGCAGACAAATATATGACCTGGTTTGTGACCCTCTAAAACTCAGGGCTAATAGCAATGCCACTCCCTGCAGCCACTATAGCTGTGCCCATGGGCAGTGTATTATTTTATACTTTGAATTATTTGGCTATTCTATGTTTTGTTTGCTATGTTTATATATATATATATATATATATATATATATATATATTGAAGCATTTATTGTTTCAACTGTAGAAAGTTACAATAATATGCTGCACCACTGTGACTTCAACATTGTATGGTACAATTTTCTACACCACTTCTCTAGAGCTCAGCAAAGGTAAGGATTAAGCATGTGTTAGATATTGTAATTTTACAATGATCAAATATTTATAACATGTCTAAGTGTGTAACATGAAATTAATGGTCTATACATTTGCCATTTGCCAAACACCGTCATCCAGCTAATACATTTGTTATTCCTATTCATAATGTATCAGGTGTTCTGCAAACCTCTTAGATTGTAAGCTCGTATGGGTAGGGTCATCTTTACCTTTTCATGTCTTTGTATTATTATCAACTCCATGTACAGCATTGCAATATATGTCTGCACTTTCTAAATAAACAATAGTACCAAACCAATTTAAGTAATTCATTATGGCATGCAATTTGTGTACTTTAGTGCAGTTTTAATCCCTCAGTAAATATCTTTAATTGATTTTAGAAAATTAGAAATGCATGGTAATTAATAATATAAGTATGATTCTGCAAAGAAAAATCAGAGGTAAATTAGACTAACTTGTAACTTTAGCTGGGTACACACTAGATTATATGTTGTCCGATCCCGGATTGGGCCCACATATTGGGCACATCGTCTAAAGTGTACCCACTATGTGTGCTCCTATGGGTTGTTCATCAGGTTGTCCTGCATGCACGACCAATGGAGCAAGCCAGCTGCCAATGCCAGCAAGGTCAATGGTGCCGGTGAATGATATATCGGGTGGTCTATCACCGGATCTTGCAGTGTGTACCCCCCACCCAATATATATATCGTTCATCAGCACCATTGGGTGTTGCATTGGTGGGTTGCTAAGTGTGTACCCAGCCGTTGGTTTTCTTTATTATAGCACTGCACCAATTATAATGGTAAGATCTTTAAATCATTGTTCAATAACATGTTTCAGTGCAAATCATTAATTCCATATTTTAGGAGTGTAAGCCAAAGGTTTAGTGCAGTTCCTCCTGATTACTAGACTTTGGTGCACTAGACACCCTGCATCCACCTTGGCTATGCCACTGGAGTGACAATAAACCGCATACCCTTGTAAGCTGATTACTTAGATTGTTTGATAAAATGCTGGTTATTCATCAATTGAACCAAACTAAAAAGAAATAAAAAAAATTTGGCAGATGACCTCATTTTGCTTTGTTTGTATACATAATTTTATTTTATTTTTAGCAACTCAATTAAAAATGCACAGCAGAAAATATTATACAAAATGTAAAGCTAATGCACTGTTGCACTGCTTACATCTACATATGAGCATGAGAGCATCATGCTATAAATTGTGGGGGCCTATGATTTAAAGGATGCAAGCACTCTAATAAATATGGTCAATTCCATCAATTCTGCTGCATAAAAGACACCAGAGAAAAGAGAAATGAGGACAAAATATAGGCAGAATAACAGCTAAAGAAAAACACAATGGAAGCATAAAATAAGGAAGGTCCTGTAGTTGAAACAGGCTAAAGGTAGACAAACAGAATTAAAGGAGATAGTATGTGATTTGGTAGAAATTTTTGGATATGTAAAATCATGTATTGTCACTATAGTATAATGTGCAATTTAAGGTACAGTTTTTGAATGCCTCATTATTATAATTTAAATTAACCTTCTGATAAATGCTGATGAAATCTTACACCTGCACCCAACCTACGAATTGTGGGCTGTATTCTATAGACTGAATGTTACTCCAATTAATCATTGCCATTGTACCTATAGATACAGTACCATTGCATCTATTATTCATGTGCAGCAGAAACGAGTTTTTTTTAGTTCACTTACATAGCTGTTAGGACTGGGATGAGGAAGGAAGGAATTTTAATTGATTGATTTGTTTTTAAGATATTCAACTTTGCAATTTATCCATTTAGGGGCAAACGCAGGATTTGAACAGGGGGCTTTCCACACACACATATACACTATATATATATATATATATATATATATATATATATATATATATTACATACACATATATACACACACATACATATGTCACACATACCTTACACACACATCTACTGTATGTCACACATACATTACACACACACTAACCTTGCAGCAGCTGCGGATTGTAGACCTGATAAGGATGGGACCTGGCAGGCTGGCACCATGTCATTAGGCCCCTCCTAGCAACAAAATGCCATGATTCATGGGTCAATCAGGAGGGGGCAGAGTCAAATGATGCAATTCTAATGGAATCATGTCATATTGACCCCGCCTCCTCCTGATTGACCCGCGAATTGCGCATTTTGCCATGAGGGGTTGGGGCTTAAGAAGATGATGCTTGCTCTCCAGTTTATCAAGGGGTTTTCTGGGTACTCAGAAATCCCCCCTGCGTGCACTAGTGCCATTGACTCACACTTTGTAAGATAGCACCATGTTGACCATCCAATATAATTAACAATTGTGACTTTCTTTTTATTCCCAATTTTAATAGTTATATTTTAGCTGCATTATATAAAACAGTTAAAATTGCATAGTGATTTAATAATTTTCATTTGATGCAGCCATACATAGAGACCAAACTGTTCTGTAATATTATGAAAATGTTCAATTTAATATTAACCACTTTAAAGAAGGTTAAATGAACTAAAATTGTCATGACCCATCAATAATTTTATGCATAATACTGTGCTGAGGAGTTTTATTTAATTAATTTAGGAACATGTAGTAGAGAGAAATGATCTAACCATGTTCATGACATTTAAAAAAAATACAGATACTTAAGTTTAAACCATTTAGCATTCATTGTGCATGTATCATTTATGTTTTAGTGTTAGAATTTAAATTGAAAGGCTTGATTTAAAAATGGTTTATAGTGAAACTGTAAATTCTATGTATAAGTACATTAGCTAATCATGCAGTTCTCAATGGACCCTAACAGTTTCTAAGAGTAAAGTATTCAGGGGCATATTTAAAAATTACCAGACCTCAAAGCAATAGTTTAACCACTTTTGCCCCACCTATTTTACTCAATTCATTTCCTAGCTCTATACAATTATTTTAGATATTATCTTCATGGCAATGGAACACACAAATTATATATTTAACTATATAAAACAGGATAAATTGTTATTGATGCTAAAGACTTTCAAACTACCAAACACAGTAATAGTAGCTTATACCTCAAGGTCATCATCTCGGTCCTAATATAATAATCAGTAATCATTTGATAGCTAAGTATGCTACTTGGTGTCATACTTGGGCATAAAGGGCTCACCAGAGAAAAAATGTGCCACTTTTGCACAGAAACAAATCATATGTCGCCACTTTAATATTGTAGAATAATAATATATCCCACCTTTAGTAGAGTAAGTATAATCTGTTCTCCGTTTAGTTTAATAAGAATTATAATTTTTGCCCCAGTTAGTAAAACAACATTAATATGTACTCCCTTTAGTCTAATAATAATAAGAATCTGTACCCTTTTTAGTAGAATAGGAATAAGAAAAATCTGTATCCTCTTTAATCTTAAAATAAAAATTGCCGCTTTGGTAGAATAATAATTATCTGTTCCTCCTGTATTTTTAAAATGTGTGTCCCCTTTAGTAAAATTAAAAAATCGAATATGTGCCACCTTTATGTTTTTTTTAAACATATATTTTACCACTATTATTATAATAACAATCATTTCCCTCTCATATTTTCTGCAGTGTAGTGCAGTTGATGTATTTTATGTAGTATAGTGGATGTACTTTTCTGTAGTGTAGTATTTGTTACTTAGGTCTCTTTCTTATCTTCCTTGCAGCACCTATTTCTTCACTGCACAGCTCCCTTAAGCATTGTGGTCCTAATACAATGATGCTATGATGCCTATGGGGAGCCAGGGGCCTCTCTCTGCATGCAGCATCAGTGATAAGGTGCCACTGGAGCTGTTTAGAGTTGCTCAGTCTGAGATACATTCAATAGTTGGCCCCACCCCAAAATGGAAAGGGATAGGTCCCTCAGGTTGTAGGATCCACTGAGGATATAATAATAATAATTATTACTTAATATATAATATTTCACAAATTATATAAGCAACTAATAAAAAACATGTACAGTAATATGAAACATCATTCAAGTCCCAGAGAAAAAGTGACAGTTGCCACTAAAAGAAGCAACAACTCACGATTACATCCAACACTAAACAAGGAGGTAAATTTACCAAGTGTGTTGTTTTCTCCTTTAGTTTTGTAAATCCGAGATTAACTAAAGGCAAATCTGATGGAAATTCGCTGGAAAATACCAAATTTATATAGCAATAGATGGCAATAGAACATTGGACCAATTATCAATGTTTATTCTGTTTACAGATTATAATCAGGTATTTATTAAGTGGCAGGTTTAGAACCTGCCACAAACCCGATGCAAACCCACTCAAATAATATACCTGCTTCTGGCAGGCAAGTTGATGTGAAGTAGTGCACCACACTATGATTGGTGCAGGCTTTGCTTTATTATAAAGGTTTAAAGTGGTTACAATTTTAAAGGAAATTTCATGCCCCCCTTCCCAAATAAATAACCAACCATGGCCTCTGAGCATATGCTGGTATTGGAATACCCAGCCAGCACTAGACTGAACTAGCCAGGGTAGCTGATGCTGTAGCAGGCAAGGAGTCAGCATGGGGTCACCCTGCCAAAATGGCAACAAACCTCAAACTTGTCAGCTCAGTGTTGGAATCCCTAGGGAAGTGAGGACACAAACAAATGGTTAAATATTGTTTACATGATGACTACAAGTCCCAGCAAGGCTGGCCAGGCATGATGGCACAAATCAAGACATCAAAGGCCCACTGGTACCTTTACTCAACCTTAAATTATTAAACATAAGGCAAGAGACACACACTGAGTATTGAAGTATTTTAATAAAAAAAAAAACACAGCCCTCGTTGACCCATTTATTACTCTCAAAATGCAGGGGCTCACATTCTCTTCAGTGCATGTAGCATCCCTAATCTTAGCAAAACAAAAAATGCTGCTACTGCTTCTCCCGGAGTTTTGTCACAAATATGAGATCACTCTGGGACACTATTCATATAAATGAATGGGGAGATACTGATTGGTCAGAGAATGAGAATTGCAGCAAAATACCCTCTGCCTACTTCCCAAAAATCACATGAACATCAGGTAGGCCAAAAGTCTTCAGCATAGACGTACTATTAGAGAAGGAGAGCACATTTTTTGTGACATCACTTGCTAGGAGTACCTTCATACATGCAGGACACAACTGATGCTTCTGAAGAAAATTCATATTAAGTTGCCAGTCAAACAGCTACAGTATTGGTGAGTCTGGATATAGAATCACTACAACAGCATTGAACATGAAGAAGGCATCACTGCAGTGAGGTGTTTTGTTTTCATGAAAGAAACCAATTCTTTCATAGAGCTTCACACATCATACTTCATAACAACTAAGTCACATGTCATGATAAGTATTACATCCAAGTCAGAGGCACAGCAATGGGGGCAGTTTGTGCATTCACATATGCAAATCTCTATCTTGGATGGTGGGAATGTGAGCATGTGTTTCATGAGAGCAATGAAAATCTTCACCAAAAATGTTGTCACATAGCCTAGGTTTATTGACGATGTGCTGATGATATGGGATGGTAACATGGAGACACTTACTTCATTTGTAGGTAAACATAACAACAATGACCTTAATCTCAAACATACATTTAAAGTGAGCCAAGACCAAGGACCTAATTCAGAAGTGGACACAATGTTGATGTTTGTGCAGTTGAGTGATTATTTGCTACTGCACATTTGCAAAAAGTCCTGATAACCCCTATGACATATTCCCCTGAGTATACACATAATTTTGATTTTGTGTATTGAGGCTCTGGCATTATATAGAGCCTATTGTATCTGGCTGGAGAAACCCATGGGTGATCCTGGGCAGTGACTGAGAGCCTCAAGTGTACACAAAAAAGTCTGTCACATAGGCATGTTATGGGAGTGTCATGAGCATTTCTGTGAAAGTGGCTGCATTCTTAGACACAGAGCTACAGCCATACAGGCCATAATCAGATGAATTTCAGAAGGAGACACTGGGCCTGCCATAGGCAGGTGCAAGGGTTGAAGGTGCAGGCAATATTGTGCCAATATTGGAATGTTCATAACCGCTGGCAGAATGGCACTGTCCATGCACATTCAAAGTCGGCATCTCAGGGCTGGCTTAGTCTGGCACATGTAGCACACAAGGGGGAGTCTGAACCTAGAATTTGCATATTATTGCCACTGCAACTCAGTAAAAATAATTGCAGCTGCAATAGTGTCCACCTCTGAATCAGGTCCCAGATCTCTTTCCTGGACAGAACAATCTACAGAGATCCAAAAACATGTTTACCGCCAAACACTGAGACAGTGACCAATAGTTTGTTACACCACACTTACTCACATTTCCCCCCCACTGTAGCAAATATCCCTAAAGGAGACTTTATCTGACTCAAAAGGAACTGTACTGATGTACTGTGCCAGGAAAAAAAACATGGAGCTCTCACTCAGACAAAAATAAAGAGGATACAGCATGAGGTCCATCAAAAAAGCAACAAGCTCAATAAATAAAGTTTAGGGAAAAATCCCATCTTCAAAGATAAACCCCAAGGAACAGAAGACTAGTGTAGGTGACCATTTTGCATATTTAACAGTAATACAGAGCAAAAATAGTTATTTAGGTCATCTGTAATTTTTGTCTCATTTTCAGTTTTCAACCTTACTATTAAACCATTCTATTTTTTTCTTAAACTAAAGGTGCCCACACACATAGTGATATTTTACATGATCTGGCCGATTCTGACGCATTGGAACAACAGATCATGTAAAATATGGCCAAATCGTGAGTAAATCATGAGTCCCCACTCACGATCACGATGTGATGTTTGTCCCCGCTGGTCGCACATCACATCGTCAGATCTGCCGTGCAGTAGGGCAGATTTGACAATCTAGGACGCGATGCACTGTAAAAAGTCTGGATGCAGGAGAGATCATATGAAGATTGGACACCAAATCATGTGCAGAGCTGCCAGGGAGAGTTTTAAGGGAAATCATACACATCGGCTGATTGTGAGCACTTCACTATGTGTGTGGGCACCTTATTATGTCTAAAAAAAAATGAAGCAATTTTTAAATGAATGCACACTTTTAGTCTACTCTGTTACTGTTTTACCACATTCTATTGCCTGTTTAATGTCCTGTAGACTAGATTTGCATGTTTTCTTATCCTTCTCTGATTGCGTCTGTCACTATGTATGTTAAATGTCACTTTTAAACACTTATAACAACTGCTATTTCCTTTGAGATCCATATTGGCTTTCTTGTCATTTCACTTTTACTTGCGTATCTGGCACAATCCTTTCTTGCTAATTTAGTTTATTCCATTTTTTTCTACTCCACCTATCAGTTCACACCTTGTCAGATACTCTTATTTCTCATTTGACTGCATTCAGCCTTCAAAAAAATCAAAATTTTTTTGTTTTATTGCTGCCTGTATTAAACTGCACTGACTGATGATCACTATACCCCAATTGCTCTCCTAAAAGCACATTTGATATGACATTGCAATTTGTACAATAAGAGAGTAAGATAAACTGTCAATACATCAAATCTATAAAATTACAGGTCTTTTGTGACACAACTGAAATGGAGCTGCAACAGTGAGTTCTAAAATATTACTTTGGATCAAACAAAATACATGTTTTATTCTTGTTGTTTATTTTTATTTAACATTTATTTGTAGCTTTGGTTAGATTTCTTATAAGTAAGGTTCACTGTTGTTATATTTTTTTTTTCCTGGACCATTAAGAGCATATCGCTTGCAGTTGAATGATTAACTTTGGGGTTTATACCCGGAGTTTGTGATTAGAATGAAGATAGCCAATTCATACCTGCCAACATTTCTGGTGAGATGATTGGAAAAGGGGACATGTCAATGCCATGGAGGAGTCAATGTCCCTCTGGGTGTGTCTAGAGCTAGCTGCCCCTTCCACTGCTCTCCATCCATAATTTCACTGCCGCACACAAGATGTAGGTGTGTGCGGCTCCCGCGAATGGGACATGCCTTCCCTACTGCTGAACCATTTGGACAATGCAGATCCAGAGCCGAGACTGAGCGCTCAAAATTGGGATCTATCTAGGGCTCAGAGAAAAGTGAAAGCTATAGGAGAAAAGCGTGACTAGACTGATTTCTGGTGTGATCAAAAGGGTTTCAGGTTCTGTTAGTGTGCCTGTCATTCTGGATGAATTGCAAGTTACCAGGCTCTTTATTGCAGCATGATCAGTCTTACTATTGTTACATGAATGATTTTTATGAGCTTGTTATGAGTCTGAGATATCAGGTATGTTTGATCTGTACCCATCCACATACATCATTTATAGTGTAATCTAGAGAATGTAATTTACTTGTTAGTACTGTTTTATGTATTTTGCTAGAGCATTACAGAGAGATTTGGTACTGACCAGTTAGTATTATGGATAGTGAATCATTATTGAAATTCAGTTACAATACTTAATGAATCTGTCTTTCACTATCATCATTTGTGTCCACATTTTATAATGGTATTGGATAAAGAGACTGCTGACAGTGATTATCTGAACAGTTATCAATGAGCTCCAGTCAAATGTGTTTATCTTGTATCCACTTTGCATTTGGATGCTGTCAGTTTATGACCACAGTGTAATTCTTTACATTTTTTGTGGTATTTCTTTGCAATAATCTTTATTTTTTTTAACATTATGCATCATACTTGGGACTGGAAGGGCAGTTTTTGTAATGTCAATTTTAAAAATATCTGTCATTACTACAGCAACCTAGAGTTTATTGTTTCCCTGGTATTCATACTTGATTGAGTCTCAGTGGATGTAATAGGAAAATATGTAACATGTAGCACATTTAATTATGCATGAATGTCTGCATCGCACATAATGAGGTTCTTACTAACATTCTGCTGTGTGAACTTCCCTTGGGAAAATGCTCCACCTGGTATTACACATACTGCAAAGGATAAAAGCATTACTTCAAAGTCCTGCCTACTAAACTGTATAAGCACCAGTTCTGTTGTATACTGTAATGACACTGCAGTGATGATGGGACAGTATGAAGTTTGACCTTACTCTTATTGTCAGGTACATGGAGATGATGGGACAGTATGAAGTTTGACCTTACTCTTACCTTCCGGTATATGGAGATTACCTAGGGGTAACCCACCTATTGGATTGGATACAGTTAGCTGCCATTATTTAAGTGAGAGGGGGTAAGGAAATAAAGGAACTGTCTATGTCACTATGTACATTGAATGTTTAAAATACACTAGTAAACTGGCTCCTAGTAATGTGCTTTTTTATGGAATGTGTTCCGGAAAAGTACAAAATACATCTTGTTGAATGTGTAGATTGAATTATGATATCTACTGTTTCTGGCTCTAAGTATGTGCAAGAAGCAAGTCCTATGTTGGAGGGAGAGGTGCGGGGGGTTCTATGGCCATTCACTAACCAAGGACCATATTTTGTATGTTTAGCATTTAGCCAGCAGTATCCTCATCTGTCCAACTTTACATAGCAGAAGTTGTATACTTTTACACCCATATGATGTTGCAAAAGATCATTTTACCTCTATATACATATAGTTGACTTTGGGCCCGATTCAGAGCCACTTGCAAGTGCCTCGATGGTTGCCCCCTGCACATGTGCCGCATCCGGTATGCGCATGCGCAAGCCCCGCTGAGCGACTGAAGTTTAGTCGCTGCAGGGTTCACAACAAGACGGGGCGGCTGTCGATGTTGATTGACAGCTCGCCCCGTTATGTGGGCGGGTATGGGGGGTGGCCGGACAAACGCAGGTGTCCCCTAATTATATAGACGGAGGAATATATGTACAATTTGAAATTACACTGACACGATTGATTGTATTACAACTACATGTGTAACTAGGAGGTTAAACTGAGCATATCTCTCATATTCTCCCCGCTATATCTTATAGATGGGTGAATGATTGCATTCTGTAAAAAATGTGAACACAATTGACTGAATATATTATAAACAGATACGTGATTCATAGCATATGTTATGTGGAGCAGAATTGCACTTCACATTATCTCTCTCTCCCCCCAGTGTACAGTCAGAGCAGAGAACTAGTTGTGCAATGTGCAATTACATATGAATGACTGGCAGATACAACTAACAGATCCCCTTTGGCAGGAGTATCTGGATGTAGGCAACAAATATTGCAATAATACTACATAACTTATCTGTCGTTATCCCCCTGTTACAACAGTAACTTATTTGAGATACAGGTGGATACAGTTTGTGTAGAAGCACTATCGGGCACGATACTGTAGATATCAACTAGTAGGGAAGAATAGACCTTATCTGTATAAGTTATTATAAATATGGTGTTTAGAGAATAATTGACATTTTAGAAAGTGTTCTGATTATACAACACAAGGTCTTTAGAAATAGAGATACACAAACTGAGAGGTCTAACAATTTAATAATATATAATAAAGATAACATACAACAGCGGTAACTGGACAATTTTTTAATTCACACAATTCATTGATATCATTCACAATACTACTATCTATATTCCTGTGTAGGAATATTTCTACTGTTTTTATATTTTGCCATATTGGTGTCCCTTATAAATATGTTTTAATTTGATACAAATAAAGATTTAATATTTTAATAGTAATTTAATTATCATGATAATTTGTGGAACATCTGAGTGACTAAGAGTGCACCATATGAAAATACTCTACCTTTTTTTCTCTTTTTCTTGTTTATAAATATGTATAACATGTAGAGTGATTGGTAGCACCACCCTAGTACAGGAATATATAATATTTATAATTGTTGCTTGAATACCAACAACAATTTAATACATTTACTAATTCCTGGAAGTAGGATAACTAAAAATAAACAATGATTGTTAAAAATATACGTTAATAGAGCTCACAGAATATTCCACATTCTCTGGTGCGGGATCGAATTTGTTTCAATTTATATGGTTCCCTTAGGAACACCTGGCATTTGTTGGGAGTGGTTACTGATATCACTTGTGATGTCAGTAGTGGACTCCCTGCTCTGTTAGAGCAGGGAGTCCACTCGGCTTGCGGCAGCTAGACCTTACCCCAGGGTCTCATCGCAAGCCCAATGTTCGTGATAATCGCGACGGTCTCCAGCCCACTTGCACAAGCTGTGAGTGGGCACCCACAGCTTTGCGAGCAGCCGGAGACAAAAAAAAAAATGCCCAGATTCAGAGCAAGCGCCCACCAGCAGCTAGTGGCTCTGAATCGGGCCCTTTGTCCACAGCACTACTATTTACCTCTCTCCCCATCTCTCTATCTCTCTGGGGTATATTCATTATTGGGGCCCAATGGCCGCGGGGGATACTTATCACTGGAGCAATTCATCATTGCTCCGGTGCAGGGACAGCTACTCTGAAAAGCAGCTGTCCCCTAGATTAGTAGCACTGCTACAGCAGTAGCAGTGTTAAATACCTCTTCCTGTCACCAGTGTCTGCACATGTGTGACCTGAGGTCATGCATGCACAAAGCTGCTAGGGAGGCGGTAAGGATGCGGAGGAGTGACTCCCTCTTCGCATCCCCACACCTCTTTCATAGGAAGGAGCAGGGCATTAAGAAAGCACCATCTGAAGATGGCATTTGTTCTCGCAAACTCCGTAAACTTTACATTTTTGGAGTCTGCTGAATATCAGGATGTCCTATTTGCCCCTGATGATGAATAGCCTGTTCCCTTGTAGTGTAATGGGCCAATGTGTACCGGTCCATTTTAGTTATGAGTAGGCCCCACAGTCTCTGTCTCTCTCTATTTATTTCTCTTATCAGCATTTCATCTTATTATATAGAACATTCATAGCATTCTCTTTTTTCTGTTCATCTTTACTATTGTACTGTGTGGGACATCTTCACCTTTTCTCCTCCTGTTTTTTCTTCTCTGTGTATGGTCTGTGCATCCCTGTGTGCCTTTTTCCTTTCTTCTTCAGTATGTTGTATATTTTTTGGTTGTGTACAATGGACCCGATTCAGAGATGTACTCTAACCCAATGGTTAAAAGATATCTCTGATGGTGGGAGGATTGCACATGTGCTAGATGTGTACTGTGCATGTCCAACCTTCCATCTGCGAGTTCGATTGCAGTGTCTCCATGCCACAACCTGACTGACAGACTGTGACATTTGGGTGGTGGTGCAGGGCGTTCCTGGGCAGCATTTCCAGAAACAGGGGGCGTGTTGCCCCCATCAGGATCAGGATTGTCTTTGTTTTCAATACATGGAGATAGTCTGTATTTTGGAACTCACTGGAAGTAACATCACTGACACTGGTGAGAGGGGTCAGAGTTCAGACAAACAGTTTAATATATATATATATATATATTTATATATATATAATGTATACTTGTCCCTCTGGTTTCCTTCTGGGATTTAATTAGGGGATGAAGTAATTGAGTCGACAATGTCATTGTCGAAATTTACACAGTTTAGTATATTTCTCTTTACATTAAAAAAAACCCAGTTTCTTCATGCTTGTATGTGTCACGATGGAGGAACTCATAACATTTCATTTACCAGTAGCTCATCACGCAGCTTGTGCTTTTCTGGTGTTTACTTGATTTAAATGCAAAAGTAATATCAAACGCCAACCCTTATTTTTCACTTTCAATAAACATTTTCCTTTTGTGGTAATCATTTTTTGATGGTTTAAAGGTGAAAGTTTTCTCCAGGAATTTTGCTATTTCACTGCTTCCTGTAATACATCTGTTGTGAAGTTTTATTATCAAGTTATAATGTGTTTTTCTCTGAACTCGTAATGGAAGACATTATAGCTGTAGAATATTCTTTCACTGCTGAGCCATGCCTTCAGCTCATTATAGCGATGCAATGCTGTGGAACCTGGTGTGTTTGTTGTACCGGAGCATATGTCTTGCCAGAAGTCTCTAGTTACATTAAGGCAATATACAGAACAGCTAAACAATTTGTGTTTTGAATATGTTAAACCTTACTAAGGTTAATACAAATACAGAAAATTATTGAACTGTTGCAATTAAAATCTGCAAAACACTCATAAACTAATTTTAGTGTAAAAATAAACTATGAATCATGATACATATTGATATAATGCATTTATTCAGTAAACTAGTGTATTACTCCATTCATAATCCTGTTTGTGAACACATTGCAATGCAATTCATACATAAACTTTGATTTAAACAATATTTATTCATTACCAGTAATTGACATAGCGCACATGTACTCTGTGGATACCTACGCATGCACAGTGAGAATATACAAACTCCACACAGTAAGGGCCATAGTGGGAATCGAACCCATGACATCAGTGCTGTGATGCAGTAATGCTAACCATTACACTGTCTTTGCAGCCCATAATATTAAACTTGAAGCACCCTTTTTCGGGAGCAATCTCAGGATTTCTATAGGGGGTTTCCAAATTTTATCGCAATACGTGTTGTGATTAGTATAATAAAAAAATCTTTATTCTTTGCTGGGAAGGGGCTAGTGAGACAGGGGTGGCAGCCAGCTGAGGTTGACCTGGCAGATGCCTGGTCAATAACTACAGGTGTGTATGGCATTGGTAAAGCCACTAGGTGGTGTGGGTGAGCCACTAATTTTATGCTGTGAGGGTGTGATCCTCCTACACAAATAAAAAAAGGGCTAATAACCACACTTAGGGGTATAGTTACTAAAGTGCAGGTTTATAGAAGTGGAGATGCTGTCCACAGCAAACAGACTATACTTTTAATTTATCTAGCACCTTCTGGAAGATAATAGCTAGAATCTAATTAGTGGCTATGGGCAACAACTCCTCTTCTATAAACCCACACTTTAGTAAATAAACCCCTTATGAGCTGCCCTAAGTAATCAGCCAAGTTGGGGCTGAAGCATCAATGACAGAAAGCCAGTGGACATACCTGCAGGCAGGAATTTTATACTTTTGTAAACTGTATGCAGACTATTGGCCCATTGTTAGTTAGAGCTGATGAAGTGAGGTAGTACCCGGAAATGACTGAATGGCTAAGCTGTTAATTACTTTCTGTTACTTATGCTTGCAACATTAAAGTATTTATGAAAACCCAGAAAAGCTATATGGTGACCCTTATTTGAGCACCTAAATATTTATACAGTATAGATATATTAAATGAGTGCATTCACCTGGTTGATTAGGTTTTATTTGGATCACAACAGCATCACACAGAAAGGTCAACATTTATGTCTGTTTATAGACCTTTGTCAAGACAGTTGAAAAAGTGCAGTTAATGTCTTGATAAAGGTCTGTAAACCTTTTCCATGTGATGAAGCTCTTGTGATCCACAATCTTATCTTCTTCATGACTAAAGTATTGGTGAGTACACTCTTTTACATGGCCACCTCATGGATTGCCTCTATGTCCATAAACACCCCAGAAACTGCATTAGATGGAAAGTGTGTGCTAATTGTACTTTGGAATATATATATTTAGATATACAGTCAGGTCCATAAATATTGGGACATTGAGAGAATTTTCATATTTTGGCCTCTATTCACCACCACAATGGCTTTGAAATGAAACAAACAAGATGTGATTTAACTGCAGACTTTCACATTTAATTTGAGGGTAATTACATACAAATCAGGTGAACGGTGTAGGAATTACAACGGTTTCTATATGTGCCTCACACTTTTTAAGGGGCCAAAAGTAATGGGACAAACTAAACAATCCTAAATCTAACTTTCACTTTTTAATACTTTGTTGTAAATCCTTTGCAGGCAATTACAGCCTTAAGTCTGGAATGCATAGACATCACCAGACGCTGGGTTTCATCCCTGGTGATGCTCTGCCAGCCCTCTACTGCAAATGTCTTCGGTTCCTGCTTGTACTTGGGGCATTTTCCCTTCAGTTTTGTCTTCATCAAGGGAAATGCATGCTCAATCGGATTCAGGTCAGGGGATTGACTTGGCCATTGCATAACATTCCACTTTTTAGCCTTAAAAAACTCTTTGGTTGCTTTTGCAGTATGCTTCGGGTCATTGTCCATCTGCACTGTGAAGCGCTGTCCAATGAGTTCTGAAGCATTTGACTGAATATGAGCATATAATATTGCCCGAAACACTTCAGAATTCATTCTGCTGCTTTTGTCAGCAGTCACATCATCAATAAATACAAGGGAACCAGTTCCATTGGCAGCCATACATGCCCACACCATGACACTACCACTACCATGCTTCACTAATGCGGTGGTATGTTTTGGATCATGAGCAGTTCCTTTCCTTCTCTTCTCTTCCCATCACTCTGGTACAAGTCGATCTTTGTCTCATCTGTCCATATGATTTTGTTCCAGAACTGTAATGGCTTTTTTAGATGTTGTTTGGCAAACTCTAATCTGGTCTTCCTGTTTTTGTGGCTCACCAATGGTTTACATCTTGTGGTGAACTCTCTATATTCCCTCTTGTGAAGTCTTCTCTTGATTGTTGACTTTGACACATATACATCTACCTCCTGGAGAGTGTTCTTGATTTGGCCAACTGTTGTGAAGGGGTTTTTCTTCACCAGGGAAATAATTCTTCTGTCATCCACCACAGTTGTTTTCCGTGGTCTTCCGGGTCTTTTGGTGTTGCTGAGCTCTCCGGTGTGTTCTTTCTTTTTAAGAATGTTCCAAACAGTTGATTTGGCCACACCTAATGTTTTTGCAATATCTCTGATGGGTTTGTTTTCATTTTTCAGCCTAATGATGGCTTGCTTCACTGATAGTGACAGCTCTTTGGATCTCATATTGAGAGTTGACAGCAACTGATTCCAAATGCAAATGTCACACCTAGAATCAACTCCAGACCTTTTACCTGCTTAATTGATAATGAAATAACGAGGGAATAGCCCACACCTGTCCATGAAATAGCTTTTGAGTTGATAGTCCCATTACTTTTGGCCCCTTAAAAAGTGGGAGGCACATATTGAAACTGTTGTAATTCCTACACCGTTCACCTGATTTGGATGTAATTACCCTCAAATCAAATCTGAAAGTCTGCAGTTAAATCACATCTTGTTTGTTTCATTTCAAAACCATTGTGGTGGTGAATAGAGGCCAAAATCTGAAAATTATTTCAATGTCCCAATATTTATGGACCTGACTGTATATATGTATGTATATATATATATATATATATAGTCATCAGCACTAAGGGATTCACAGGGATTCACCATGGACTCTCCTGCAAATCTGTCACACCCTTGTTCTGTATGACACTGTCCTTTCTGGCTGTCCTCCTACTTCACTGACCATTCCTTCTCTGTCTTCTCTCATGATGCCATTTCTCCCCCACTTCCTCTACCAGTAGGTATCTCCCAAGGTTTTGTTCTTGGACCTCTCCTATTCTCCCTTTATACATCCTCATTAGGTGAGCTCATCAGCTCTTCTTGCCTCAAAATCATCTCTATTATGATGACACTCAAATCTACCTCTCCTCCCCTGTACTTTTCACCTCTCTCCTCACTCATATTGCCAGTTTTCTCTCTGATATTTTCTCCTGGATGTCCCAGCACTTTTTTAAACAAAACACATTTAAAAATGAGCTGATAAACTACCACCCTCCCGAATAACATCAGCTGTCACAATTTATTATCCGTTTACAGCACCACCATCTCCTGTAGCCCACAAGTGCGCTGTCTTGGAGTTATTCTTGACTCCTTCCTCTTCATCAAGTCACACATTCAGTACCTTAAGCAGTCCTCCCGTTCCATGTAAAAAAATCTCCAGGATCAGAACCTTTCTCACTCTGAAGGCAACTAAGACACCTCATACACTCACTGGTCATCTCCAGACTGGACTACTGTAACCTTCTCTTATTTAACCTCCCTGTCTTCAACCTCTCCTGACACCAATCTGTCCTCAATGCTGCTTCATGCTTCATCTTCCTCTCCAAATGTACTACACCTCTCTCCCCTCTTCTTCAAGCCCTACACCTGTCCACTTTCCCTTCAAAACCAAATTCAAACATCTTACACTCACCTGAAAAAAGCCCTCACTTAATCTTCTTCTATTTACATCTTTTTCCTTATCTCCCTTCACACTCCTGCCTGTCCTCTTTACTCTACAAATGAAAACCATATCTCCTTTTAACTGAATAACTGCTCGCTATCACTGGATCTCTTCCCTCTTCCTATTATACTCTCCACCTCTCTGCAAAACTTCAAATAGGCCAGCCCTGTCTATATGCCCCTTCCATTTAGACTCACAAGCAAAGCCCTTTTGCCTCATGTGCTTTTCCATCCCTCACTTATATCATTATCTACTCCCCACTGCCTACAACGGCACTAAACTTTTGGGTTCTGCTGAAGCAGCAATGTTTATAAACCTTGTCCATGTCCTGCAATGTCCTGTGCTGTAAATCACTTTATTCTTGTTTTGTTCATACTGTTTCTGATTCTGTACTTTGTAAAATAGACCTCTTGTGGCATCATATAAAAGAGTAATAATACTCCCATGTGGTGGAAATGACAATTCTGTGGGTATCTTGTATCTTTTACTGTTTTTGTTTTTCATATTTTGCATTCATCTACTATAACTATTGCTAATGTGCCCAAGATGTCTGAATTCTCAGTACCATGGATTTTAACTGCAAGTGTAAAGAACTTTGAGTCTTTTTTCAGGAAAAGTGCTTTACTGTTAAACATTATTACTTTTCTTAAAGTATCATAAATTATTTTAGATTTTGTTTTGCACTTGCTTGTTTCATGTTGTGATCTGCTGAGCACTCTCTATGTCTGTGCTGATTTCCCACCCACTATTTGCCAATTACTCTGCCAGCTCTGCCACACATTTAATCTATTTGACACATTTGCAATGAAATTAGATTAATTCAACTATAACTTTAACAGCCTCATTTTGCTCTATTACTGAAATACACAAAATATTTTAGATTATTTTCCAACTTAATAGTATTGATAATAATAAATCAATGACATTTTAATATTCTTTAAATAGTAGTATCCTTGAGTCATATAACTTTTTAGCACTCTAATTATACTTTAATATTAGATAACATTTGTACCTGCTTTTCTTGTGCATCCTCGACTTCTCTTTCTCTATATGCTGTTTCCTACTTACTTTTTTTCACATGCAATATCTGCCAGACAATATTTAAAAATAAATACATAATACTAATCCATAGTACTAGTCTGTTATACTAGTATTCAATAATACAGTAGTTCAACCAGTAGCCTTCTTGACTTGAATTACTTTTCTCTCAGTATTATACATTGTGTTAGTGCTTTGCTGAAGAAGTGTTTGCTGCTGCATTAACTGAGCTTTAAATGTATAATTTAATTATTAAATGTAAACATTACAAACTGATTAAAAAAGACACCAAAAATACTTTGAGATAGTATTGACCGTTAGTTAAATTATTTATTAGTAGTATTTATAATAGCACCCCAGTCATCTGTGTGCAGTATTGGTATTTTGTGGGTGAGGGAAATATAAATCAATTGAGAAGGCTGGATACCTTCTAGGGATATTAGCACCACGACTGAGTAATGAGTGCAGTATAAACCATCTATCTATCTGCAAGCAGTACTCCCATTTTCTGTACCTTGCCTATCAAACAAAGTTGCAGACTTCACCATCATAATTATAGGGCTGAGATTCTCATTTAATTAATTAATAATAAACAATTTATTATCATTAATGACTTATTAATATTATTTTATTTATTTATTATAATTTTTGCAGCTGCATTGCTGTCTGCTGTAGGCTTAGATCACCTCTGCTCTGTCCATCTGAATCTAGAAAATCCTCAAAATTGTCACATTCAACAGAGCCCAAACTGCCCATATTTTTTATACCTACATGTGTGTTAAACAGAGTTGCCTTATATAGTGATAACTTTCACTAGCACTCTGTCGTACTATGCTACAAATTCTACAAAAAACAATATATAGGAATATATGCTATGCTAAAATCTCTGTTCAAACTGTGCACATATTAAGATCCTTAAGCATTTATCATGCTCAACTTTAACAGGTTTTGTTTGAATAGTTTTTATTACTTGCCTGTAGGAAATTTTGTTTCCAATCATTAACTGTAATGGCAGAAATACAATTATGTCTTGATAATTAACTCCAGTCATAATGTATTATTATTTTTGGATGTAAAATGGATTATTTTTGGATGTAATTTTCAGGTTGGACACTCACTTTTGTCTTAAAGTATCAGCAACATAATATAGAGAATGGTTGTGATTTTAAGCTTGAATTGAATTCTTTTCATACATTTTGTAAAGCTGTTATACAATTCAGAACCTCTGAATCCTTTAGAGACAAGTCGCAGACCATTAATAAACTAGATTACATATTTTTATGCCTCATTTATTTATAAACAATCCTGACATTAAAAAATGTCGAAGTTGAATATTACATTTGAAAAGAGCTATGTGAGATAGTTTATAAAATGAATGCATGACAGTTTATTTATTAGTTGTTCAGCTGTAATTGTGATATACAATAGATGCACAAAAATGCAACAGGGTTTGAAGATTGCTTCACATAAAATCTGATTTTGATATACAATACCTAGTGCAAGCTAAAGACATTGCCTGCACCTACTTTCGCATATAGGTTTTATCAATTAATTATTTTTTTTGTGGTCTGAGGGCTTTGAGTGCAGCCAGCAACATACTATAGGAAAAGTTGATCACCATTAAGGTGGGTGATCAATACATGTTAACCAGTTGATCAAATAGATAAAAGCCCACCTAAACATGGGTAAAAGTACATTGTATCAGAAATTGTTGTTTGTGTTTTGACCTTGGTCAAGTAAGACGGAGCATTATAGATTTTATATGGTACCATACCATACTGTTCTAATTTATGTGTCTCAATTTGAGGTCTCTGGGGGTCATTCAGACCCACTCGCAAGCGGCAGTATGCTCGCAAGTGGGTCAATGGTCCCCACTGCGCATGCGCACGACGGAGGGAGCTCCGTCATGCGCATGCGCGAGACCCAGACTGCGACAGCCAAGCTGTCGCTCCAGGTCTTGCACCAAAGGGGGCGTGCTGTCGATGGTGACTGACAGCACGCCCCCTTTGGTGGGCATGCCGGGGGCATGGCGGCCAGGCGGAGGCGTTCCCATGGGAACGCCTACCGTCTGAAGCAGGCCCCACTGACATCACTAGTGATGTCAGTGGGAGTGATTTTGGCTCTAATAGAGCCAAAATCACTCCAGGCCTTGTGGCTGGGAAACCCGACCACAGGGTTTCCCTCGCAAGTCCGATGGTCACGATGGTCAAGACCATCGCGACCATCTTTTTAGACGCTCATATATGCTGTGGGTGGTGACCCACAGCTATACGAGCATCCAGGAGGACACTCCATTTTAATGGAGGAGGGCCCTGATTCAGAGCGAGCTCTCTGGTCAGAGCAAGCGGCTCTGAATCAGGGCCTCTGTTCCATCTTTCCAATCTGTAAAGCAGAACAGATACCTTTAACTCCTGCCATGTTGTACATGATAAACATCTAAATGTGGCTGATTACACCGACTTGTCCCAATTTACCATCACAAAATGTTGAGAACTATGTGGATCTGTTTTAGCAAAATCTTAAATAAGAAGCACTTGTTGGTGAGTGTGGTAAAGAATTGTGAAAATTTGTATTTATTTATTAACAGTTTCTTATATAGCGCAGCGTATTCTGTTGCGCTTTACAATTGTAAAACATTTATAGAATAAAACAGGGTAATAACAGACAGACATAGAGGTCAGAGGGCCCTGCTTGCATGCTAACAAACTATAGGGAAATAGGCATTGATACACAAGGATAGGTGAACATTCTCGAATAATATAATGCTTATTATTCTTTTGTATAGATGTTATGTGTATGATGTTATTTGGTAATATGAGAAAACATAAATATACAATGTGATCTATAAAAAAATTGATTATTATATATTAAATATGATGACTTACTCACAGTAAAAATAAAACCATGCAGACAACACAGCAGCAAATGAGTTTGCAGCTCTTGACTCTTGAAAATATGGTGTCTTGAAACTCAGATGGAAAAACTTGTAAACGGAAATTATTGGTCTTACCCTGCACTTGAACTGTGAATCAGAAGCATCTATATTCAAGAGTGCTAGGAATTTTCTAGTTATTGGTACTGTTTTAGTTAGTATATGTACATCCAACAGTAAATAGTGACTTAAAAGGGACTTACAATCCAATCTAAAATGTTTCAGACCACCACCTTTATTCTGACATATTCATTTATGCCTTAAATAAATAATGAGAAAATAACTTGTTAACCATGTGTGTGTCGACCATTTTCATGTCGACCTTTTGACCATGTTGACCTTTTGTACTTGTCAATCTTCTTCAATTTTGACCTTTTCTGTGCAGACCTTTTGTCCCTGTCGACCTATTGACTGTCTAACATCTGCTGTCTATATCGACCTTTTTACTGTCTACCTAAAGTCCAGATACCTTAATTATCATGTTTACAGTTGTACTGGTGGCGTGCATGAAATGCTTTAAGCAACATTTCACACTTGTTGGTGATCTGGGGTCCCCATAGAGCTGGAGTCCCCATAGTCGTTGTCGACATTCTGAATGTTGACAAGCCAACTACATACTTTTTTCCTTAACAATTCATATAAGATACAAAAAGCAAGCCAATAATTTAGAGACCCAGCTTCCACCACTAAATGAAAATATGTGAAGAAGACAGAGAAATGAAGTGCATTTATCCGCAAGTTAAAATTATATAATCAAGCATAAAATTAAAGCTATAAGACACAAAAATAGTAGAGAAAAATATTATCACCACATATAATGCTGCACCTTCTACAATCAGGAAATTAAGTGTACATTAAGTAACTTAAATAGGAATATTGTAGTAAAACTGATGTAATTCATTATTACTCCCAAGAGATGGTTTATGTTGTATTGGCTGCATCTGACTGATGAAGCACACGTGAAACGCGCATCTCAGACCCGCTAGTCCCGCTGTGTACAGGTGGGATTCAGACCAGCAGCACATTAACAAGCTCCTTCAGCGGTGGATCCTCTCCGCCTATACGCCGGCTCCACTGTGAGCACCCAGGTACCTTTGCTCTCCACTCTGGCATAAGTAGTGACTATCTGTTACAGGGGTGAATGAGTGACCCTGCAATGCCTTGTGGTAACAGAGCTTTATTTACCCTGCATTAGCCACACTATTGCTTATTTACTCATCTATTATCACTGCACACGCGATCTGCGCTTCCCACCATTCACCAAAACCTGTGGTACAGTATGTGAGTGGCAGCAACGTAGATCCCGATTTTGTGCTGTGTTATCTTAACACTTCCCTATTTTTTACCGGCACTCTCATTAGAGTCTGGTCATCAGGGGCTCCTGCACTATATATATTTCTATACATCAGGACCCTCTTATCAGCCTGACATATAAGCAGATGCCCATTTTCTCTTATTCTCAACACTGGGTAAGCTCAGCAGTATGCTCACATGCCACTCAATGATATATCATATGGCATGCAGCAGCTGCTGCTGTGATATCCCATAAGGGAGTAGTCTGGTTTTCATTCACTCTCCCCTCTCTTATATATTCTACTGTGCCTGGGCTTATTTCAATAGACGTTGGGAGTTGATCTACCTCTGATTGTTGTAACATGATGTTGTGTATCAAATACACATATGAAATAATTTTTTGATATATATAATCTATTCATCTAAGAATTTATTTATGTGTTTTTGTGTGTCTGCTGTGTTTTTTTGATTGGCCATTGTGCCGTTATTTCACTATTTGGTCACTGTACTGTATTACCTGATTGATGTTCAATAACCTAGCATTATTAATTATTGATTGCTTATCCATGCCGTGATTAATCACAGGACCATTTAATCAGGTTTTCTTACCATTGTAATCTATATCCAGATATATAAGCAGAAGCTTACATTATTATCTATATCTGAGATTATTTTGTAATATTTCACCTTGCTTCATTTACATCTGTGATATTACTTTTAAGTTATATGTTTTGTTTGATTCATGTTTGATTGCATACCACCCTTAGTTGTCTTTAAACAATTAGGGTGTATGAATAAAGGTTTTAGATCCGATAATGTAATTTTAACACATACTTAATAAAAGTTAATTACTAGTAATATCATTGTTTGATATACATTATCTATAATAGAGTGCCTCCAAAAAAGAGAGTTTTCTTTTTTCTTTTTTTTCTTCTTTCTTCTCAGTACGTTGTATTGGCTGTGCCAGTTTAAAAATTTACCTTAAAATGTATTTGTGATTAGCTTAATAAAACATATGTCATTTTAATTTGTCTCTTATCCTATTACAGTACCAATATAACTATAATACCTGAATATGGGCAACATAATTATGTACCTAAAACAAAATTTAATGTGCTGCTCAGGAACACACCTCATGGCACTTGCAGTTCCTGTACCTGCACGGAGATGCATCAGTATTTGGGTGGTGCAAATCTTTAAACTTATAAAGTGCAAAATATGTCATTAGTCGCGATATGGAAAATTGGGGTTGGGTATTATATGCCAATAGACTCCTGATGCCAGAAGCCTGCTGTTTAGAATCCTGACACCGGCTGGTACAGTAAGTACAAAAATCCTGCGTCATGAACTAAAGATTTCATATTTTCAATTTTTTAGTCCATAAGACCTTCTTCCAGTCTTCAATAGTCCCATGGGTGCTATTTATGGTTCAGGTGAGGCTCTTTTTCTTATTTTGCCATGCTTCATCTAGTGGTAAGCTGTGCTTTCAGCTGTTGTCCTGTGAGCTACCTATCTAGCAAGCTGTTAGACTCTTGTCTTCTGATTCTGTTGTGGCTTTGGGTCTGCCAGACTTCTTAATTGTCAGATTTTACTCTAATTCCAAGTGTCTTTTGATTATATAGGAAACTGTACTCACAGTTGAAAGAGTGTTAGCACTAAAATGGACAAATAATGAGACATAATTTGGACTGGTTCTGAAAGTGTAGCTCTTTATCACACTTGCTGACTTTATAGATCTCCTCCCCAGGAGAAGCCCAGGGAGGAGATTCTGTTGATATCTTCCGGGGAGCAGGGGCAGACTGTATACATCATTAGACACTGCCCCACCACAGGGAAAAGGCAGCGATTCGCAGGGTTGTGAGTAGGGGGTGGGGCTAAATGATGTGATTTGCATAATTTTATCCCTGCCCCCTACTTTCGGACCTGAAAATTTCCTGTCAATTCTTCCCATCCTGCCCACTTCCAGGGGTGCGAGGGGGATTATCCCAATAATCAGGAGCCTCCCACAACTTTCGGGATATTGGGCATTTATGCCCTGTATGGTTAGAGGCACTTTTTCATATAGTTTAATGCCAACGCCATATAATTTAAGGAGAAAAATCTTTTTATTTCACCTTGTGTACAATCATATACAAACCATCTATTTTGTAGTAGCTGTACATTCTCAAATAACTCAGTTTGAATTAATATTATTGAAGAAGGCTGAAAGCAACCAGAAGTATGTATTGTGTTATGTTGTTTTCAATGGTGCATGTTTTCAAATTATAATATAAGTGGGATATGGACAGTACATATACCTTAGCAGTTGTATAAACCAGCTTGAAGTGCCACTTTACACTGCACAAACATAAAAGATGCTTCAGGCTGTTTCATTCTTCTCCAGAATAATGATTGACATTTCTGGTGCTTTGTACAGCATATTCATCTTGTAAATTCCTCTGTCTTTTTCTTGTTCAACTAGAATGCATGAAAGAAAAAAACAAATAATCTCAACATAGTGTAGTAAATAATTAAAGTGGTTTTCACAAAATGAAACACCACACTTCCAAAACAGAGTCCCTTTAGATGGATGCAAGATTATATTTTGCATTGCTCACAAAAATATCTTCTGGTTCTGTTCTCTTCCTTCTATATTAGGGTCCTTTATATATAAACACAAAAAGTTTGTACATCCTTCTACATTATCCTTTATTAAAACACAGTGCATTTATTTATCTAGAGTAAGATAAAAACAGTATTTTCACATATATAAAATGTCCAACCAGAGCAATGCATTTGGAACATAATAAAAAGTGAAGTACATTTCAAGCATACCTGTGATCTGGAGGTACAGGCTCAACCTTTTAAATGTTGAAACATTTTGGAAGTCAGGTTGAGTAAAGTCCCTGGACCCCAAAATCTTTTTTCAAATCAACTTTTCTGAGTCACTTGCATTTCGGGTAATTATAGAAACTAGTGGCCAATAAGAAGGATTTTGTTCCATCAGCCAGAATGTTGTTCCAGACTTACATAGTTAAATAGACAAACATTATTCAATGCATTTCTAAAATATAAATTACATTTAATAATATCATATTAAATAGGAATACATAATTTCCCTTTAATAAAAATGTATACTTTACAATATTAACAAAAACCATTAAAGGTTAAAAACAAAATTAAGGAGATAAAACTTTCAATAATAGCACCCATCTCAGCCTGTGCCAACTGTGCCTCTGTTTTGAATCAGCTTTATTTTTTTTTAAATACTGTACCTCATAGCTGAAGAAGGCTCAAAGCTTTCTGAAGTGCATACTCAGGGCCTGATATAGAGATGTACATTAATGTTAACCTGAGGGATACTCAGATGTCCGATGGTCTTGCAAGTGATCCCCAGACACAGCAGTGGACCACCAAAGTCTGCAGAAGGTGTCTTTTAACACAAGACACCTCCTGTGGCTTACAAAGATGCAGTGGCTGTGGGAATTGTGTACATCCCTAAATCAGACCCTATGTTATGCAGTGTTCAATGATACATGTTTTTAAATTATTAATTATAATACTTATTATTAGTTACTTGCAGAAATACGAGTGTACCTTTTGATATACTCCCAATTGACCAATTTATGCTATGTAAGACTAACTTAATATAGATTCTTTAGTGCAAGAATAATATAGCACCACAATATACTGTAACTTCCAGATCCAGACACAGCTTGACAATATAAGGAGACAAAATAGAACTCTTTTTGGGGGGTTACTCTTGTTGATTATGTATAATGTTAAAGTTAAAATATAACTTTTATTATATCTGTTAAAATAATAGGTTTAAAGTTTAAACACTTACAAAAACAACATATCTCTAAAATTGATTGGTCCCAATAGGTTAAGGTAATAACTTCCGATTACTGACAAAATATGTATGTGATTCAATTATCAATAATTTGTTAAACAATATTAAGCATAAATTATAGAATGGCAAAAAGCAACTGGCAGCTGTATAGTGGTATAAATTATAATAATATTGGTCATTTTATGTCATTTTATGCGTACTGGGTAGCACAGAAATAACAGGATGTAGTCAAAATGTCAACACCACATCAGTTATGATGTCATCATTGTTGAAATTTTGATATTGAACATGTCAGCATGTGCAGAATGTTGACCTGTTCACAATGTTGACATTCTGCATAGACTGGAGGATTATAGTTATCCGACATGAGGGAAGGTTAGGGTTAGGCACTGGAGGGAGGGTTAAGATTTGTTTATGGGAGGGAACCTTAGGGTTAGACACTAGGGGGGGTAATGGTTAGGATTAGCAATACTTGCAGCCAAAAGATGCACAGAATCCATTGGTAGACATCCTGTTTTCACTTCCGGACCCACCGTACCTAAGTCACCTCTAGACCACCTGTGACATTCTGTCAACATTCTAATCATGTGGACAATTCATCAGTGTTGACATGGTGCATGTCTACAGTATGTGGTCATTTTGAATATTGACAAAATATACCATACCCAAAATAACATTGGGTAGTCAAAATCACTGAATGCTGAAAAAAAGCTCATGTTTGCAAAAATTATAATGATAGGTCCTTGATTAATCAGCAGACAAACACATATGATATACAGTACAATTCCTCAGACCCACACAGAAGAATGCAACATTTCATAAACATCATCAGAAAACACAACTTCAGTTGAAAAAACACATGCGTTGGTGTGCACAGTGATAGTGATGTGCAATTGAAATGATCAGATATATTTAAATATATAATGCAATAAATAAAAACCCTGCTTCAATTCATAGGGAGACGGAAAGTAAGTGTGCAGTGCCTAGCCCACCGCACTACATCTGCTGTCCCATCATGTGCCTTGGCAGTGAATGGCAGGATGAGAATGAGTGTGTCTCATGCTGCAGGAGAAAAGATAGTAAGAAGGAAGCTTCTATGAGGATGCTCACACTTTTGATAAGCCCTGCTGTTGCTACCTTGTTGTATAAATACCTTGCAAAGCAGCTTCAGTTGATCTGTTTCCTAAGTTGGAGTATTTTTTAAATTACAAGGTACCTGTTTGAGAAATGAAGGTTCATTGATTCGTGGGATAACAAGTGTATTTTTTTGTGCCAGCTGTGAAGTCCCATCCATGCATGAGCATGACATTTATATGACATGCAATTTACCTGTGTATGGCTTTATCACATACATACATCCCAATTACTACAGACAACAGCCACCCTCTAAAGTAATGCTCCTACCAATGGGAGTAGTGATACATATAATTGGCAGTGTTATGAGCTAATTATCTTGTCTGGAGGAACTCATAGTACTATGGTACATCCACATTAATGGGATTGTTGTAACATATGACTGACAGTATTATAAAGCCTATCTAACCATTTGTGGGCACTCCTGGGGCTGCATAACAATGTCATGACAGACAGCTATGTTATCCAATCCTAGGTAATAAAAAAATTTAACTGATTGTCATTATAATGGGTTGGCATTTCCAGATTACAGTATAAAAGTTTATTATACCAATCCAGGTTCATGTAAACATTAGGGTAGTGTTTATACAGTATTGTATGTTAAATGTCTATGTTTATGTTGATGTTACTAGCATATTAGAACATATTAGAACATAGAGGGTAGTTATAAATGAAACATAGGTGCATAAGAAAATTGTATGCATTGTATTATGATTTTAATATTTATAATATTTATAATATTTTGAGTATGAATATGGCACTTGTTAGAGATGAGAACGATTCTTAGGTATTTCATTCAGGGAGAGTAAATCATAATAATATGTATATACTTACGTATATTGTAACTTGTTAAATTAAAGTAAATTAATACTGTTATAGTTCCTTCAGGGGGAGCAGAAATTATAGTGCATAGCCTCATAGTTGTATAATGTAATACAAGTATGTGATCACAATAGGTGAAAGTGTAATAAATAAAATTACGAAGTGATAATGTAGAGTTGGTGCACACAGGGCCTGATTCAGCAGAGGACGGAATTGCAATTCAGTCCTGCAAAAATTCAAATGCAGCAGGAGGTGTCTGACACTTCCTTGCTGCATCTTTGATCTCAGCACTGCGACTGAGGTCGCAGCCTAGAATCACTAACGCAACTATCAGTTGCAATGGTTGCACCTTTGGTCAGGCTGTGGTAGCTGAAGCTTACCACAGCCTTGCCAGGTCCTGTCAGCCTGTGAGGCCAGGAAGTCTGCATCCATGATCACACATTCTGGCCTTGCCACTCCTGGAAATGAGGGTGACCATTACAGTTTGTATCATATAGTGTAGTAAGTCAAATAGCCAATTGTGATTAAGTCTTAGGCAGGGGATTACACATAAGGGTATTGATCAATCACAAAGTGTTAACAAGTACATTGGATATGCATGAGGCTAGCTTCCACAGTATGTTATCAGGTCAAAATATTGTATCATACTTGTGTAATTGGAGTCAGTTGGGAAGGAAAGCACTATAATTTATTCATTAATTTAATCCATTGGGTGCTAGTTCCATTTGCTTTATTTTTTTAAATAGTTTGTGAGTCAGGTCACCTCCCTTAATGGCTAGATTCATTCTCTCCAAAGGAACATGTTTGGATGTTTGTATTGAATGTGTCTCACTTTCTTTGTTAGTTTTTAATTTTGTAGAGATTTGTGGCCACATTTCTTATTGTACTAATATGATTCAAAATTTGTGTTTTCAGTAGCTGGGTCATCATACCAACATATTTAAGGTTGCAGCTGTATGTAATGCAATAGACAACATCCAATGCATTGCACTTAAATAAGTTATTGAGGTTTGCTGAACCTGTCTTTCTCTTCCCTTGGTTTTTTTTTATATATGCACAGGCTTTATAATGTCCACAAGGGAAGTAGCCTTTAATGGTGGGTTGTTTGGGTGGGTTTTTTTTACAAAATGTCTACTTACAAAATGATCTTGCAGGATGGTTGCTCTCTGCCAACTCATTGAGACTTTATTGTCCATTTTTTTGGATAGAACCTCAAATAGTCAGAGTAAAGACAAGTGTTTTGACTTACACTCTTCAGATCATGCCACTCTTGTATAAGTTGCCCACAAATATGATTTTATCCGACTTTTGGGTTTGGAGTAATTTCTGAAAATCAGATGTTCCCTTTTTATTTTAAGGAGGCTTCATACCACTTGGCAGTGAAAAAGATTTTGAGAACACTATCTTAATATCTTTAAAAAGATATCAGTTTTGTAGTGTTACAAAAAATGTTTAGTTGCACATAAAGGAGACCCTAAAGATCTCAGCATTGTAGGGGTTCCTAAAACCAACAGAGGAGAAGAGTGATTTTGACAATTATGTGAAACAGAAGCCTTATTGCTGTTTTGTTTTCAAACTTTCTATCCTGATGGGTTTAATAAGACCATTGAGTTTGAATCTTTTCAATAATCTTTAATCTATTTAGGTTTATTCAGTTTGTTGATCCTTATTAGTTTTGGTTTCCAAATTTCTGTATATTGTATTTATTTTTATTGTTTTATGAGTAATATTGATTATAATTATAACTAAAGTCCACGTTACCATAGCACCACACCATTTTCATTTTCTTTAATATAAATATCACTTCTTTATCTGTGACTATTACTTAGGTATCCAGATATCCCTCAAGGGTTAGTGGTCTGAGATATTACTTCGTTATAGCGGAGGTGAGAGTTCTATTTTGTCATCTTATTTGGTTTATTTTCAATATACTGTAGATTAGATATTATATTTACAGTTTATTCCAGTTGTTGCAGTTATTTAATTTTATAAATTTCATTTAGTTAGTTATTTAAATCATTGACAATTCTATATAGGGCTCATGATTTTCTTTTCTCTTTATAATGTATATTTTATAGGAATTGGTTCCATCTGGGGTTTTATATACCAGTTTCTATTCAGTAATTAAGGTTTAGTTAACAGTTTTACTCTCTATTATAAATATGCAATGTCTATTGAAAACAGTTGGTTTCTCTAGATTTGTTTTACATGTAGTAGCCTCGGTAGGCCAGAGGTTAGATCAATAGTATTATTAAACACAGGGCTGAGAGTTCAAACCTTGGCAAAATAATTAATAATGAGTAATTGGGATTAATCTAATTTTGAAAATGACAGTGTTTTTCTTCCACTTCATGTTTGGTTAAAACTGTCATTTTCAGCTTTTTTGAGGTACAGTATTTTTGGGAAGGCATACTGTAACTCAGGATACAGGGCGATTTAAGACTTGGGGTTTGATTTGTTAGATAGATCTTGTTCCAGTGTAGGGCCTTTAGGGGTTAAGGTTTTTGAGAATGATACAATTTTTTAACAATTTACCTAAATATGCCCCATTCTTCAGAATTGTTGTGCATGTCAAGAAGCCACCTGCATAGGGTGTACTGAGAGTGGCTTCACTTAAGAGCACAAATATGTCTGACATCACTTTGCTAACATAATTTAGGCACCCCCGGGGGAAGGTTAGGGTTCGGCACCCCCCCGGAAGACTTAGGTTTAGGCAGCAGGGAAGGGGGGTTAAGGTTAGGCACTTAGAGGGGGGATTAGGGGGGATTAGGGTTAGGCACAGGGGGGAGGTTAGGGTTAGGTACCCCTACAGAGGGTTAAGGTTATGGGGGTTAGGTTAGATTAGTAGATACTTACCTTACCATGATCAGGATTTCCAGCGCTGTCGGGCTTCCGCTGCCGGGCTCTGCTGTTTTGTCGGGCTGCCGCTGATGGGATTTGAACTCCCGGCCATGCGGCAGCCAGGATATCATACCGATTCCCAATATTTACATAGGGGGGCTGGCTGGTGTTTTGAGGTTAAGGGTGGTCACAATGTATGTTCACTACCCTGGAACCTCTGTAATTAAAGATATTTATGTGGCCGCTGCCACCAGGCACTAGGCAGAAGTGCTGCCCCTGCTTGCTGTTAATGATTGCCACAGGCTAAAGAGCTCAGCTCTCTCCCACATCTGCCACCTTCTCATGCAGCATTGAATGTAGATCCCAGCAGAGGCAGCCCCATCTTACTTCCAGGGCCCCAACAGCTCCCCTCTGTATGGAGAATGTGGGGATAGCCCCAGTCTGGGGTACCCTGGAGAGGGGGGACTACTTTATTGGGTGGGTATGCCCATTGATGCCTAGTGGAGGCCATTTCTGGTTCATTAAATACAAGGACCTCACTTTTTTACCCTGTATTTTTTGAACCAGCGCATGCCATTTCCGGAAGCTGATGCCGTGCACACATGCAGTATCAGCTTCCCACGGGAAGTATTTCACTTCTGATGAATATTTCTCCTAAATGCCAGGGATATGCAGTAACTCAAGAGGACAATGGTTACCACAACCACTGTCCCTGAAAGTTCCCCCTAGTACATAGATGGGATATTTTTATTAAAAATTAAAATATTCCCGGCTGGTCCTTGATAATAGTACATAGGCCCCTAAGTCTCAATGATTTCAAAGCATTTCTAGATTCATACATCAGTGCTGTACACTGACAGGAGATTACTCTTTCAAACTATCACACTAGAGGCATATTGATGCCTGGGGAGACCCATGTGCAGCGCAGACCCCCCCACACACACACACACACCTCAGAGCATCAATTTACCAAACTACCATAGGTGCAATGGGTGCAGCTGATGAGTCTCAGAGCTGAGGGGAGCTCAAAGTTACATGTATTATATCCATTTTTCACAATTGGGTGGTACATAGGGGCCCTTACAAACGTTTGCTATGAGGCCTTCAAATACCTTGTTATGCCCCCGACACTGGCACAATGCACTGATGCCAGCTTTCCAAACATATCAAACTAAATATTGCAATGCCAACAAAAACTATGGGGTGTTATTCCTGGCAAATGGTTCTGGGTGCAGGGTGTATGGTGCAGGGCCTTTGTGCACCACACACTGCACTCATTATAGATGCATTACCCATTTTATTAAAAAAACAATTGTTCATCACCCACTGTTACGGGAAGCAACTAAATGTTTTCATATATGCTGAGTAATTAGAAGTAATATGATGGTGAAATTGGTAATTGTGTTACACAGAGCATGGCAAACAGGATTGTGAATATATTCTACAGATGTGCAAATTTTCTCTCTCAACCATATGGAAACAGGAACTGCCTGGGAGTCCTACCTGACCCCTAAATTTAGTACTGTGGAAGCAGCATGTTAACTTGTGTGTAGTGGCTGTCACTGTACCCAGTCAGGTGGGAGGTGCTGGATGCATGGCACAATGATCACGTCATCATGTCTCTGCCCCTTCATTATACAAAGCTGCAATTCCTGGAATTGATTAAATACAAATGGAGCCTATTAACTGCCCAGACCTTCCACTTCATTCAGGAAATGTTCGGAATCAACCAGCATGAGGGAGACTCACTGGCCTACTCTCCCAGGAGTAATTTGGGAATCTTCTGGGCATTCTAGGAAAGTAGAGCAGTATGCCTCCGATGAGCAGAACTGCCTTGACCTCTTAACTGTTGCTGGTTTGTCTCTCCCTTATGTCATCAACATATTAAAGCTGAACTTAAATTGTTTGTTGATAGTGAACATCATTTTGGCTATTCTCTCTCTACTAATGGGGTTATCACTGAATTTATCCTTTTATCTTGTCATTATTCTGGATAGAGGTGTGAGTGACCTTATAGTGATGACAAGGGCTTGTATGCGTGTACAAAGAGAAAATGCAAATATCTGAACTCATTTCAGACACACTTGATGTGTCCTTCATTTTGACACATTATGGCATGTCCATAATGTGTCACAAGACAGGCTTACAAAGCTTTAATAAAACACTAATGCAAGAAAAAGCATTAGCTTAGCTTTATTGCTGCAAGAAGAATGCATTTCCTATTTGTCCATTATAGTATGTCTTAAATAGGAATATATATTGCCAGGCTTGGACTGGCCCACAGGAGTACAGGGGAAATCTCCGGTGGGCCCCACTGCCTGAGGGCCCCACCCCCTCTTCTAATGTCAGGTTTCATACAGTGCACTTGAATTATACATTGTTACTCTATTATACGGTCAGTTACCTGGTAGAGCAGGAACATGGATAAACAGACCATAAACTGTAGTATCCATGTTGCCTGCAGGCTACGTCCTTTATAATAGTTAGCCAAGCATTTGAGGTGGCTGGCCACACCCCACTGGAGGCTGTACACACCCCTTAAGCATGGGCTCCCACCACTGCCTTCCCCCGGTGGGCCCTTCATGCCCCAGTCCTACACTGTATATAGCTACACTATTTTAAACCTATAAGCCTGATGAATATGCTCCTGCATTGAAGCATCTGTATTTCCAAAGACAGTTTCTTATTCCTGAGTACCATTGCCATTAGTATTTATACATTAGGATTTTACAGAGGGCAGTGGGGAGGAAATTTACGACTATTAACCAGTGAGCACCAGAACATAAAACTGTTTATATTTTTGTGTGCGTGTGTGTGTATGTACAGTATGTGTGTGTGTATATTTGAGTTGACATATTGAATAATTAAAATATGGAAAATATTTGTATTTTCTTGAAAATTTGCTATTTTTGGTTTTGTTTTAATTTCATGATGTTTGTGGAAAAGGTGACACTGTAAGAAATATCTGACATTACTGTCAGTGTTGGTTATCCAAGACAGGCAACTTTCCATACAGAATTATGACTACCTTCTCTGTGCCTGGCAGACTCAGTGAGATTGCATTCCTGCAATGCACTCAGCAATATTATTTCATTATGTGTCAAAGCAATTTCCCTTGAATGACCCTAATGCCATTGATAGCAATATTATTAGATCAATCTTTAGCTGAGAAAAATTAGTTTCATTAGATCAATTAATCCTGGAGAGCAGCATTATTGTACATCTCTAGATTTATAACTAATTAGCTTTTAATATGAGATTATCAAGCTGATCAGATGCAACAAAGAAATCAGCAACATTAATGTTATGTGGTCAAACAGTTTATAAAATGTTAAAATCTTTTCTATTTTAAAATACAAATTCTGCTTCAAATTATTGTTTATATATAAAGGCATACCTGGCTATGTAATATCATAATGGGCTGACGCGTTGTAATAATACCCTTTTTCTTCATATCCTTTCATCACTATATTACATATTCTATCTTCTCAATCTCGCTTCACCACCATTTTACTCTATATTCAATTAGGAATGAATAGTTTGCATATAGATTGTGTAGTAACTGTTGCTAGATTTTTAGATACTGTAAGTTTGGGGAGGGAGTGTGGAATAACGGCTGTTCCCATCAATGATTGATTCTTTCAGGCATGAACATGTGTAAATAACTTTATTGTTAATGTAAGATGATGTTCTACTTACACAATGTAACTGTTTCAAATGCTGTGGTGTATTTGCTGAGAGGCACCTTCAACAAAACTATTTGGATGTATCAACTGATGTTTTTTTTTCTATAGATATGCATATGGCAGAGGTTCCCAAACATTTTTGAACCACGGTGCCCTAGAGTATCAACATTGTTTTCACGGCACCCCTAAGCCAAACGTTTGTTATTGAGAAATTCAGAAATTTTTTTTTAAATAGCAAAGTGAAGTAAATTGTGCTTACCTGTCATCCTTAGGTTTAGTTATGTGGTGGTGGACAGGTTTTCTCTTCTGTTTATCCACATATTTACATTACATTGAACATAAATAATTTGATTTTGTGCTTGACCATCAACCTGAGGCACCCTTGCAAGTGTCCCGAGGCACCCCAGGGTGCCACAGCGCACAGTTTGGGAACCACTGCATTAGGCAGTGATTCTCAAATGCCGCTTAATTACATATATTTATTCCAGTGGCCCCCAACCCATTTAGACCATGGAGAAGATTTACTAAATGTTGGTTTACAAAGCTGCCGATGATCAATGACTTTGACCAATGGATTTAAACAATAGTAATTACTGCTTAACCATGCTAATTTTGCATTAATTGGCATTGCAGTTTGAAATTCATCGGTCAAAGCTGCCAATAGTTGTCAGCTTTGTAAACTTGATGGATAGTAAATCTACCCCCATTGTTAAAACAAATTCTTCAAAATCTATATTAAAGTTTTTATTAAATTACCAGTGTCTGGTTTAAATTTACTGAATTGTAGGCTGATGATTGTATTCTTATAATAAAGCAGTAAGCAGGAAATATTATAGGTGGGTCTATTATGGATGCTCCCACATTGATAAAATGGCAAAAAAAAAGAAAGAAATACTTAAAAAAAAGAGAAAAAGAAAATCTTACTTCTGTGACAGCTCAAATAATTTCCTATGTGAGTACGGGTCTCTATCTTATAGCTGTGCTTTGATCCCAAACCAAACTCTTAATCAGTTGACAGCTTTTTATCAACTTTTCATCAGACACACTGAGCAAACATAAAGTATATGTATATATACAATATGTACTGTATACCTACTTTCTTCTTGATTCTTCACACCACTATATTGTATTTTATTTCTAAAATATTGTTTAGATAGATAGATAGATAGATAGATAGATAGATAGATAGATAGATAGATAGATAGATAGATAGATGAATAGCTAAGAAAATAATATGATATGATAATATAATATTTGTGTTATTATGTGTTATGCAGTAAATATTTGACTTTCATCTTTGTGAAATGTGAAAAAGGCCATTTTTTTTATTGAAACAAGAAACTTTTCCAAAATTACATGTTATTACAATCAGATGTGTAGACAAAGGAATCACATCCAATATCCCTATGTGAATACAAATATTGATATGGATGGAATAGGCATTTATAATTAGGACCACATACTCTTCTGTGTCAAATTCTCTTCATCCCACACTTCAATAAATTACACGATTTCCTGAATTGCAATACAGGGAAATGACAAGAAAAATATTTACATTGTAAATTTACATTGTGACAAATGTGCCTGCATAGATCCCTGAACTAGTCCTCATTCCTACCATTATAAATGGTAATTATAATAATTTCAGGAGGTCATTGTTGACATGAAGCAATAAAAATGTGTTATTACTCTGGGCTGCTTGCACAGATTGTGTTCTAGTATGTGAACTGAACAATTCTGAATGACTATGTTCAAATAGCTACAGTACATACTTTTGTGTAATTTACATAATTATTCATATGCTGGAGGGAAGGACAATGCATGTATGCCATGTTTTGTCACAACCCTAAGCTGAATTGCAAGAATATGCTCTTTCTATAAATTAAAGTATAATTATTGTTTCATTGCAGATTAACAATTTTTGTAAATTATGTAAATGCTTATGAGAGCAGTGTGAGTAATACTGATGCCAGAAATGTATTGCCATTATAGATTAATGTTTAGGTAAATTATTTGATTTTTTAAATATATATAGTTTAATAATCTGAAATATTTGTAGAATACATACTATAATACTTTGCAAGCAATACTCAACTAAGATATTGGGCAACAGTTATTTTCTGCAACATAAATACATTTAAAGCATTTCTATTTCTTAGAAAGGCCAAAATTTAATGATTTATCCACTTATAATTGATAAGTTTTTGTAGATTATCCACCCAAAACATCCACATATCACATGAACATTCTTATATAGCATAGAATCAAAATGGCCTCTTCCAATCTTGGTTTATTCCTCTTATTTTTTTAATCTAAATGGCATGACAATAGAAAGATCCCATATTATACATATCCTACAAGAGGTCATACAAATTCATAAGACCTACAGTTTCAAATCCTATAATTTTATGGGGCCATACATCATGGTTTCAGGGAAATCTAACATTTTGGATTTCCCTGATTTGCCGATCCTAATGAAAAAATGATCGGGATCGGCAAGTCAGGGATTTTTAACATACAGAATATCCCTGATTTCCAGATGGATCGCTGATCATTGATCTGCAGTTTTGAACGCCAATCGGTATCATGGGATCGAGGAATTGTGGTGCTGATGTATGGCCAGCATTATTACTCTGTGTAATGAATTAATTGGCCATCTTGTGACACACTCTCTAGGCTGCTTCCCCCCTTTTGTTTAAATTTTTTGTTTTCATTACCTTGTCTCTCTGCACATTATGGGGTGCAGATATATCTATGCCCAGCTCTAAAACACTAACATACAGATGTTTCCACATTAACCTAGCATATAAATTGCACCAAATAGCACAAGATGATTGTCGCAACTTAGATGCAGTGCCATGGCAAATGTTCACATACAGTATTTGTTGGTTTTTTGCACCACAGATGGATACCAACAGACCTGCAGTGTACTGAGGACTTAGAATTAGCACTTTTGTCACAATCATGGCAGTGTAAATTGAATGATACAGTGCAGTATTTTGCCTTTTTCCACAGATTTGCACTGCTACCAGCAGTCCACCACTTTAGCAGTGCAAAAAAGATGCATGTAATATTTACAAAAAAAGATGCAAATTTTTCATTGCACACCAAACTCCTTTATTTGGCATGATTTGCGTATAGGTGTATGTGGAATAATATGTACAGATGTGTCCACATACTGTACATCTATCCTGTGTGTGCTACAAGTTGTGCTTCACATAACGCATGAGTGCCGTGTGACTTCATAGTGCCAAGCATCTTTTCATGCGACTTTTTTCACTTCAAATGCGTCTTATTCACAAAGCGATGCAAATATGACACACAAGCAGCTTATGCTGATCAAGTGATATACGGCATGCCTATATTCTGTGTGCGACTGCAGTTATATCTGCATGCGAAATGCTGCGTTACAGTGTCAGTAGCTGTGACACTGTAACATAGCATTTCCGATGCAGATACAGCTGCAGTCGCACACAGAGTATAGGCATGCCGCATATGATTTTAAACAGCATAAGCTGCTTGTGTGTCATATTTGCATCACTTTGCATTTGTGCATTCTATTCGCATCGCATTGTGAATAAGATGCATTTGAAGGGAAAAATGTCCATGGAAAGACGCTTAGTAATGAGGCGTGCCACAGCATGCTGTGACTATAAAGGCTGTTTAACATGCAAGGAGGCTAGATGCAGTGATATGTGGTCAGGTGAGGCAGTACCTTTCCTGTCATACTTAGGTACAGTATACCGCAAAGTTTTCATTATAAAAAAGATAAGAAAAAAAAATTAAAGAAAATATTATAAATATCTTCTTTGTATTATTCTAATAATTTTTATAGTCAAAACTTTGGGGTAAAAAGGGTATGGCAGGTGAGGCACTGCCTCCCCTGTCTACTTGTTCTGCAAATCCCTAATCAAAAGACACCAAATTTCCAGCACTGTATGCTGCTGCACCTTTGTATAATACCCACATGAACCCTCAGGGTTATATATTTATGTGTAAATCTGACTCTGATACTAGCTAGTGCCTCACCATCCATTTACCACAGCGCATGTCACTAGCTAAATGTATGTGGACACATCTGTATGTGTCAGACTTACATAAAGAGTAACAGGTATAGTATAGAGAATGCATAGATATGTAACTCATACTTGCCGACAATCAGCTCCAGCCTTCCGGGAGGGAGCTGATTGTCAGCTAACAGCGGGGGCGGCCATTGACAGCACATTGGGGCAGAGCCAAGGGTGGGGCCATGCGATCGCATCATCGTGGCCCCACCCCTTCTTCACAATGCCATTATTTTTGGCATTGTGAAGCAGGGGGCGGGGCCACGATGACGCGATTCAGCATAAATCGCATCACACCCCCCCACTGTGGGGGTTTCTAGTTTTTTCTGGGGGGAGGTCGGGAGGGTCGCAGGCTTCTGGGAGACTTGCCTGCCTTTCCGGGAGGCTTGGAGCAGCGCCCGAAAATCAGGAGGCTCCCGGCCAAATCGGGAGGGTAAGCAAGCCTGATGTTACTTGACAGTGTTAGTAGTAAAAGGGAATCTAAGTTACCTAGGGAATTTAGCCCTTTTCTCAGCATGCTTATGCACCTGCAACAAATATGGCTACTGAAAGGTGTATCTGCAGCTAGGTCCAACAACTATACAGCAACTGTGTCAATATGCCTTTAGTGTCTGCTTACTCTTTTTAAAAAATATTTTATACATCCAGACAGCAGGTGAAGTACAAAAAGTAAGAAGTGGTTTTAACAAGTGCATTTAACAACATAATACATCATAGAAATATAGTATAGATGATTTGATGTAAATATTAAATAAAGAATTTAAGGAAATAAGGGAAAAAAGACAAAAAGTTAAAAGAAAAGATTAATGAATGTCAGGTAAGTAAAATACACTTAGGAGGATAGAAGTCAATTAATGAATAGGGTAAACTAGGTTTTAGAGAGGAGGGTGAGCTCCATAGTGGTTAGTCCTGGAAGTCCAAGTACATGAGAACTAATTCAGTGTTATGAATAATACTAGGAGTGATGTATATGAAGTTATAGACCTGACATATTCCATTTAAAATCAAAGAAGGTAGAAGAAACTTTGTTTTGCCAATATAAAGCTATTTGATATTTGGTAGCACTCAAAATAACAGTTATTAGCTTCTGGGTATTCTTGGAAATATTGGAAATATAACAAGGTCACACTGAATATGGAAGGGAGTTGGTCATTGTAATATCTGTAAAAATGGGAATAAGGTGATGTATGTCTGTATACATTTTGGATAGTGCCCTCAGTTCTGCAAAGCCTCGAACATAATGGTGATGTAGAAGGAAAATTTGTATGTAATCGTTGAGGTAATGGGGTGTAGTCAGGTAGCCAACGGTCGAAATGCAGACCACCAGCTTTCCGACTGTCTAATCCCAACAGGGGTCTAATGACAGGCATCAAGATCCCGAAGCCTGTCATTTTACCTATGCCGGGAGACCGGCATACCGATCGAAGGTAAGCCGGGCACCGGGCACGGACAACCGTGGGGGGGAGGGTTAGGTTAGGGGCTCCTGGGGAGGACTTAGGGTTAGGCACCCCCCCAGATGGGTAAGGGTTAGGCACCCCCGGGGGGGAGGTTAGGGTTAGGCACCCTCCCCGGTAGACTTAGGTTTAGACTTCGGGGAAGGGGGGTTAGGTCCTCCTCTGTCGGGACTGGAACATGCGTCCGGCGGTATTCCATACTTATCCAGAGGTAATAAGTACCAATTTTAATTTATTTTATGGGCTTTTTTAAATTAAATTATAGTACTTATGGATGTTCTTGAGTGGTTATCTCAAATTTGTATCCAGTCCTCAGAAGGAAAAGTTTATCCTATATCTTCCTCCTGCCATAGCTCATGGGAATCTTCCAATGATCAGTTAGATGATAATAAATGACTGGTGAAAGTAAATATACACTACTGGTTAAAAGTGAAAGAAAATACGAATGTATCCATTTTTTATTGAAATGTAAGAAGTTAAGTGTCTCAATGTACTCTGAAATTAAAGTATAGAATAAATAAACAACTAGAGATAAAACAGAAATCATAGAATTATTTTGTTTAACAAAGTAGTCACCTTTTGTAGATAAACCTGCTGGACACACTCATGGTATTCTTTCTACAATAGAAATTAAATATTGTTCAGGAACTTCCTGCAAATGTGCTGAACTTGTAGGTTCTTTTGTATTCACCCTTTGGTCCAGCTCATCCCAAACCAGCTCAATGGTGTTTAAGCCTGTACACGGTGCTGGTCATTTCATGATTTTAAGTCTACTGTCTTGTTTTTTAATCCAAGGGAGTAATGTGTTGGGGACCGGGACAAAGTGAAACAAAGTATTGTAGAAATGTCTAAGTTGAAAATATTGGTAAAACACAAATTGGGGATCAGATATCTAATATGAAAATCAGCAAATGATAGAAATGTATGCAGAGGTGCAAGATATGTTAAGAATTTAATTTCAATATGGATCATGTGGGAGAAAGACAATGTGGATTGGCCTGCAGGGAATGAGGTATTACTCAATTATGGGGTAAATTGCCTGATTTGAGTAACTGGTAAGAGTTTGTGACTTTTGGCCATATTGATAAGTGAAAAGCTGGAATGTGGGGTAAGGTAATTAATGTAGATCTATTTAGAGGTTCTAGCCATAAAAATGTCAAGGCAGAATACAGATAAGATTCATTATGGATTCATTTTCAACCCAAATACATATTTAAGGCTTAGAATGTAATAAAACACCTTGGGCTAAATGTGATAGATTGTGAGCCGGCATTGCTGCTGGAATACATGTGAGTATGCCTGTATTTTAAAGCTTCAAGCATGTTAAAGGCTAAACCAGCTTGGTTTAGCTTTTAACATACTTGCTGCTTTAAAAATACAGGCATACTGGCATGTATTCCTACAGCGGTGCCGGCTCGCAATATATTACATTTATGGCTCTATTTATAAATCCTCTTTTTACTAAAATAAAGTGAAAAAGGGTGTTTTCACTGTTTCACTGAAATTTTTTAACTGGCAATTGTAGTAGTTTTAGTGAAAAACTTCTCCCAACCCTTTAATTCTCATTTCTTTAGCAAGCAGATTGCATTTCCCATACTTATAATGGGAAATGCGATCTGACTGGAATTTACAGAAGGGGAATTGTGAAAAAATACCAGATGGGAGCCCTGCTATAACAACGCCATCTGCAGATGGTGTTAAGCAAAGTTCCCCCTGGTACCCCGGCTCCTGCTCCACTTTGACAGGCATATATTTTCCATCACATGTATCTTTTATAGCTGCTGACTCCCTACTCTTATGCTGGGCGCACACAGAGCGATGTGTAGCCAGCAGATATGCCGGCCCCAACGGGGGTAGTGTACACTTCAGAACGAGGTAATGAACGATGGAATGATCCCTCATTCCATCCTTCATTACCTGCAATGGGGCCACATGCAATATCAACTGGACGATACCGCATGTGACTATGGGAGCACGCATATTGGCCGTCCACACTGATCTATGCGGCCGATATGTAGTTCCAATTTGGATGGAAACGACATATCATACCGACATTGTCTAATGTGTACCCAGCTTTGATAGCTGGTTTTATCAGGGCACACATGCACCAATCTATAATTGATCCTGAGGTGTGCCTGGAAACATGTATTTATGCTTTTGTTAAACTCTGCATAGCTTGCACGTGCATTGCCACACTCTCTCCAGACTTCGCCTATGTGAGATCATCCTGTTAAATCCCAATTGTGCCACTTCAATAGCATGTGGATGTGGCTCTGCATTGCCCATTGTTACATACACTGGTTTACAAATCATGAGCAATGTGGAAATATGCAAATAAGCATACATTTAACTCTGACTATGGCCCTATGTGTTTTTTAATGATACAGTAGCTTGTGATAATTGCATATATAACTTTTTCATAGTAACAAAGACAGAGCTGGTTTGCAAAGCTCATGTCCACTCTAAATATACGTTTGTATGTGTTATACGAGGTTGAGTCAAAAATTATCCGAACTCTGACTGTAGTATTCATTTTAATAAACTTTCAGAAAAGGCATACATTATTTTTCGACATAATCTCCCTGCTTTTCAATACACATTGTCCATCTGTCAACAAGCTTTTGTATTCCCTCATTAAAAATGTTTTAGGCCTAGCTGCAAGCCATGAATGCACCGCTGTCTTCACCTCTTCATCAGACATGAATATTCATCCTCTTAGGGCTGCTTTTAGGGGACCAAACAGATGATAGTCCAATGGAGAAGATCAGCACTATAGGGAGAATTCTTTAACACCTCAAAACTAAGTTTTGGAGTGTCGACAGTATGAACAGCGGTGTGCAAACGTGCATTGTCATGCAACAACACAACACCCTTTAATAGCAGTCCTCTGCATTTTGTTTGAATTTTAAGGTTCAGCCCTTCAGTGAGCATCTCACTGTAATGAGCACTGTTGATTCCTGATAATGTTCCAATACTGGCCCTTGAGAATCCCAGAAAACTGTAAGCAGCAATTTTCCAGCTGATGGGTGACTTTTTAACTTTTTCTTGGTCGCCGATTGAACATGTTTCCATTCCATACTCTGTCGTTTACGCTCAGGCTTGTAGTGATGAATCCATGTCTCATCACCAGTAATGATTCTTTTTAAGAAACTTTTTTCTTCCCTAGAGTATTGGTCAAATTCTGTTTGCAGGTGTCCAAATGCTTCTGTTTGTGCTCTTCTTTGAGATGCTTCAGTACCCATCTTGCACAAACCTTTTGAAACCCAAGTCTGTCATGGATTATTGCATAGGCAGAGCCATGGCTGATTTGCAAATGATTTGCAACATAATCAACTGTCACTTGTCTATCCAACAGAATCAGTTTACGTGCATGTTCAATGTTCTCATCAGTCATGGATGTGGACGGGCATCAGTTTCATTCTTCATGGCTGACACTTGTGCAACCTTCTTTGAACTTCTCTATCCATTCATACACACTTCTTCATGACAAAACACTTTCTCCATACTGTGTAAACAAAGTCTTTGATATATATATCATCACCAGACACACCCTCAGACCACAAAAAAAAGAATCACTGCACACTTCTTTTCTTTTGTGCAAATCACAAGTGGGGCAGCCGTTTTTTCTTGCACTGCAGTCACAAATGAACTGACGTAACACATTCAAACCTGCACAGAAGTGACTTGGGAGACAGCGACCTAGTACGGAAAGGGCTGATAAGACAGTGCGGCCAGCAGAAGTTTTACTATAACTAGAGAGCAGATAATTTTTAACTCACCCTCGTACAGTATGTAGGATTTCTGAATTAACAGTAGCTCTTAACTAATTATTTAGAATCATACATTTATTGTATCTTTATAAATCTTAGCCAATACACAGTACTGAAATGGAATTTTAATTTTAAATGTTATTAAACCATTTGCATTGATAAATATATGTTTATATAATATGGAACTAAATGTCTTTTTAAAGAATACAAATCAGTAAGAAAAGTGAGTGAATTTAAATCTGAATGCAATAATTAAGCTGCATACACACGCAACGATTTTTTGAACGATTATCATTAAACAATATCGTTTAACGATTATCATTAAACGATATCGTTTAACGATAATTGTTTGAAAAAATCGTTCACTTTCTGAGTCAAATGATGAACGATCATCGTTCATGCGGATTCACGTTTGTAGTTCAGTCAGACTTGTCAACCCAACGATTTTCATTACGGGAAGTTACAAAAATCATTTGTAGTTCAAAAAAATTGTTCATTACACTTTAAAAAATCTGACAGATACTCTGACAGATAATCTGACAGAAAATTGTTTATAAAATAGTTGGTAACAAAATCATTGTGTGTGTATGCAGCTTTAGTGTTTAATGACATGCTACCACATATTTGTGTAGTTTACCCTGCATTTAGCATTTTTATAGAATTAAACCTTTTCATATAACACCCCATAAATAGATATCTGATGTGTGTGTTACAATGTTTTCTCAAACCACAGAAGATAACTCTTATTCCCTTTTGAGGAAGATGTAGAAAAACTGATGTTAGAATTTATGTTCCTAACCCAGGTAATCCAGGTGCAGTGTGTCTGACTTGTACATGTGAGATGTGCTGTCAGTGCCCAAAGCTAAAACCAGGACACATGTGAGCCCTACATTTATCTTCAGCCAAGTGCCACAACAAACTACTAGCATTTTATCTCTATGGAGAGTCAGTAAATCATTGGATATATACCAGTAGTACTAATGAGTCTCATTATTGTTTGCTTTTATAGCGTATTTTACATACAAATGCTGTAAATGATTGCATATACAGTATGTGCTATTTTTGGAATTTATTTTCAGGTAATATTTCGCTATCTCAATATGCATAGCCCTTACATTTCTCCTTATAAAGGTCATTTGGCTCTTCTGTTTGTCTGACTGAGAAATTAGTTAACCCTGGAATTCCATTCACAAAACTGTTTGATTTATTGACTCAGGGCCTGAGTTATCATAGATCACAATTGCAATAGCATACGAAGATTGGTCAATGGTATGTACTGTGCATGTGTATGCGCCACAGTGCGCGGGCGTGAGTTTGCATTGCGATCGCTCTGCAGTCACTCACGCAGATACAAACCCATTGCAGAGTGAGTGACATCAGGTCAGCTTTTGGGGGTGGTGACAGGGGAGTGGTCGGGGAAATGCAGGCATGCCTGGCTGTTTGAACTCCATCACTTGGGCGTGCATAAATTAGCCACTGCGACGGAATATGCTGCTTATGTTCTCACTGGCTGCAATGAGGTTAGCATTTTCTGAGTAAGGTCAGACCTGTTGTAATTACTGTATGCATGAGGGGCCGATGTTACTCGATGGTACCGATGTATACGCTGGATTATGGATTATGGATGTACGAAAGGGGTAGATGGTGTCTCTGTGCTGGCTTTGGGCATCTCTATACTATCTTTACGATTACAGTCATTAGCATATTTTTGCAGCATACCTGCTTGTGTAATCGCAGCTGCGACTGCAATAGCGATCCGTAGTGAATCAGGCCCTCAATACTTTAGTTCTATTTTCAACTATTTTTTGGGGCTTGCAGGAATCTCTGTAACTATAGTCTTAGTATTGATATGCATTTCCCAGGGGATGTAGTCAGCATCCCTGCGGTCGGCATGTCGGAGGTCAGAATACCTTGCCGGAATCCCAACAGCAGCCACAATTATAGCTCCAGAATCCCAACTGCTGACATCCCAATGGCAAAAATTAGAGTTTGGGGGAGGGTTAGGTTTAGGGATTAGGGTTAGGCACTAGAGGGAGGGTTAGGGTTAGGTAGCGGGGGGAGGGATAGGCTGCAGGGGGAGGGTTAGAGTTAGACTGCTGGGAGAGGGTTAGAGTTAGTTTGTGGGAAAGGTGGATTAGGGGGAGGGTTAGGATACTTACCTAATTCTGTCAGGATTCTGACTGTTGGGATACTGCTGTTGGTATTCTGACTGCCGGCTTCCCAACCACTGGGATCCCGTACCCAACTCATTTTCCAGTGTTGCTGATCACAACAGGCCTTTCTCAGCTCATAACTTTAGTTTACATTTTGTCACCTTAGTAATCTTGCCAGTTACAGGACACATGGCAAGATCATACAGTATGTCAAAATCCAAGTAGGATGCACTGTCCAGTGCTTATAGTATTTGCCATAAGTTTTTCTGAGTTTGTATCTACTTAAGTCAATTTACATGGCAAAGTTAGCCTAGGTAACTACCAACCTGATCAATATGAATTAGCCTGTGAGATATATCATAACAGGATTTTACATTGGCTGATAATTTTATATTGACTGGTAATATCGTTTTTTTGCTTTTGTTGTATTTTTTGTTTAAAACATATCAACCTTACAGTCAGTAATCAAATTAAAAGATGCTAAAGGCAATATTCATATTGGCCCTACTTTACAGAGTACCAAGGCAATATTTATTTGTAATTAGCTGATGTACCTGGCATATCCCAGGTATAAATCTTCATGTTATTACGTTTTATTATGTGATGTTGTCCAAATCCATGCAGTGGAAGGCCCAGAACATGCTCCCATGGCCAAAGTTCTGCCTGGTGCACTCCATCGTGAGGTCTAACCGGGACCCCAACCACTCCATTAGGCATCCCAGACCAGTTGCCACCCTGCTATAAAGTTTTCATCAAAATCAATCCAGCGAAAGGCCCAAAACAGGCTCACCAGATCAAAGTTCTGTCCAGTATCGCCGGGTCACAGTTCTGCCCAGCGTACACCAATGGGATGTCTAACTGGGACCTCAACCCCCTAGTATGTCTTCTGGGATCTACTGTTACCACTTTGTACAACAATTATTACCTGCTGTATACAGTAGTTCTGGCCAAATGGTTAGTTTGAAAAGTTAGGGCCTCATTCAGTTACACTCAAGACCACTTTGCAGACAGATATCATGATATTTAGCAACTGTGATTGTGCCTGAGCATACATACACAATTTTGAGCAACTGCGGGTGGTTCAGTCTTACACATCTCAGCTGCAACTCCATTTGGGAATGAATTAATGTTCACACACATGATAAATGTTTGGGATGTACATTGTGGAGACAGGATTTCAGAGATTTCAAAGCATACTTGCCAACTCTCCCAGAGGCCCGAGAGTCCCAAATTTGGGGGGACCTCACAGCCTTCTGGCCTGTCTCCCAGTGCTGCCCACTTCCTGACTGAAGTGGGTCACCAGGAGGTTGGATGACTTGATTTGCATTGAATCATGTTATCCTAGCACCATCTCCTGGCATAAAATGCAATGAATAGCGGCTTGGAACAATAGGGGGATGGTCACAATCCCATATATCTCAGCTATATGGAGGCCATGCCCCAACCCATTGGAGTTAAAGTAGGCAAGTATGATTCAAAATTGTGTTTATGCAGAGGTGGTCTGATGTCAGATGAATCTGTTGTACCAAGGATAGGGCTGGTGCAAATGAATGCTGATAGGGTTAATGGCTACTTTCACAAGTGGATTTATTATATAGGTGCAGCCCTATTGATGCAGCCAACCCTATTTGGTTACTGCAATGTCTCATTGCCTCCTCCATAGTTTGCTTATTGCCACTCCATAGCTCTCTCACTGCCCCCTACCTCCATACTGTATTTCTCTGCCTATCTACTCCATAGCCGTCTCAGCATTCCTTGAGCATCCCTCCTTACACATCTCTCTTATTATGTCCTCTGTATACCCCTCAATATCTTTCTCATTACCTCCTCCATATCTCTTAACGACACAGAAAAATGGAATAGAAAGAAACAAAACGTGCTATCTCTAGCAGCTGGTAAGAGGTTGTCAGCCTAAAAATGTCACCAGACTATAAAATATGTAAAAGTACCAGTACTCTAAATTAAACAATAAAGGTTGAATACTCTTGGAGGATGGATGAGTTAATGCAAGTAAACCCTTATTAAAACATGTCTATCACATAAAAATCTAAAATAAGAAACAATAAATGGTCATACTTAAAGTGAGTCTCATAAGAATATCAAGCCATTAGATCACTCCTGGAAACATAGCTGAAATTAGGACTTTCTTCAAAGGTCTTTATTAGGTCCAATAAGTCACAAATAGTTAGTGGTGAATCAATAGATCCAGACAGTCTCTTAGCCTATATTCCGCAGATGATTGGACTGTGTCGCAGTCCACTTGCAGCAGCACTTTTTTGGTTCTAGTGGAGCATGTGAAGACCAAACGTAAATAGAGCAATGTTCAATCCACTCAGGAGTAGGTCCAATAATATGGCAATTGGTGACCAGGTGTATCACTTTAACTCTGACCATTTATTGTTTCTTATTTTAGATTTTTATGTTGTACACATGTTTTAATAAATGTTTACTTAGATTAACTCATCAGTCCTCTAAGAGTATTCAAACGTTATTGTTTAATTTAGAGCGCTGATACTTTTATATCTCTGAATGACCCTATATCTCTTTCATTGCTCTCTTCATAGCTCTTCATTACCCTCTCTTTTTCTCTCTCACTGCCCACCCTAAGCACCCCTCCCCCTTATATCTCTCTGCATCCCACTTCCATAGTAGTCTCAACACCCTCTGAGACCCCTCTCTCCATATCTCTCTGCCTCATCCTCCATAGCAGTCTCATTATACTCCTGAGCCCCCCTCCCTCTGTATATGTCTCATTGTCCATCCATATCTGTCAATGTCCCTCCATAGCTCTGACATTTACATCTCCATTGCTTTCATTGACCCCCTACATAAATATCTTTATGCTTCCCCCCTCAATATCATCTCATCACCCCCCTGAGCCAACCTCTTCATATCTTACTGTCTCCCCATAACAGTTTCATAACCCCCTGAAACCCCACTCTCCATGTCTCTGCCACCCCTTTGCAGAGTCATCTCCCCGATTACAGTGTAATCATCCCCGAGCCCCCACTCTCCATATGTCTCTGCCTCCCCCATAGCTGTGTCACATACTCCTGAGCCCACACTCTCCATGTTTCTGCCCCCCATAGCAGTGTCATCTGTCCCTGAGACCCCACTCTCCATATATGTCTCTGATCCCCCCCTAGCAGTGTCATCAGCTTCCAGAGCCTACACTCTCCATATGTCTCTGCCTCCCCCCATAGCTGTGTCACATACTCCTGAGCCCCCACTCTCCATGTTTCTGCCCCATAGCAGTGTCATCTGTCCCTGAGATCCCACTCTCCATATATGTCTCTGCTTCCCCCCATAGCAGTGTCATCAGCTTCCAGAGCCTACACTCTCCATATGTCTTAGCACCCCCTATCCATAGTAGTATCATCACCCCTTAGCCGGCACTATCCATGTCTCTGCCTCCCACCATTGCAGTATCAACTCTCCCTGAGCCCCCACTCTCCATATAGCTCTGTCACCCACTCATAGTGTCACTACTCTTTGAGACGCCACTCTCCATATGTCTCTGTCTCCCCCCATAGCAGTGTCATCTACCCTTGAGTCCCCACTCTCCATATTTCTCTGCCACCCCCCATAGTAGTGTCATCAGCCCCCTTGGCCTACACTCTCCATATATCTGCCTCCCTTTCCTCAATAACAGTGTCATCTCCCCCTTAGACCCCATTCTCAATATTTCTCTGACCCCCATAGAAGAGTCATCTCCCACTGAGCCTCCTTTTTCCATATGTCTCTGCCCCCCCCAAGGCACTGTCATCTCTCCCTGAGCCCCCACTCCATTCCACTCTTCCTCCCCCATCATCCAGCTCTTACCTTTTTGCTGCTCCATACTGCCAGTGTGTGTCTAGGGCAGGGAAACAAAATCTGTACCCTAATGCCCACCCCTGAATATGCCACTGACATCTTATGAATTGCTAAATTGAACTCACATCCAATCACAGGCAACCACCTCAGTCCTGTACACCCAGCTCCATAAAAGTGTCTTTTAACAAATCACTGTCAAATACAAGGAAAAAATGTGTCGTCACACACTATGGCTTCAGTCGCACACTAAATGTGTATATTTTTTTGAATAAATAGAGCAACTGGTAGTGACAAGACTATTTTGCTAAATTGCAATGATCAATTTGATGTGTGACAATTGTATATCTATGTGCGACTGCATCTGAATCAGTGTATGAAGTGCTGCAATGCAGCAGCCATGGCTTTTCTCACACCAATTTCTATTTAAAACTAATTCCTGTGCAGTTAAAGTCTCAGCCCAGTATCTCTAGTACAGTTTGAGTGATGTTTTGGTGCGATGATGTGAATAGCTTGCAAAATGTAAAGAAAAAGACAGCATGCTACACCTCTCGAATTATCTCAGTTGTGCCAAGCAACTTGTGCCATATGATGTATAGATGCTAGGTGTATGAGGACACATCTGTATTGGGTCTCAAATTGCAGGGGATTCCCAACTTCTGTTTTCAAAATACTGTTATTTGATAAACCCTAGAGTTGGCATGTTTGGTAGTGTGTTAGTGTAATTGGGTGCTGACTACACTATTGAAGCAATATTCTTTGGTGTCAACTATGTCACCTGAACATTTTCAATGAGCTGTAAATTAACAACAGGGAAGTTTAAGGTGTGTTTGACTACAATCTAAGCACCATAATATATGCTATTTTCATGTGTTTATCTGTGATAACCTAACATTTTAAGTGGTAGGAGATAAACATCAACACATAGCCAATCAAGGGACATAAACAGACAAATCTCAGGTGCACAACTCCAAATTATTAATAATATATATATATATATATATATATATATATATATATGCAATAACATTTTGCAATCAATAGAGGTTTTTAGCATAATCATGGCCAAGGTTATGGGCCTACCCACCATATCCAGGTAACCTCTTTCGGGTAGGTCCCTAACATACTAGGGTCCAAATCCAGAGTGCAGGACCCCCAAAAAACTGGCCCAGCCAAGCTGCCCCTGGGCACCACCATAGTAAGAAAAGTGCAGTGTAAAGAGATAGTTAGGAGCAGCTGCAGCTGCATATAAAGAATGAAAATGAAAAAGTGAAGTACATATATATTAAACACACAGTGAAGGGTTAAAATGTGTTATAAAGGAAAATGTGTTATAATGCGGTGCCCTGAGACAGATCAACCAACACAATCCAGGGGACCGACGCCCCAAAAACGAACCAAAGTTGCACTACAGTATATAACTTGTAGGACTTACCTAGAATTGTGCCTAATACCAGTGTGCATATACATTACCATACTCCATGCTTTGAAACCAATAAGGAAGGCTGCTAATCCAGAATGGTGGCATCTCCTTTCCCTCAAGTGTGCAATAAAGCACATTAAATGGAGTATATGGGAAGGTTTCTGGACTGCACAACCTGACTATATATATAATGGGAGGTGCTACCTGATGAGACTAATTACAGGCACAGAAATAGACAAATCTCAGGTGCACAACTCTAAATTATTAATAATATATATATATATACATATAAATTCAATAAAATTTTGCAATCAATAGAGGTTTTTAGCATAATCATGGCCAAGGTTATGGGCCTACCCACCATATCCAGGTAACCTCTTTCAAGTAGGTCCCTAACATACTAGGCGGTGCCCTGGGGCAGCTTGGCTGGGCCAGTTTTTGTGGGGTCCTGCACTCTGGATTTGAACCCTAGTATGTTAGGGACCTACCCTAAAGAGGTTACCTGGACATGGTGGGTAGGCCCATAACCTTGGCCATGATTATGCTAAAAACCTCTGTTGATTGCAAAATTTAAATTGCATTTATATATATATATATATATATATATTATTAATAATTTGGAGTTATGCACCGGAGATTTGTCTGTTTCTGTGCCTGCAATTAGTCTCATCGGTAGCACCTCCCATTATATATATATAGTCAGGTTGTGCAGTCCAGAAACCTTCCCATATACATAGCCAATCAAGTAAAGAAAAATTTATTCCAGATTATTATCTTGTTAAGCTTATGTATATTACTTTGACATATAAATTGTCTTAATTTGATTTATTTTGATGTAGAATGAAATCAGTATACAATATATTTAATCACACTTGTACTTTGGTTTTCAGATTTACAGGCGCTGCTGGTTAGTTTTTAAGAAGGCTTCAAGTAAAGGTCCAAGGCGACTAGAAAAATTTCCTGATGAAAAAGCAGCCTACTTTAGAACCTTTCATAAAGTAAGTGTTCATTTCATTATACACCATATAGTATATACTGTAAGAAATATTCTTTCACTGCAACAGTTAACATTTTTTTGAAACATGTTAATGGTGAAATAAAGTTTGTAAACAATGTATAATAAACTATATTATTCCTTACTTGACTTAAATTTTATTTGACTTTTATAAAATCTCATTATTGACCACATGGTAAATTATATTTATTTGTTGGAAAAATATGTGTACTGTTACAACAATTTGATCCTTTGGCTGGTTATCATCATTAAAGGTTTATTATATACATCTGAAAATATTACATATGAATAGATGAAAAAATATGTCTACTGTACTTCATAATAATATCTGCTAATGTTTGAGGCCCTGGAAAAGGATGTCAAAACATTGATAAACAGATTATGAAATTAGTAAAATAAAAAATGTGACATTTCAATGTAAATACATACAGTAGCAGTGGGAGTATTAAGATTTGGGCTACACAATTTGGGTGGCTTGCAGCTTTGAGAATAGTGAATTCTACAAAACTCTTCCAAACTCTGCAAGTGAACAGCAGGTATAGATTAATGGAATGCAAGTAATGCAAAGCGCTCCCAACATAAACAGTTAAATTGTTCCCATAACTGTTATATTTTGGGGGTAAAATGAAAGAATTAGTTTGGTTTTGTGGTGTGAATAAGCTTCAGGTTACATGGGTGTCCCAGTTTCCTATTTAATAAACATAGAAGCTAGTTAAGAACTTTCTTAAAACATATTTGCCTCTTTTTTTAATCTCCCCACTAGTAGGAAAGATCCAAAGACTTTCACCCTGCAAGGGTAGGATACATGATTTACAAGCTGCAATTCAAAGCCCTCTAGTAAAGTAGGTGGCTTTCTAAAGATGGCCAATACTCGCAGGTGTCTGGGACAAATAGCTGTATTTGTGAAGTTTCTCAGACATTCCAGGAAAGTAAGTATGTTCTAAAGTAAGTGTGTTACAAGATCTCTGATGCAGTAGACATTTAGCATTTCGGAATAGTCAAGAAACATATTTGAAATTTTTAGATTTATTCTGAAGTTCAGCAGTTCATGTAAGACAGCCTGAAATATATACAGTTGCGGAAAAGGTTGTGTATAGAGTAATTGGCAAAGTTACTTGTGGATTTAATTTAATTGTACTGTACCATGTGGAGTTAATTTAATTCAATAAGCAATAGGATAATTTTAACAAAGTCAAATAGTTTCTTGATTTGTAAATGTTTTCATTTTGATAGTTTCAGAGTTAAATTTTTGTAAGCAATAACAAAAAGGTAATGCATAGATAGTAACTTAGTATGTTAAAAGTTTTAGTTTGGAATAAAATTTTAAAAATTATAAATACAACAATACATTTAACAAATATACTTTGTGATCTAGAGTTTATCCTAAAATGATTTAGACAGCAACTTTTAAATTACTTTCTATTTGAAAAATAAACCAAAAAAGTGAATATGAAATCAAAAAGATAAATACTACTAAACTGAACAACCATTTAACCAGATCAAATTCTGACAACAGATTCTATTACTTTTATACTTTTTCTTTTACAAAATAACATATGGAGCATGACCTAGTGACTCCGCATCTCCAGACTTACTGTAAGACAAGTCTGATTATACTTAGCTAACATATTCTATTGTGTTACCATATAAATGCAGAATTGATAGACATGGATGATACTATAGAAGTAGCTAGAGACATAAAATTAATCATGTTATACTAAATAAGTGTTGCTCCACCTGTAGAATATGTGAAAGACCAAAAAAAATAGATAATTGCCTGTAATAAAAAGCCTATTTGAACTATGTGCAAATCCAAACAACTTTATTATAATAATGCTGCAAATTTATTCTAATATGCTGTACAGTAACATAAATAAAACACAAAGGAAAATGAAAGTGTTTGAAAACTGCTTGAATTTGCCTTACCTGTATGTAGAGTAGTTTACTATTTGAAAATGTGTGCTGAGCTATTAATAAGTGAGATGGCATGTCTGTCTGTCCATCTGTTTGTTTTTTTTGCATAGCCAGCATTTTGGACCTAGCTCCACCAAATATAGCATGGTGGTGTAGTTTGACCAGGATCAGGTTTTTGCCTAGGTTTAAACTTCGTCAGGACCACACACTGTCACACAATCTCTAAAAATGGGGACACTTAATTTACACACGTTCAAGGGCTGGCTCAAGTGGAAATTGGCAGTCTGTCAAAAACTTGTAATATAGCTACAAGTGTATCCTTTTAATCTCAGTTAAGTTCATCCAGAGCCTCTGTGTTTGCATGCAAGGGCATAACTAGAACTTTGTGGGCCACATAGCAAGATCTTAAAAGCCCCCCAGATGTAAAAAATTGCCTAAATTTACACCCACACACAGCCCATTCATGTTATGCCAAACAGACACCATTCATGTTATGCCACACAGAGTCCATTCAGGTTATGCCACACAGTAGTGCCCCTTATACACATTATGCCATGCTGTAATACCCCTTATACATTACACCACACAGTAATGCCCTTTACAGATTATGCCACATAGTAGTAGTGCTCCATATAACACATTATTCCAAACAATAGTAGTGCCCTTTACACATTATGCCCACCCCAGCAACTCACCTCCTAGTGTCCCTCCAGCAGCCACTCACCTCCCCGTGTGCCATCAGCAGCCAGCAGGTGTGGATTTGGTACCAGTCTGCCAGCTAATTACAGCTGGTGCACTGACAGGTAGCAGCAGACATGGGCAGACAGTGCCAGCACAATTTGAATATGGCACTAGTCACGAGCCAATCAGAGCTTGTGGACCAGCAGCTAATAAGGAGCCACCACTGCTAATTGGCTTCCAGTCCACAAGCTCTGATAGACTTGTGACCAATGGTGCTGTCTATCCATGAATGCCTGCCAGTGCGCCAGCTGTAATCAGCTGGTGGGGCAGCACCAAATCAACATTGCTGACAACTGGGTCTCCCTCGACATTCCTGACTGGACTAGCCCAGCTTGTGTGTGTGACTGGGTGCAGGGGGAGTGGTGGGCCACAGAGGAAGCTCGAGCACCACAACAGCTGCACCCTTTGCACCCACAGTAGTTACACCACCGTTTGTATCCATGTTAAAAAACAGTGGAATTCTTTTCAGGATCAATGGAATGGGGTTATAGGCGATGACAATGTAAACAAATAAAAGGCTTCAGGTGTACTTCAGGGTCCAGTCTTCAACCCAGACAATGCCAGGTATCCCAGCTAGTAAACTATAAGCAACAACATCTATATGGTTTCTTACATTAGCTTGTTCTGGTTTGCTTTTGTATACAGATAGAGTTTTGCTAATACAGGGAATAGTGTTCTCAGGTGACTTGTGCACATTAAACTACTTATTAACACCATTCTGATACCTTATAAATAAAACTATTACATTAATCAACCATGTTAAACTTATAACTTTCAGAAATAAATACACTGACAACTGTTGGTATTAACAGTTTTCATCATTTATTGATAAAATTAACAAAAAAAGAAAATTGGTGGTAAAGGACAAAAGGGGCAGGCAGATTGTTAGATACCATTAAACTGCCTCGCAGCAGCATTTACAGTGTAAAAAACAGGGCAGCAAACTACCCACTGGAGCCAAAAATGCCACTGTGGAAGAGAGTATTTCTACTATGCAATCATGATATTTTAGGACCTGCCAGACCCACTCTGCCACAAAAGGCACCATCAGCCTCCACCAGCAACAACAGTCCAAACTAAAACTACTCTAAATTGCCAAACAAGTCCCCAAAAACCAATTCTAAACCACCCTTAGACAAATTAACTCCATCAGGGTGAAAAAGATAGGAGTCATGATAATGAATCCCATCATATCGGATAACAAAGCCAACCCAAGATACCAAAACCTAACAACATCATAGTTCATTTTGCAATGACAGTGCCAGAATATGTGGGTTACAATGTCAGACCAGACAATATGCACTCAGGGCCAAACATCCTCCCACCAACCCAAGTCCTGGATGATGGTGCCATGTAAGATTAAGGATGTCCTTTTGCCCAAATTGTTACCTAAATAAACCACCAAAACATCTAAACTTGGCAGCCTCTTACACCAATTTCCCTATAAAAGAATCCCAGCAGAGACCCTGATAACCCAACCTCCTAATTAGACAAAAACAGGGAACAAAATAGTGTCCAAAGCCATGGGGCTGTGGATACCTAGTAGATGAATTATCTAGCACTTATATGTGCCTAACATCAAACCCGAAACCTGTAATGAAGCAACAAAGAAGAAATGAGTCAGCAACAAAACCAGTAACATGAATCAGAAAAACAAACACTCAACCAGGGAACCAGAAATAAAATAAGAAAAACAACAGAAGAAAATGGGGCAGGGGCCTGATCTTAAGTAAAAAACTCCTAAAAACCTAATGGGTACTGTATTAGCCAAACTGTGGTCCTGACTAGAGCAAAATAAAGGTAAATAAAAACCTCAGTATCCCTGCTAGGGGTTCAGGCCATCTGACAGCAAGTGGCAGCAGCATCAGGTCCCAACATGTAGTGATTCAGTGTGCGCAGCAGGAAGACAGACATAGTGTATAAAGCAGTCAGATTTCCAATGGCAAGTGCCTGACTAGCTAGAGCTGGTAAACCCGCAGCTGCTGCATCAGTAGCCACACCAATATGACATGCGTTAGTGCTGAACTTAGAAGGAAAATGTCCCAGGGAGACAATGCATTGTCTAAAAACACAGCCAACTGGTACCACATGAGAGGGACCCATTGTGATGAAATAACTGCAGGATGCTGCACCAAATATACAGATACCAAAGACACTGGGCAGATGTGAACATCCCTACATGCCTTAAAGGAAACCCAATGACCCCAACCCAGCTGATTGGTCTTAGAGTGCCAGAACTTGCACTGCAGTACAGAGGTCACAGAACCACATCTCTAAAAAGAAGTGCAGATGTCATCACTTTAGAAGAGGACACTAATTTGCATAGCCCAAACCCAATGAAATGGAAGCAAAAAGGCATAATGAAAAAGCAATGCCACAAAGCACAAAGAAACTACATCTTCCAGCACCAAGAATAAACACAGTAAAAGCTACAAATCAATGGGTGCACTGGATGCACCCTTGCCTTTAAGAGACTTCCTCACTGGAAAATCCTTAGTGCAGTCCAGCTGACCAATGAGCCACACAAAATAAGATACCTACAAGGGACTTAGAAATCGCTGCTCTAGAGCAACCCTAATCACACATGCTGAATTAGGCCATGCTGGCCTAATACCCGTGAGCAAACCAAAGAAGATAAAACGGTGGTTGTCTTGGAGTGGTACACAATTGTTAAAACTTTACCTTTTTTATATTTTATGTTTCTCATGGCCTGATGACCTGTCAGACATAAGATAAACAAAGGTAATCCATCTCCAATGTCAGGGGAGCCAGGCTCCAGAACCTACAGTATCCATTGGAAATGAAAAAAGAGAATCGGCAAATTAGTTCTTTATCTCAAGTATGTGTCCAGTTGAAATACTAGCCAGCAAATCAAATACTCAGCAGGAAGCAATGACACCTCCTGATGGGACCCTCCCAAGCCCAATCTACATGACAAGGAGCAGCATACCAGGAACTCTCACAGTAGATTAAAAACTTCCACACCTTCCATGTCAGTATATAAATGCAGCCGAACACTCAACTCCAGGACCAGACACAGCTGAGAAAACCATTAAAGAAGCTCAAAAATTAGACAATGAGGACATGCTTTGCCTCAGAAGAGGGGCAAATAAAAAAGTGTGGCTAATGGATCCTTGTGATAGCTTGCTCAAGCTTATGACTAAAGACCTCAATATGAATAATCCTATTAGCAAAATTACGCAAGCCCAAAAGCAACTGCATATGCCACAATGTAACCTTACCTGCAAACTTGGTGGTGGCCATGGCCACCCACAAGCATCCTACAATGTCTAAAGGAAGCTAGCAATAACTGGAAGTGGTATCAGTATTGAGTCCCAGGTATGATAGGCAAGTTACCATCCCTTTCATCATATATTTTGTGATAGGAAGGCCCAATTGACCAAAGAAAACATGAACTGAAGAAAGGAGTATGGAGCAATGCACAGAGGATGCTGGGCCAAAAAGAAAAAACTCATCAAGGTAATGGACTACCCTGCACCCCCCAGTTCTTGTCATAATGAACCAGTGGAGAAAAGTGCTAAATTGTTACAAAATTTATAGGAAACAGAGCAACCCAACTCACAGCCTATGCCACATAAACCATAATGACTCAGGATGAAGGTGCATCAACCTAAAGGCTGATTCAAAACAGTCTTAGCAAGTAAGAAGCCAGTGGCCAGATGATATATTCAGGAAGATTGTACCAGTGCACAACATCACAAATTCTCTGTCACTGTTCCAGAGCCTTTGCAAATTTCTGCACATGTGCAATCTTTTTGCAAATGTCACATGAAAAAAAACCAGCAGCAGAAAGAATAAGGGGCAGAGGAGGGGGCTGCTGCAAGGAGCATGGGAGAGAAAATGGTGCTGCACACATTCCCCATGGCCTCTAAAATACCTCTGCTTCTGTCTTAATGAACACACCACATGAATATGAAATGTAACTATGTTCATCCAACTTGTTCTATCTTGTACACATTATTGTGATATTTTGCAACCTGTTCCCAAAAGTATTGGAAGCAGCTGACCATCTTGAGTTCATTATAGAGCTCAAAACACAAGGAAGGGAAAAAATGGAATAACGGGTCGCACCAAGGCTATTATATTTGCAGAATTACCCTGTTAATAGTCTGTATATCTCTTAATTATTTATTATCTTCAGGGGTGCAACTCTGGGATATAATCATATTACATAAACCACAAGAGAGAAAAAAGAATCCCCATATGAGTGCACTGATTCTTGCAATTAATCAACTTAAAATATAACCTTTATTAGAATAATTTAATAACCACTTAGTGGTAAGAGTAAAACACAACAAAATATACAACAAAAAACAGATTTAAAATAGTATGTAAAATACTAATAGGTGCTCAGTCATGTGTGCTCTAATTGTAGGTACTCAATGGTATGCCAAATATGTTGACTATAATCAATATGTATTGGTGCCTAATAATAAGTATGAAAATAAATAATAATAATACATAAGTAGGTCACCTAAATATTTATATGTCCCTCAGTATCGCATATATATTAGCTACCTGTATGGAGTGCATAATGCATGAGCTAACAAGCTCTCTTAAAGTATTTATTATAGTCTGATATACAGGTATGACATATATAAAGATCTTCCCACAGTATCAATATATTATATTAATCCATAATATGGACATGCAAAGAGTACTGCACAGCTACCTATTATTAAATATCCGGGACTCATGTAACGAGTCTATTATGATGAAAGGCTGCCGCGTGTACTTGCAGCACGAGCGGCTTTACAGCTGGATCCCGCACTCCCTCTGCCGCGTATACTGGCAGGGTGAGCAGCTAGTCAGCTAGAGCCCTTGTTCCCTCTGCCTCGTGTACTGTCAGGGAAAGTAGCTAGTCAGCTGGAGCCCGCACTGACTCTGCAGCGTAGTGCGGCTGACAACTCCACAACAAATCAACTAGTATCGTACATAACGTGGGACATATAATGACAATATTTAGCTAATTTCGATCTCCATCAACATATTATAAGGCAACATTTTTAAGACACATTAGTACTGGCACATCAAACGCCTGACGCGCGTTTCGCAGTGCTTTTTCAAAAGGCAGACCAGAACCCATTTCCTGATACTCCTTAAATACCAACATCCTCCTATCAGTCTTAATAATGACATGATTGACATATTAAAAAGCCAATCACAGGGTGGAAAAAATGACCTAGTTCAGACTGAATATATTGTATCCCTTGGAAAAACCTGAATTAGATACAATTTAGTAACTATGCTGTTAATACGATATCATTTAGTTGATAACTCAATATATCTCCTACTCCATTCCACTATATATATTATATTAGAATTCAATAAATGTTACTATCTATTAACATAAATAAAAATTAATACATCATAAATAATTATTTTTATTTTTAATTATAAATAAATGTAAATATATCAATGTTAATCCAACACCATAAAATGTATAGTAGTGTATTGTTCAATATCTTAAATAATAACTATCCTAATTAAATAAGATTTTTTAATTATATATGTTATTAATAAAATAACTACCACCTATTAATAAAAATCCATCAGTCTGCATGTATCCACTCATGCACATGTATAATAATACCCATACATGTGTGAATACTTATATAGATATAAAAATATAAAAATCTCTTCATAAATCAGTGCTGTAAGTGACTAGTGTATAATAATAAAAACCGTTCTACTGATACTAAAATATAAATGTGTACTTAATTATAAAGTGATATATAAAATATAATATAATAATGTGATTATAACACTTATATCTCTATATTCAAAAATAAATTTAAATGTAATGTGAAACCATCAATAATTGTGAAAAAACTATGTAAAAAACAAACGTGTTATACTGTGATAAATCGAAACATAAATAATTATACTCCATATTATAATATAAAACTAATCCACTATGACTAGTATAGCCAACCATTCAATATAATAATGGAATGTCCTATGATGTAAATATCTCTTAAATCATCCAATAGTCTCCAAATGATATCAATATAGATTTACAGGAACATAGAATAGTTAATACTCTCATTCATTCCTTTCGGGTGTATGCTATCCAAGAGAAAAATCCACCTAGTTTCTCTACGTAGCAATTCCTGCACTAAATTGCCTCCTCTCAGGCCAAGCTGCACTTTCTCAATACCAAAGACTTTCAATCCACCACTATCACCTTGATGATGTCTTAAAAAGTGTCTGGCCACACTAGTCAGGGTTTTCATTCTCTCCACATCTCTTCTAGCATTTCTAATATTATAGACATGCTCCAGAACCCTGGTCTTTAATTGTCGTTTCGTCATGCCTACATATAATTTCTGACAGGGACAAATAAGACAATATATTATTCCATGTGTAGAGCAATTGAAGAAATCACCAATCTTCCAGTTTTTACCAAATTTGTCTACGACCTGTTCTTTCTTGATCATATAAGTACAGGCGCTACAATGTCCACATTTGAATGTGCCTATAGTTTTTGTTATATTCTTGATCTTCTTCTGTCTTAAGAAGTGACTATGTGACAAATGATCTCTCAGATTTCTGGATCTTCTCCAGCTCACCTGGATTTGTTCTCCTATATGTTGGGCCAAGTCATCATCAGTTCTTAATACATGCCAATGTTTTTGTAAGGCCTCTTTTATTTCTTTCCACTGATTACAATATGTACCAATGAATCTAATAGGCTGTGACTCTTTGGAATTCTCTTTATTCTTGGGATAGATCAGACAATCCCTCTTAGTCTTCCTGGCTTCATAATATGCTTTTTTTATGATAGTATTGCTGTATCCTCTCACCTTAAGTTTAGACCCCAGTTCTTCAGCTCTCTTCTCAAATGTACTATCCTCAGTACAATTTTGCCTCATTCTTAAATACTCCCCTCTGGGAATATTATTTTTTGTGGCAGGAAAATGTGAACTTTGAAAGTGCAGTATACTATTCGTTGCCGTAGGTTTCCTATAGATGTCTGTTGTTAATTTACCATCTTCATTAATTTGGATGGTTAGATCCAAAAAGTTCACTTTTACCTGGTCTATTTCTTAGGTCAATTTCAAGTTAAGCATATTGATGTTTAATTTGTCTATAAATTCCTCCAGGATATGTTGTTCACCTTCCCAGACAATCAGAACATCATCTATATACCTCAGCCACAGCAGTACGTTATCAGTATATCTCATATTCTCTTCAATTAAAACCACCTCACGCTCCCACCAACCCAAATATAGATTGGCATACGTCGGGGCACACGTCGATCCCATAGCTGTGCCCCGCACCTGCAGATAGTACCGCTCATTGAACGCGAAGTAATTTTTAGTTAGGATAAATTTCAACAATTCCAAGAGAAAATTGTTAAATTCATTATCTCTCTCCATGTCGAGAAAATACTTGACTGCTCTCAATCCATATTCGTGGTTGATACTGGTGTATAGGCTTTCAATATCACAAGTCGCCAAGATAGTATGTTCTTTCACAGTTACATTCTCAATCTTCCCCAAGACATCCAAGGTATCCCTAAGATAAGATATCAATTGGGTGACATGTTTCCTAATGTGCTTATCAATAAAAATACTCACTTTCTCACCCAGGCTGTTAATTCCTGACACTATCGGTCTTCCTGGAGGTACTTTATCACTTTTATGCACCTTAGGCAACATGTAAAAGGTAGCAATTTTAGGATTGTCAACCCACAAATAATCAAAATCATCTTTAGTTAAGATCCCTTCCTTATATCCTTTTGTAATCAAATTCTGATACATAATAAGGAAGTTCTGTGTGGGATTGAAAATTAACTCTTTATAGCAAGAGACATCTCTCAATTGTCTGTATGCTTCATCCAAGTACATGCCTTTAGGCCATAGTACAACATTGCCACTTTTGTCTGAAGGCTTAATTTCGACATCATCCCATTCCTGGATTTCTTTCAATGCTTGATACTCTTTTTTATTCAGATTATACGTTCGCTTAGATTTCTCTAAGGAGATTTTGTCCATCTCCCTCGAAACCAACTTGAGATATGTCTCAACTTGTGGACATATCTTTATATCAGGTATAAAGGTGGATTGTTTTTTCAAAATCGGTCTCTTATCCCATGGTTCTGATGGCTCACCCGAACTCTCTTGTAATAACTCTTCTAGTGTTTCTATTGCATTACATTCTTCTATAGACATGTTGGTCTCTTTATCATATGGATTTCTATTCTTAAAAAACTTATAAAGGAGTAACTTTCTCACAAAGAGATTAAGATCTTTTTCAATTTCAAATCTGTTAATATTACTGGTGGGAGAAAAGGACAATCCTTTGTTCAAGAGGGAAATATGTTCTTCTTGTAATACTTTATCTGACAAATTGATAATTCTCAAATTGTCTGTGACCTTCCTTAGTATTTGTGATTCCTCCTCTGTCGTTTCGGAGCATCCTCCCACTTTTTCTTTGTTTCTTTTCATTTTAGATCTCTGACCCCCTCTCCGTATCTTCTTTCTCTTAGGGCTTCTTCTATAGTGTCGCCACCCTTACCTAAAAAATTCCGTCTACCAAACGATGTTCCTGCAATCTCACCATCAGAGGAATCAATTTCAGAGGTGGTATAATTCAATGATATCTCCTGTTTATCTCTCATCCTCTTATTTGTATTCAACCATTTAAATACCTGGTTTTGGGCATAGTAATTTTTATCTCTAGAAAATTTTCTTTTTTTCATTTCTATAATATCTTTTTCTGATTGATCTATCTCATTCTTAAATTTTTCAAAAGTTTTTTGAAACTTCTCTATCCCTTCAAATGCTTTGAGTTTTTCTCCCAATGTTTCAACCTCTTTGGTATATTTCTCCAACAATATGGTGTCATGCTTAACTATTATCTGCATTATTTCCTTTGAGCATTTAAGTAATACTGCTTCCCATTCCTTCTGTAGTTCCTCCATCGCTAATTCATATGCTGGAAACATTTTGGGTCTTAGCCCGCGTGGTGTTAAATTGTGTTTAAGATAGCTTTCCGTGGTTGTTTTATTCCAAAATAATTTGGTTTGTTTAATCCACAGATGTTTCAATCTGTATAAATCATCTAACCAATTCTCAGCAATTCCTAGTTGTACATTATCCCAAGAAAGCTCATCTTTATTCCCATACATTTGGGTATGTCTGTTTCCTATTTCATGGCAAATACTGAAGGTGGGATTACTCATGATTGTAAAGGACACTTTAGTATTTTAATCTATATTAGAGTAGGGTTCGGTATTTTTAGTTATATATTGGATACAGGTACTGGTCTTATATTCTTGATGTATCAATACATATATCTCACTCAATAGTGATCACTGCTGCTTACAATAAAAATACACAATTTAAATAACACCTCGTGCTGTACCCTATATACTGTGATAGAACAGTTCATCAATAACTTCAAACACAAGGAAGGGAAAAAATGGAATAACGGGTCGCACCAAGGCTATTATATTTGCAGAATTACCCTGTTAATGGTCTGTATATCTCTTAATTATTTATTATCTTCAGGGGTGCAATTCTGGGATATAACCATATTACATAAACCGCGAGAGAGAAAAAAGAATCCCCATATGAGTGCACTGATTCTTGCAATTAATCAACTTAAAATATAACCTTTATTAGAATAATTTAATAACCACTTAGTGGTAAGAGTAAAAACGCAACAAAATATACAACAAAAAACAGATTTAAAATAGTATGTAAAATACTAATAGGTGCTCAGTCATGTGTGGTCTAATTGTAGGTACTCAATGGTATGCCAAATATGTTGACTATAATCAATATGTATTGGTGCCTAATAATAAGTATGAAAATAAATAATAATAATAATACATAAGTAGGTCACCTAAATGTTTATATGTCCCTCAGTATCGCATATATATTAGCTACCTGTATGGAGTGCATAATGCATGAGCTAACAAGCTCTCTTAAAGTATTTATTATAGTCTGATATACAGGTATGACATATATAAAGATCTTCCCACAGTATCAATATATTATATTAATCCATAATATGGACATGCAAAGAGTACTGCATGGCTACCTATTATTAAATATCCGGGACTCATGTAACGAGTCTATTATGATGAAAGGCTGCCGCGTGTACTTGCAGCACGAGCGGCTTTACAGCTGGATCCCGCACTCCCTCTGCCGCGTATACTGGCAGGGTGAGCGGCTAGTCAGCTAGAGCCCTTGTTCCCTCTGCCTCGTGTACTGGCAGGGAAAGTAGCTAGTCAGCTGGAGCTGGAGTCATAGTGGATTAGTTTTATATTATAATATGGAGTATAATTATTTATGTTTCGATTTATCACAGTATAACACGTTTGTTTTTTACATAGTTTTTTCACAATTATTGATGGTTTCACATTACATTTAAATTTATTTTTGAATATAGAGATATAAGTGTTATAATCACATTATTATATTATATTTTATATATCACTTTATAATTAAGTACACATTTATATTTTAGTATCAGTATAACGGTTTTTATTATTATACACTAGTCACTTACAGCACTGATTTATGAAGAGATTTTTATATTTTTATATCTATATAAGTATTCACACATGTATGGGTATTATTATACATGTGCATGAGTGGATACATGCAGACTGATGGATTTTTATTAATAAGTGGTAGTTATTTTATTAATAACATATATAATTAAAAAATCTTATTTAATTAGGATAGTTATTATTTAAGATATTGAACAATACACTACTATACATTTTATGGTGTTGGATTAACATTGATATATTTACATTTATTTATAATTAAAAATAAAAATAATTATTTATGATGTATTAATTTTTATTTATGTTAATAGATAATAACATTTATTGAATTATAATATAATATATATAGTGGAATGGAGTAGGAGATATATTGAGTTATCAACTAAATGATATCGTATTAACAGCATAGTTACTAAATTGTATCTAATTCAGGTTTTTCCAAGGGATACAATATATTCAGTCTGAACTAGGTCATTTTTTCCACCCTGTGATTGGCTTTTTAATATGTCAATCATGTCATTATTAAGACTGATAGGAGGATGTTGGTATTTAAGGAGTATCAGGAAATGGGTTCTGGTCTGCCTTTTGAAAAAGCACTGCGAAACGCGCGTCAGGCGTTTGATGTGCCAGTACTAATGTGTCTTAAAAATGTTGCCTTATAATATGTTGATGGAGATCGAAATTAGCTAAATATTGTCATTATATGTCCCACGTTATGTACGATACTAGTTGATTTGTTGTGGAGTTGTCAGCCGCACTACGCTGCAGAGTCAGTGCGGGCTCCAGCTGACTAGCTACTTTCCCTGACAGTACACGAGGCAGAGGGAACAAGGGCTCTAGCTGACTAGCCACTCACCCTGCCAGTATACGCGGCAGAGGGAGTGCGGGATCCAGCTGTAAAGCCGCTCGTGCTGCAAGTACACACGGCAGCCTTTCATCATAATAGACTCGTTACATGAGTCCCGGATATTTAATAATAGGTAGCCGTGCAGTACTCTTTGCATGTCCATATTATGGATTAATATAATATATTGATACTGTGGGAAGATCTTTATATATGTCATACCTGTATATAAGACTATAATAAATACTTTAAGAGAGCTTGTTAGCTCATGCATTATGCACTCCATACAGGTAGCTAATATATATGCAATACTGAGGGACATATAAACATTTAGGTGACCTACTTATGTATTATTATTATTTATTTTCATACTTATTATTAGGCACCAATACATATTGATTATAGTCAACATATTTGGCATACCATTGAGTACCTACAATTAGAGCACACATGACTGAGCACCTATTAGTATTTTACATACTATTTTAAATCTGTTTTTTGTTGTATATTTTGTTGTGTTTTTACTCTTACCACTAAGTGGTTATTAAATTATTCTAATAAAGGTTATATTTTAAGTTGATTAATTGCAAGAATCAGTGCACTCATATGGGGATTCTTTTTTCTCTCTCGTCATTATAGAGCTCGTTAGTGAGTTATGTGTCAAGCCATAATCTATGTCATACTTATGTTAAATCAATTCTTAAAGGGAGCATAACCGAGGAGAGACCATGGGTTTAATAAAGACTTCCTTAAGACAGTTTATTTTTCTTATATATGTTCCATCGTGGATTATCTTGTTAATGCCTTTGTGTTGAGATTATAAACTAATGGCAATCTGTCAATTATTCATTAGATTTATTTCAAATTAGGACAAACCAGAACCAGTAATGATTAAATTAATAAGGGATACTGCTTTTCCAGCTTGCATCAAGCCTAACAGGTGGTCGAGTATCATGAGTTTGAAGACACAGTCAGTAGTTAGGTATCCAAGCTAAATCTGCCCATCCATGAGTACCTAGTTTAACAGATTTTAAGAGAGATTTGAAAGCAATTACTGGTAGTAATGGGAGATCAGAGTAGACAGACTGTCCATGGCAGTGTGGATGCTGGAGAATTGGAGGAAAAATGGTGGTTCCAAAAATAATAAAAATTATTTTTTATTTTCAAACTAAAGGAATGGTCTGGTGCCCAATGGTTTGTTGACCACTGACAGGTACTGTGTTACGCTGCCTGTCTTTGTATTTCACCTATCCATCTTATATACAACTTTCCAGTATAAATTCACATTGTTTCATAAGATGAAGGAAGCTGAGCTAGTAAGATGTCCTACAGAGGTACATGTTGGGGTTTATGTACCTAAAGTACCTCAAAGGTGAACATGTGACTACAGGTCATGTTCTAAAATCAATTAACTTGTCATACTTATACTGTACCTTTGGTTAGCCTCTTCAAGGCAAATCATAGGAAAGTGCCTCACTTTTTTGTTTATCCTCATTTTATGAACATTTCCAACATATGAATACTACAGTTTTTTTAACAGTTCCCAAATATTTATTTTAATATCACAGTACAATGATGAAATACTGACCTAAAGTTATGCAAGTGTCTTGTGGGACCAATGAGAACAAATTGTTCTTAAATTGTTCATCAACTTTTAAGTGTATATGACCCTAGAGTCACTATAATAAAAGCATTGCTCATGTTGCTACTTTATAACATAGCAATAAATCAAGCTAGTTTGACATATGTGTCTTACATGATCAAATAATAATAAAAATCCTTTGACCTAGCTAACACATTGTATAATGAGATGGTAAATGTGAGAGATGTTTTACTTTTACCTTGTCATACAGAATCTATGCATTCCTATCTTCAAACAAGGGCAATAAGGAAGAAAGGTTAAGCCAACCAAAGCTATTTTATCTGGGCAGAAACGTGATAATGTAGCATGGTTTGGAATTAGTTTGCTTTTAACTGTTGGATATTTATTCATAGATCATTATTCAATAAATGGAATTGCTACAAATTGGAGTTTCAGTTTTGAACAACATCCAGTACATAATAAAAAAAGATAAAACTTGTAACAAATTGAGTAAATGTACTTTATGTTTTAATCACAAAATACCTTTTAAACAAGTTTTATTGTGAAGCATCTATGAAAGATTTACTAATTAATTAATTAATAACACTAATATGTTAGTGAACAGAATGGTAACATTTCTGATAATTGAAACAAATACTAGAAATGTTCCTGCAAAAGAAGGGTAGCATTCATAAGTGATCTTGGAAAATTTGTGTTTTGGAAATTAAATTTTGTACAACAAATTCAGTAATAAAAATTCTATGGACCAATTGTTACAAATCATCACTGAGATGTGTACTGTAGGGTTTAGATGCTGGAGGCATTATTGCATGAAAAGTGGTGTTAGATGTGTAATGATTAGCAAGGGTTCATTAATAAATAACGAGAATAAAATGAACTAGCTTAAGTGCATGAGTTGCATAGGTTGGGGATTATACACAGGGAGAATTACTCTTTTTCATATTAAAAAAAGCAATAAAGCAGCATGTTAATGCGGATATTTATGTTTATTTATTAATTATTTTTGCCACTTACTAATATAGTGCATACATATTCAGCAGTGCTTTACAGAGAATATTTGGCCATTAACATCAGTCTTTACCACATGGTCATGCAAACACATACACACTAGGGTTAATTTTCGTTCTGAATCAACTAACCTACCAGTATATTTTTGGAGTGTGGGAGGAAACCAGAGTACCTGGAGGAAACCCACGCAAGCACAGGGAGAATATACAAACTCAACACAGTTATGGTTAATTTAGTTAATTTCGTTAGATAAGCAGGTTGGCTTTGTTTCTGAACACACCCACACTTTGGAGTTTCAAGTAGAACAGAGTCCCACCTTGGATCACTTTTGGATTCACAGTGGAACAGATTGCTGGCTCAGATGTTTCCTTAAGTTCAGAACTCAGATTTAAAAACTGGACTTGAAGGTGGTTGTGCCAAAAAACATGGGATTCTGTGCATGGGATGCAGTCAGGAAGCCGACAGTTGAAATGCCAACTGCCGGCCTCCCGTCTGTGTAATCCCGATGAGACAAATAATAGGCGTCGAAATCCTGATGCCTATCATTATCCCTATGCTGGGAGCCCAGGGGGGGAAGGGTTAGGTTAGGGTTTCCTGGGGGGGACTTAGGGTAAGGCACCCCCCTCGGGAGAGTTAGGGATAGACACCCCTAGGGGGAGGTTAGGGATAGGCACTTCTTGGGAGATTTAAGTTTAGGCTTTGGGGAGGGGGGATAGGTTTAGGCACTTAGAGGGGGGTTAGGCACTAGGGGGGGAGGTTAGGGTTAGGCACTCCTAAGGGAGGTTAGGGTTAGGCACTCCTAAGGGAGCATTAGGGTTAGGGGGGGAGAGGGTTAGGGATAGTTACCATACTTACTGATCAGGATTTTCAGTGGTGTTGGTCTTGCGGCGTCAGGATTTGAACTGCCAGACATAGGTCCAGCGGTCATTCATTCCGATCGACCATGCACATCTCTAATATATATATATATCTGTTAGACTGCACAGAGGGAACAAAAATCGTTACTCAGAAGCATCAGGATTATACAAATTGAATAAAATTACATACATCCTTATAACCAAATACACTCATTACCATGTGGAATGCCGGTCCCCTCAGCTACAAGCATCAGGCTGTGTCTTCTGATAACTTCACCACTGTACATCCAATTGAAACAATAAACAAAGTAAACAATTGGCTATTAAATTGAATGTTTGTGGGAACTGAATGTGGATACTGAATGATTTGGATGTAGGGAGTAAAAAATAAGTTGGAACCCAGGGTGTGTGTGGTTAGGTACAGAGTGGGATGGGTGCGCCACATTACTGCTCAAATTTTAAGTTGCATAGTTTGCATGTGTGTATTCCAGTGAGCACACAAATCTGTGAATTAAAAGCTCCACCATTTTATGAGTGACAACAATCTTACTCCATAAGAGTGCTGAATTTGCAGCTTACCACAGGATGTGATGGCACACTACATCTGTATTGTGCAACTAACCACAGGGTGTGATGGCATACCACATCTGTATTGTGCAGCATACCACAGGGTGTGATGCCAAACCACATCTATGTTGTGCCGCTATCCAAAGGTTGTGCTGGCATACCACATCTGTATTGTGAAACTAACCACTGGATGTGATGGCATATCACATCCGTATTGTGCAGCTAACCACAGGGTGTGATGGTATATCACATATGTATTGTGCAGCTAATCACATCATATCTTATTTTGCAAGGAACATAGATCCCAGAAAAATGCCTTGTTTTATTTTTCTCAGAAGGTTTTTAATTTTAAGAATAATTTAATTACATAAAATTAACTTAAAATGTATAAACAGAAACTGTAAATGGCACCCCTTGTCTCTTAAGCTGCTCCTGTTGGTGTCATTGTCTGTTGAGCACATGTAATTGCCACAGTTCTGCTCTAGAAAAAAAGGAAATAGTTATGCTTCACTGCTTTGTTTCTGGAGCATGCCCAGCTGGAGTAATGGCCACTGAAAGATGGTTATCCTACACTGGTGGTGTTGCCTCTATTGCAACATGCCTTGCTGTTACATGTAGCATCCACAAGGTAACCATTCTATTATTTAACTATTGATGGTTATTTAACAAGCATGTGTAATGGAAGCAGTAAAGTTGTACATGTGCAAGAAGCTCTGCTGCAGATACTGCTTCTTTGATGGTCTCCATTAGCAACTTTTATACAGAGGCCTCTTTCATTCTGATGTGGCTCGATAATTGATTGCCCTCATATTGTAGTATGTATCTGAACTTTATATCTGTAGCCTGTATCCTTAACAGTTAGCCGAAATCTGTATCACTGGATGTCTTATGCTGAACATTCATGTTATTTTCTACAAATTCTCTGTAGCCTTTAACAGAGTAGTGTCTTTTAACTGATCTGGGGCAAATATATATATTCTTACTTCAAGATTAGGCATACAGTCAACTGGTTCACCAACATTTCCTACTTCAGTAGGGCGTACATCATTCTGCATATCACTGCTGCTCTCTTCATTTTCTGACTCCCCAATCCTGCTTGGAAAAGGGAACACTTTAGACTCTGGGAACATTCCAACTGCTACTATATAAGAAACATTAATGAGCAGGTCTGGTTTATTTACTTCTGAAACAAATTGGGTTTCCCACAGCTTCCAGAAGTGGGAAAAATCTCTCCCTAATATAGCATCAAATATCAAATAAGGAGCTAACACTACAGTGACGACCATAGGACCACAAAGTGTTTTTATGTTCACTTCAGCAGTGTCATAATGCTGAGTATCCCCATGGATACAGGTTACACCACAAGTTTTTCCCTGATATTTTTTGTGTCTCACTAGCTTGACTTTTACAAGAGTAACCAGGCTACCAGAATCTAGCAAAGACTCTACCTGTTTGCCTTATACAGTAATTATACACATTTGTTTATCTGGCTTAACATGTTGGTCTGCAGTGCCGGCTAACTGAGCAAAGAAAGATACTCCTCGAGTCACATAAACAGTATCACATTGCATAGGTTCAGAGGTACAGTACTGTAAGTGGAAAATTTGCAGAAAACATGGACCATGCTACGACATCTAAAACATCTGATCATATTTTTACTAATTCTTTTATGAGGTTGGGAACCTTTCTAGTACAGCTGTCCAATCACCAGGTTCCAAGCCTACTGCCTCTGGATGTTTAAGTTCATTCCACTAAAAGCACTCTTTTTCCGTGGAACAGTTATACAAAAATTAACTGGAGATCACCATTGCAGGACTAGGGGCTGTTGCATTATTCTCAACACTTTCCCCATTCTCCACATACCTCGCTATAATTTCCACCAGCTGGTCTGCTGTTTTAGGGTCCCCATAGCTCTCCCACTTGCATAGAGCGAAGTCAAAATCAATTTTTTTTGTTTATCATGGTCCTTGGTATCAATAAGGCTTAAGTCAAAATATGCTTTTTGTGGTTCCCCTGACAGGAAAGATGCCAAAACTGATTTTAGGCATACTTTCTCTCTCCTCTGTTCTTTCAAAAGTTGTTAGATAAACTTGAACATCCTCACTCTTTGTCAACTTTTGCAAAAAATGATTAGCAAGTATGGAGCTAGTTGTGACTAGATTCTGTGGCTGACTATATAACTTATGGAATTCATATGTGTCCCTTATTAAAGGGATAATCTGACAACCCTACTGTAGTTGTGACATCCTGGGAAGTATTTCCAGAAAGTGCTGCCAGCTGCTGCACCACCTCTTTCAAGGCTTAGCTGTCTTGGTGCTGCTGCTTGTAGGTTTCCTCAGCATCCATTTGTTGTTGCCTTCGGAGTTCATCGATGGGTAATTGCTGTAGAAACTAAATGTGTTCTGTGCTTTTTAATGTCAGATTTCAATGATGAGCGCTATTAAATTAAATTATGTGTATAGACACTGATACTGATTAAAAAAGGTGTTTAAAAAATTGTTATAAAAAAAAGTAGGAAAGAAATTGTGTAAGTTCCTGTTTTAGGATTTGATTGTGGAAACCAGTGGTCCAGAGAAGAGGCGAGCTTGGCCGGGGGGCAGGGTGACAGATGCCCCCCAGGTTGGTCCCATTTTTAGCACTTTGGGCTGACGGCTGGTCCTTGCAGAACTGCAGAATGGGCTGCACCCAGCAGTGCTTAGAAATACTGCAGACATGTGGACCCACCCACTTTAGGCACCAGCTCTAGTCTCTCCTCCCCTGCCTGCTTTCTAAGGTCAAGCGGCCATGCTCATTAACCGCCTGTCCAAGAGAAGATATGCTAGGCAGTACTGCAGTGCGCCTGGCCCTAGCAGTCCCCTTACTGCTTTTAGTGCATGGCTGAAGGGGCACCAAGAGGGAGGCTGGAGGGGCTGACACCGCTCCCTCCTCCTACCTAATACCTATCAGCATGCAATGGAAGACTGCTCACTGCTACTAATCAGGAGCAGTCTCCTCTGTCTGTGTGGGAGGGGGTAGTGATCACACTGATCTTGCCCCCCCAGAGTTTTGCTGTGCAAAAATATTTTTTTCCCCGATGGGGCATTGCCATGCCTCTACAAATAGACCATGTCCCCTTCAGCTTTCTACCGCCCTAATTTTACATGGGACAGTAGCTGGCTTCCTTTTGTGTCCTGTACCAGCTTAGTACTCCTGTCCCTGGTTCCTCCTGACCCTGGCTCTCCTCTAGTACCCAGAATCCCTCCTCCTCCTATGCCAGCCTACTACTCCTGTGCCTGGCTCTCCTCTAATACACAGCACCCCACCACCTCCTATGCCAGCCTATTTCTCCTTTCCGTGTCTCCTCCTGTCCCTGACTCTCCTCTAATACCCAGCACCCCTCCTCCTCCTCCTCCTGTCCCAGCCTACTCCTCTTGTCCCTAGCTATCCTCTTATGCCTATTACCCAGCGCCCCTCCTCCTCCTCCATTATCAGCCTACTCCTCCTGTGTTCGCAACTCCGCTTCCTACTCATCAAGAAGAAGACCAGCCATAAGGAACTGCAGCCAGAGTCAGAGCACTGCCGCCCCCATCCAGTTCACATAGAATAACATAAAGGTAACATAAAAAGCCATACAGTCTACACACACACACATACAGTATATATATATATATATATATATATAAATATCGATAGATACAGTATATATACTGTACAGTATATATAACACGCATGTATATGATACACATTATGCACACACACTTACTATGCAGGAGCTGTAGGTTGTAGATGAGGGCGGGACTGATTGACATTAGGCCCATCCCTTGCAGCAAAATGTGAAAGACTCCTCCGATATGCTGGGGAAGTAACTCTCTGGGACAACTGTTATCATTACCACTATCTCTGTGAGTTACATTTTGTAAATAGCAGGGATAATCATGTTGGAAGGTATAGTGTTGCACTAATCCAATGCTTTATTCAAAGAATCAAGCATTTTGCTTTTAATTCTGATGACATACCTGTGGATGGTATTCCCAGAACAGGGAGTACCACCTTGATACTGTAGTTAAAAATTAGGGCTGCCACTCATGGGCCAGTGCTATGAGCATGCCCCCCCAGGCTAAACTTTTTCAGCCAGTCCCTGGTCCAGAGCCAGTGATGTAGGATATAGTGGTAAATTGAGATGTCCCTAAACTTTCCTTACCTAATCTCCTGCCAGTCTGGATCAGCTATGTTCCTCTCCCAGTCACAGTCGGGAGGGTATGTGTGTCTGGGGATGATGTCACTTTCCTCTGTGCTGTAAAGTAGAACAAAAATAAACAAAACATAAAAGTAAATCCTGACCTGTCTGGCTCTAAACAAAATGATTCCCTTTCTCAGAGAGGATGGACTTGGCATTCCTCTCACAAAACAGAAGTCTTTAGCATTCAGTGTTTCTCAACTGGCCTCTGACTTGTTCCCCAGGCTGTAAGAGACTGACTACAGAGACTGACACCCCCTTACTACCAGCCTCTCACAGGTAGTCTGGCAATCAAGGCTGCTAATAAGCTTCTGTCTACCAGACAGAAAGTAAAAAGCTGGGACATCTATATCCAGTGTTTTTGTGTCAATATATAATATGAATACTAAATACAGAATCATTTGTCATCATTAATAACCCATTAAGATAATTATAAGCCACTATTAGTTGCTTAGTACTATGCCAACAATAATGGTCATTCATTACATGCTATAAATTATGAGACAGCAATAAAGTACAATTATATTTCAGTAATATTTATTATATACCAGTTATAATTGTTATAGACAGCAATGTGCCATCTGCAATGCCTAGTTATCAAGTTTCAGTATTAGTTGTTCAGTTATGTACCAGACATAATTCCACTTTTTGTTTTGTTTTGCTGATAATTCCACTCATGATAATAGGGACTAACTCATCCACCTCCTCGTCTCTACTGTCCTTTGCTTTGTTTGCCATTGCTGTCTACACCGACTCTTTCCATGTCCCAGTGCTTTACACCCTATGTGGATACACTGAATGACATACTGGTGTGCTTCTTCAACTTCTTATCAACCGCCTACTGCAAGCCAAATAGATACTGACACTTCAGACAAGGAAGATAAATGATAGGAGTGAGAGATACAGAGACTTTTAAATGCTAAATTAGATTGCCTTAAAGCCTTTGCAAGATTCTTTATGCACTGCTACTTGCATACTGAATATGGCACTACCCCGGGTGAGGCACTCACTTCATTGTATAATACATGTGTGCTCGAAATTTTGGAATGTTTGTATGTGAGCAAGACATAAACCTATACAATATTTAATCTTTCCAAATTTTAATGTGTGTACACACTTATCTATCAACTTTTAATGAACAGTATAATTAATTTAATATGTTCTCTTACTAACAATCCTAATATAGCACATCACTGTTCACTATACTTAATATCCAGGGGTGTAAAATATACATCAATACAGAAATAAATAATGAAGTCCTTGAGATTTGATTGATTAGTTTAAACCCTTAGCTGTGGTTAGTCAGAAGGAGTGTTGTTGCCTTTGACTAATATCTGCAAAGATTCCACTGTGAATACTATAATACTAATCCTGAAACAAAAGCAAGACCAATCAAATAATAAAGATAAATTAACATGCTGAACTAAAATGTGTGTAACCAGCACAGTGATGTATTATGTTAGTAGATATGGTCAATGAGGTGACTTTTTTCTCTAGTAAATGCAAACATCCCCAAATTAGAAAGCACAAAGGTTTGTTCTGTATACCCAGAGTTATGCTGTTTGGATAATAACAAAAAGTATAACCTACAAAGTAGCTACTGTTGGAGTGTTTGTACAACTAATACAAATTTATTATTGACAATTTTTTTTGTATATGACATCTCAAAGAACAAATATGGAAAATAAATAGAGACAAAAGTAATTATATAATATTACTTACCAGGGGGATATTAAGATAGGAAGGGGCCCATGTGCAGTCTCAATCCAGTGCCCCCTTCTCTCTATCTGGTGACCAGCAGCTCACTGAGCACAGCAGTAAGCTCCGGGCACTAATTGACTCTAGTGCTGTGCTAGAGTCTACTGGACATGTTCAGGTCTCTGGGGAAATGATGCGGCAGTCATTTTCCCAGCAATTTCCCTACTGTGCAAATCACCAGGAAAATGGCCACCGTGCCATTTTGCCGGTGATTTGTACAGTGTTGCTACCGCTGATTTGGGACTCTGGAGAGGTAAGTATTGAATAGATGGGTGCAGGTTGTGCGGCATGGGGCCCCTTGGACCCAGGGGACCATGTGCACCGCATACCATGCACCCATTATCACCCCTGCTACTTACAGTATGTCTAAAATACTTGTGAATAAGGGCTGTATCCAATTAGAGGCAATAATGCGAAAACTTAATGTGTGTGAAGTTTTCAAACACTTCGGGTCTTTTGGTGCGATCATTTTGTGCCTTTTGCCTATGCGTGCTTCAGTTTTTCACACTACCCTATTACAAAAGATTCATCCGAAAACTTTTGGTTCTGTAGCCTTTAAAAAGTACAGCAGAAATTGGGTAAATCTGTCTGTACCCCATAGAAAGGCAAACTGAGATAGGTAAACAATATAGAAGTGTACTAGTAGCCCTAATAAAAATATTTGCAGTTCTTAAATTGTATCAAATGGCTGTTATATACATTTTTCTATAACATTGAAAAAATGGTAAAAAGCTATTTTTGGGGGGCCAAAATAAATGCTGTATTTAAATTGTGGTACATTACAATGGATGCAAATAAAATTTTGTGTCATTTATGGCAGCCACATGCAATGTTTAAAACACATGTCCTATCCATACAGTCCCCCAAAATAATCGACCCAATAAACCTATTTTAGGGATTTTCCACTTGCTCTGAGATAATGAAAAGTTTTCACCGCTTATTGACTATGGAGAACTTGCATGTGCGAAAACCGCGGAAATAGGATTGCACAATGCGCATTTTTGGCAAAAAGTCTGCACAAGTGTAAACTTTTCACAAAACTGCGGCTTATTGTAGTTAATTGGATACGGCCCAGAGTCTACTAAATTTTTATATTGTTCATAAATAAGATCATGCAAATGGTATGTGCATATACATGATATTTTAAAAGAAAACAGAGCATTTAATTTTTATTAACATTTATGAAATTATAAATAGGGGTATAGTAAATGCTTATGGCCTGCTAAAACCCCTGATTTATATATGCATATATGTTTGTTTACTTGCTCTATATTTTTACTTTATTAAGCAGCTTACTGATGATTTTTTAATCAAAAGACAGTTTCTAATATTAGTTAATGCTTTCAATACAATATACAATTTCAACAGTACTATGTATGCACGAGAACAACTTATTTGCCTACAGACAGTATTTATTTTATATTTAATTGTAAGCAGACAATTGCTTAACCACAAAGACTTGAAATAAGGAAATGGAGAAAAGATAAAATATACATTTTAAGGAAATTAATTTACAAATTACCCTCTAAGGAAATACAGAACTTTTCCATAAAATGAAAATTTTCATATTGTTTATGTAGAGAGGAGAAAAAAAATATCATCTAATTTGAATTTGTCAGGAATTGTATGCATTTAATTGGTCATTAACTTGCAACTAATGTTTCAAAATTCTCTATATATTTTAATCACCCAACAAAATCAGTATGCCCTGGCCTAATCTAACAAACAAATGTTCTAAATTATGTCATTATAACTTAGTATTTGTGACAAAGGGTGCTGGCATTACAGCTTAGCTGAATTTTTATTATGCAACAAACAAACATAACTCTTTTTTGTTCAAGGTAACAGAACTGCAGAACATCAAAACTATAACACGACTGCCTCGAGAGACCAAGAAACATGCGGTAGCAATTATCTTTCATGATGAGACTTCAAAGACATTTGCCTGTGAGTCAGGTAAGCAATTACTACAATATTTGCTGTACAATAAACTCCAGTTGGGTCTAAAACATAAATTATTATATTTACACAGAGGACTTGTACATATAAAAAGTATATTTCTTTTTTTTTTCTTTTTAAAATTGCAATAAAATTAATCTATTATCCAATACTGGTATCAGAAAATTATTTTCTTAACCTTTTGTCAAAAACCTCAAAAATATAATTATGTTCATTCACTTTGCTTAATGATTTTTGCAGAATAGTGCAACAATGCAAGACTTTTTTGCACTCTGATTTTGGTTTTGTTCTTATGCCTGTACTTTTTTTTCTGGATTTTTGTTCTTGCAACCATCAAGTACGTAAGGATGACAATTTATTATATAGCTCTAGTCCTTAAAAAAAATATTACGTGTCAATTTTCTAATCACTTCAATTGTAGGCTATAGTATGTTGATACTTGGAAATTAACTATAACATAATTTTTATGGTAAACAGTGTAAAAAAAATAAATCTTGTAATTTACTATAATGGCACATGGTAAGTGGTAGGGTTTAGGTTTCTTTTATTGGCTTCTGGTTTAAATCTATGGAAGAGCGAAGCTACTTTAGCTAATGTATGAGAAGAGGAGGGTTGAATTAGTCATGATGAATTTTAAACTCTGTGACCTTGTCTACTGGTGAATAGCTTATGTGAATTGGTAAATGTTTTGTGTTTGTTAATAAAGATTGTTGTGGGCGAGGGGTTCTATGAGTAACTTGTCTTTGGCCTATTGGTTTCCTTAGGGAGTGTTGGTAGTCTATAATTCTTAGGATCTCTTCTTGTCACAGTGTCTTTGTTGCCTCTCAGGTTTCCCATCCACCCGGTCCAAGTTCTAATTCAAGGCTCATGTGTTTTGGGTTTTGTGGTGATTGTATGGTTTAGCTGGTGGTGTAGAATGGTTATTGTTAAGGTATAGTTAAAATTGTGGTTTGGGGTGTTCCCTCCCTTAGCTTGGTGATGGTGATGACCCTGGACAGGTTTGGTGACATTGTTCTTATCGATGGGTACAAGTTGCTTCTAAGGGAGGGTGGTTCACCAATGAATGTTCCATATGTGTGTGATGTTTTCTTCCTGTTCTTGCATTTGGCACCATACTTTCCTTATACCCTTTACCCCACCTTCATTTTTATGTTAATAAAATTTGACCATTTGTTTCACCAATATATGTGTTTGTCTCTTTATTTTACTAAGTTTTATTGTAAAGTAAGGGTTTCATCAATGGATATCAACCATTAGGGCATTTATAGGTATTGTGATGACTTGTTTATCAACAGAAAATAAAAAAAAATATTTACAGTTATTTTATAAGCAACTATCACAGAAAACAGCCAATGTAAACATTCCCATGTAAAATATACACCAAATTTATAGTTTCCTTCCAAACCAAAATTGAGGGCTTTGACTTCTCTTTGCATTTAATTTTAATACTGTCTAGTCCCTAAAATGGCATTATCATATGTCAAGAAGTCCAGGAAGATCAGCACTGTATTTAAGTGTACATTTAGTAATCAATGTGCAATTAGCTATTATCTGTCTTACTCCAACAGGCACATTAGGCAATACCATATATCTGATTGGTTACTTAGTTACTAGATTTTAATGAACATTTTAGTAAATAAATACAATGGTAGTAAATAACAGATAGTAACTCTAGTGCATTAATAACATTAAAATCACATTATCAAACCTACAAAGGAGATGAACAAAGAACTGCATATAAACTCCTGAACAGCTGTAAGCTAAGACATGATTTTATCATAGCACAGCCATATACACAAAAGAATATCAGAAGCATTGACACAACATACACCGACTCCTTTGGGAGATGAAACTTTGGATTTTTACCATGTCAGCAGTGGCAGGGCAAGTGGGGTGCGTGCCCTGGGCACGTGGGACCAGCGGTGCGGGGGGGCACCGCCGGCCACGCTACCAGCCCGCCCTACTTAGCCAGTGTAGCGCCGACCACAGTGAGTGCCGTCAGCGCTACACATTTACACAGGACCGGCACTAGGCTTCCAGCGCTGGTCCTGTGCTGCACAGCTGGACCCATTCCCTCCCACTGAGTGCTTGCTCAATAGCGCCAGGAGGAGGGTGGCAGGTGGGCTCAGACTGTGCATAACACACACATCGACGCCAGCACTGGCGGTGATGTGTGTGTTAATCAGCAGCCAATGAGAGTCAGACACTGCAAGAACCAGGCTTCCGTCCAGCTCCTGCAGTGATAATGGGAGAAACGTCATGATGTCTCTCCCATAATGCAGAGTGGCCCAGCCCGGGAGGATGGACGTACAGACAGCGGTGGGAGCAGGAGCGTGGATACAGGTAAGTATTTTTCTTTTGTTTCATTTTAGTGTGTATGTCGGGGGGGGCGTGCTCTATTACAAAGAAGGGGACTACTACTTGGGGCACTACTGGGGGGGATACTACTGTGGGCACTGCTTCAGGTGGGGGGGACCAGTACTGGGGACTACTACTGGGTGGGGGATACTACTGGGGGCACTGCTTTGGGGGGGACCACTACTGGGGACAACTTGGTGGGGATACTACTGGGGTACTGCCTCGGGGGGGGGACCACTACTGGGGGATACTATTGGGGATACTACTGAGGGCACTGCTTCAGGGGGGGACCACTACTGGGGGGATACTAATGTGGGCACTGCATCGTGAGGTACCACTACTGGGGACTACCACTGGGGGGGATACTACTGTGGGCACTGCATCATGGGGAACCACTACTGGGGACTACCACTGGGGGGGATACTACTGTGGGCACTGCATTGTGGGGGACCACTACTGTGGACTACTACAGGGGGCACTGCATCAAGGAGGACTCCTACTGGGGGAACTATATAAAGGGCACTGTATAGGAGGGACTACTACTTTGGGCACTACTTGGGGCACTATATAAGGGGCTCACTACTGGGGGCACTGCACAGGGGGGTCCACTACAGGGGGCACTGAAAAGGGAGGACCACTACTGGGGGCCTGTATAAGGGGAACTAATTGGGGCCTGCATAAGGGGGACCACTACTAGAGGCACTGCATAGGGGGGAGACTGTATAAGGGGCACTGCATTAAGGTGCAAATGAAAGAAATGTTCCCAATGACAAGAAAGGGGTGTGTGTCATGTTGACACGCCCCATTTTTCAGTGGCCACACCCATAAGGGGGGCTCCATTTTCAAATTTGCCCTGGGCTCTAAATACCCTAGTTACGCCACTGCATGTCAGCATTAATGATATGCTACACGTATCATGCTTAATTAGCCTTTCATCAGGACCTTGACATTAAACAAAGTCTTCTCATATTCCATGACCCATTATTTAATCTCTTCATTAACCAATTATGATTTAACAGTAGCATACAGGACCGCTAAACCACCAAATTAAAAAGTTCAAATAACATTATATGTGTAAAATATATTCAATTCAGTTCAATGTTAAACTAGCTTCCCAATTTATTTGCATCAAAATGTAAAGTATTATCTTAACCTGCACATATTTAACTTGCTGTCTTGATTAGAATGGATACAGGTCAAAAAGCTAAAACAACGTCAGTAACTGTTTAGCTTCAGCTGGTGGTATTTCTACTGAGAAACTCTGAGTCTCAGAATTACACTTTAATTTACTTTAATCAAATATTGTTATTACTTCTTTCACACACTTATAATTACTCATATTAGCTTATGACTTTTATGTAAGATATATATAAAAGCGTTATTCACCTATATATTAATCAACTGTTAACGTCATGTATTTTTCAGTTACTTGTTAGAAATTTCAGAGATACTACATCATCTTCTTCACTTCATTTCTATGTACTTTCTTGAAATAAAGTCAGCTGGCAGCTATCCTTTATATTTATTCTAAAACTTCACTTATCTCTAAAATGTGCATTTTCCTTATATAGACTATGAAATAACTAAAACATTATTTTCAAAATTTCATATATTTTATTATCACTTATTAATATATATTTAGCCTTAAAATATATTTTGTATATTAGATATAGTTATTGCTTTATACCTGCCAGTCCTGCAACTATACATTATTAATGTGTGATCAAATATAATCAGTCTAAATAAACAGATATAATAAATAAGCAACACAATAAGTATAGGTATTTATTTCAGCATTATGTATGTATGTATGGTGTAATGGTTAGAATTACTGCCTCACAGCACTGAGGTCATGGGTTCGATTCTCACCACGGCCCTACCTCTCGGAGTTTGTATATTCTCCCTGTGCTTGTGTGGGTTTCCTCCGGGTACTCCGGTTTCCTCCCACACTCCAAAAATATACTGGTAGGTTAATTGGCTCCCAACACAAAGTAACCCTAGTGTGTATGTGTGTGATGAGGTGATAGGGAATATAGAGTGTAAGCTCCACTGGGGCAGGGACTGATGTAATTGGCCAAATATTCTCTGTAAACACTGCGGAATATGTGTATGCTATATAAATAACTGATAATAAATAATAAATAAATATATATATATAAATAAAAGAACACAGCGCCAGAAGATAGCAGATATCCTCACTATATTAAACAAGGAGAATTCCTTCTCTATAGAAACTGTTCCGTCAGATAAACATATCTAGGTCATATTTGCTAAAAATATATACCTTTCTAAATGTAAAAAGCATACAGTTATAACACTCCCCTATAGTGTGGGTGTCAGCTCTAACAGAAGAATTACAACAGTGGTGATCTGTTGTTATTAGACTTGTGAAAAAATTGAATCTGTTAAAAACGCCTTCCTTGAAGATGTCTGATTGGCAGATGAAATGCGTTGGATGCTCCTCTTACCTTTCATGAACTCACTACTATTTTATCAGATAAGCCGCAGCAATTCTTTTTATTAAGAAAAATATACTAACATATATGTCAATTTTATAGTGTTTATTTGTGTATGCTCTAATATATGTATCTATAGCAGATGTGTGATTGTTGTGCACATCACAATATTTTTGCACAGCAGTATTTATTCAATATATTCTTATTTTTATTTTTTATTGCTTTAAAATAAATTGTGATTTTTATATATATGTTTTAGTCAGAGCTAAGTTTTTTACTCTTACATCACTTGCACTCTAGTAGGTTGTTACATTGATTTATATTTATTAACTGAGGTTTTTCATGATTGCACTATGCACTTTCTGGTTATACTTACATAAGGAATCCCCACCTACCTCAATTATTATTTATGCACAGCACTTTGTTTAGCACATAGGCGCTTTTAACAGATTAAATTTTTTCACATATATATATATACAGCCAGGTCCATAAATATTGGGACATTATCAGAATTTTCATATTTTGGCCTCTATTCACCACCACAATGGCTTTGAAATGAAACAAACAAGATGTGCTTTAACTGCAGACTTTCACATTTAATTTGAGGGTGATTACATCCAAATCAGGTGAACGGTGTAGGAATTACAATGGTTTCTATATGTGTCTCCCACTTTTTAAGGGGCCAAAAGTAATGGGACTATCACCTCAAAAGCTATTTCATGGACAGGTGTGGGCTATTCCCTCATTATTTCATTATCAATTAAGCAGGTAAAAGGTCTGGAGTTGATTCTAGGTGTGACATTTGCATTTGGAATCAGTTGCTGTTGACTCTCAATATGAGATCCAAAGAGCTGTCACTATCAGTGAAGCAAGCCATCATTAGGCTGAGAAATCAAAACAAACCCATCAGAGAGATAGCAAAAACATCAGGTGTGTGCAAATCAACTGTTTGGAACATTCTTAAAAAGAAAGAAAGCTAAGCAACACCAAAAGACCCAGAAGACCACGGAAAACAACTGTGGTGGATGACAGAAGAATTATTTCCCTGGTGAAGAAAAACCCCTTCACAACAGTTGGCCAAATCAAGAACACTCTCCAGGAGGTAGATGTATATGTGTCAAAGTCAACAATCGAGAAGACTTCACAAGATTGACTATAGAGGGTTCACCACAAGATGTCAACCATTGGTGAGCCTCAAAAACAGGAATACCAGATTAGAGTTTGCCAAACAACATCTAAAAAAGCCATTACAGTTCTGTAAAAACATCCTATGGACAGATGAGACAAAGATCAACTTGTACTAGAGTGATGGGAAGAGAAGAGTATGGAGAAGGAAAGGAACTGTTCATGATCCAAAACATACCACCTCATCAGTGAAGCATGGTGGTGGTAGTGTCATGGCGTGGGCATGTATGGCTGCCAATGGAACTGGTTCCCTTGTATTTATTGATGATGTGACTGCTGACAAAAGCAGCAGAATGAATTCTGAAGTGTTTCGGGCAATATTATATGCTCATATTCAGTCAAATGCTTCAGAACTCATTGGACGGCGCTTCACAGTGCAGATGGACAACGACCCGAAGCATACTGCAAAAGCAACCAAAGAGTTTTTTAAGGCTAAAAAGTGGAATGTTATGCAATGGCCAAGTCAATCCCCTGACCTGAATCCGATTGAGCATGCATTTCACTTGATGAAGACATAACTGAAGCGAAAATGCCCCAAGAACAAGCAGGAACTGAAGACATTTGCAGTAGAGGCCTGGCAGAGCACCACCAGGGATGAAACCCAGCATCTGGTGATGTCTATGCTTTCCAGACTTCAGACTGTAATTGCTTGCAAAGGATTTGCAACAAAGTATTAAAAAGTGAAAGTTAGATTTAGGATTGTTTAGTTTGTCCCATTACTTTTGGCCCCTTAAAAAGTGTGAGGCACATATAGAAACCATTGTAATTCCTACACCGTTCACCTGATTTGGATGTCATTACCCTCAAATTAAATGTGAAAGTCTGCAGTTAAAGCACATCTTGTTTGTTTCATTTCAAAGCCATTGTGGTGATGAATAGAGGCCAAAATATGAAAATTCTGACAAATATTTATGGACCTGACTGTATATATATAAACTGTGATGTAGATACATTAACAATATTTTTGTTTTTTGGGATCAAATTGTGAATCCCATGCTATGTTTTTCTTTTAAGTTTAAAATAGATTTAATCTGATATTTGCACTGGTGGTGAACTAACTTTTTGGGACTTACAAATTAATATTACTGATGATATTACCTGATTCCAGGAACTCGGGGCAGGCACCCACTACTTGGAACTCTGTAATTAAAACCACTAAAGACTCAGAACAGTGGTAA